>CM035591.1:62855926-63455926 GCA_020423425.1 Chrysopa pallens | reverse complement strand
TTTAGAGTATATTTAACAACAGTACATTTTTATGGATAATTTTCTATTCTACAACTTTAATCCTTACCATGTTTCATCCAAAAAGCATGTTGCCGTAACAAGTACAAACTGTTAATTACGAATTTTTTTTGGAGTTTTTCAGCTTTGTTTGTACCTTGACAATATTTATTGTAGGTAAACGTGGTAAATGTATTGGTTGTGGAGCATAAAGTTTTCCGTGGGAATATATTATTATAATTCAATAATCATTACGAGAATCACCACTAAACGCCCGAAAGAAATTATATAATATATTATTGTTTAAACCGCTATTGCAACGAAAATATTCTTTATGATGGTATTTGCATTCACATTTTAAGAGTTAAGTAAGTCATTTGTTCAATGTTTTCGATTTATGTTTATCAAAAATCAACTCTATTAAATAAAGAGTAGACCAATAATAAATATATTGTGTTAAATCTGTTTTGTTTTTTAATCATTTATATTTTTGTGCCACGTTGAAGTGTTTAGAAGTTTTATTAAACATCGTTTAAAATGGCTTCTTTACGAAACATATTCCAGGTAGTTGTTCAATGTTGTAAACTAAGAATAAGAAAAAACCAGTTCTTTATTAAATAATGAAAGAAATTAGATCTTGTTAAGCAAAATAGATATAGTTTAACAATCGTTATGAATTGAAAACATAAAATCATTAGTATAAAAGTATCCAAAACTTTTGTTTTGTTTTACAACTAACACGTGATATTTCATAGGCATGAAAAATGGCAACCGTGTTAATCAAAGATTAAAAACTTTAAAGTCGGAATAATAAATTAACTATACATTTTTTTCGGAAAATCACGAATACAATAATAAACGTCCTTCCAAAAATCTCGTTTTATTTTATATAATAATGATAATAAATAACTTCGTTCCAAAAATCTTTATGTTTTATTTTACTATCGTATGTACATTATTTCATAATATATTTTTCATGCAGACTTATCTATTCTATATTAATTATAATCCAGTCTTTGATGCGTTTTGTTGAATTTCATATCCACTGCATCATGTATGAAAAGTATTTAAATATTATTTTTCTATTTATATTTCAGAGTACACATAGTATAAATACGACTAAAAAGTGTATATTATGCGAAGTAAAACTTTACATGCTGGTGTTGTGTAATATAATGCAATGTGTTTTATTTTTATTTTTTATTTTATTTTTTGTTTTTTCGTACATAAAAGTATAGTTTATTTTCGAATTGCTTCTGGCATCTTTTTAATAACACATATTACGAAACAAGTCGAAACGAACAATAATCTAACTATACTAACACTGTAGTTCACAAAACAAAAAAAATACAGTTAAATAGCAACAAATACAATACAAATTGAGCATATTATCGTCTCAAACATACAAATTTGTTGTAATTCTGATGTAAAATGATATTACGTTAGATTATTTATCTGCTTATTTGTATTTGTATGAAATTATATTCTGTAACATATTCATGATATATAAATTTAACTCCTATAGAATTACGTAACAATATAGGGTTGCGAAAGCTTCACATAATTGTAGTATTTTGAATCTTTTGTTGATAAGACTAAAGCATTGTATTAAATCAATTATATAATTTTTCAACTTTAGCAATAATCAGTGTTATACTCTGGTTTGAAAATTCGTATGTTCGGTGGCAAATAGGATTGTTATAAGGAAATAGCGAACTTAAACTAAGCCTGTTGTTCTAGACTTCAAAAAAGCAATGATAAATTTATACCCACTTTAAATGGACAATCAATCGAAAATGATAATTGATTTAAAATATGTACTTTGTATATTATATATAATGTAACTTATTTAGGATACATTCTTGGATACAATAAGGATTTCGATCCAATACCTTGAATTCCACTTTGATCCTATAAATGAAATCAAACTCCTTTTCAACTGAACTAAAACTCACAAGTGATACAGGATGGAATGACATAAACTAAACATAACATAAACAAAAAAATTTATTTGTTTTGAAATTTAATCGGTGCAAAAATATTATACTCGATATGCATAACTTGTCAGAGTATATTAATTTTAGTCTGAGATTTGTAACGCTAGAAAATATTCTAGAAAATGACCGCAGAAACAAAATTTTGCTATGTCCATACGCTCGTCCATCCGTGAACAAGTTAACTTAATTAAGAAAAAGGTTAGTGCGATTATATTTTGGTGACGGACATAAGGTATAAATGTAAAACAAGTTCGTGAATAATCAAAATCCATGACGATTCATGATCCATCCATTTTGAATCCATGACGATTCATGATCCATTTTGAACCATTAAAGGTAGAAGAAAAGTCCAAAGACTAAAAATGTTTGTTTTTTCAAAACAAATTTTTGTTTGAAACATCTTTTCGTAAACTGTTTTCATTAGTCACAATTTCAGCTCAAATTTAACACATAAGCACACATATTTGCACTACATATTTTATATATATGTTATATACATGATTATAACTGCATATTTAGAGTAATTTATGCACGCGTATCACTACAAATGGTTCAAACATTGATACTGAACCTCGAGAATCTTAACAATTAACCCTGTTAGTTGTTATCTTTAATTGTTTTTTATCGATTTGCTAATACAATAGTATTAGTGATGGTAAATCACTAATACAATGGTATTAGTGATGGTAATTTTTTTTTTTTAAATTCCCGGGAAAATTTTATTTTTTTTCTTTATAATGTTTTCCTAAAATCAAAATACAATAATATAAAAATACGAAATAACGTAACTAGTAAACTCTCTTTTACCGTCAATCAGTTTTTACAGCTTTTAATTTTGTTAAAATTCATTAATAGTGGATAGACATGTAAAATATACAATTTAAAATTAAAAATTCAAGAAAAAAGTCATTTCTTTTAGACATTTTTGCATGCAGTTTACGTTTAGACTCAACACAATCTGGCGTTAGCAACAGAAATTGATTTTAATAGTTCTTTTGTGCTGGTGAAATGTAATGGTCCACTCCGAATGGCATATAAATAAAAAAAAGATGGATATAACCAGGGACTAAATATGAGTTCAAAAATAAAGGAAAGGAAGGGATACTTGCCCTTTAATTAAGTAATTACCTTTATCTCATTATAAAAAAAAAAAGTAATAAATAGTTAAAGAGTAGGATCAAATACATAAAATCGAAATTTAGTTTTCTAGGTGATTTGGTTCCATAGATTCTATTTTGTGGAAAGGAAAATAACGAATGACAAAAATTTGAATGTGCATCCCTAAAACCAGCCACAACAAGAATTTATACTGACGGGTTTTTAAAATGTCCACTCTTTATTTTTGTAAATATATTTTGGACGATTTCATGTAAAAGACAAGAAATCAACCGTTACATTTTTAATAGAAATATTTGTACATTTAATACCATTTTTTTTAAACATATTTATTTAACCAGATGTCGTTTTAATTTTTCATAATATACTAACTTTATTATATGATATTATTGTGTATTGGACTTTTCCATGTTTGAAAATGCAACTAACTATTATTATCGTATATCCGTTATAGAAAAATATTTATATGTTTTTATATTTATAATAAGAGGAAAAGAGATAGATATGAAATGAGTTTATTGCATCTTTCGTTTAAATACTTTATAGAACATAAAATGTAGTACAACAGAAAATAATAGGTGCATTTGGCCTATATATTAGAAAATATATCATCATATCGTTTGCTTGGGAAAATGCAATTGAAGTTAAAAGTTGAAAATATTACACCATATCTATGGGTGTATATTCTATAGACAGTTAGTTCAGATGGTTTGGTGTTGGTGTATCATCATCGTTATATTTGTAGAAAACTTTTGTGGTATGATATAGTAGTTTTGTAATGGTTTAGTATATTCTATCTCATAAATGAAGAAGGAAAAATACTTTAATAATATTGATAGCGTATTGCAAGCCGATCAAAATGAATATTCAGTTTTTGTTAAAATAGGAACAAATCAGACATTTTTAGCGATTGTAATTTTATCTTATACATTTGAATTGTTTACTAAGATGGTATATTTTTTTTATTGGTATGCAAAAATATAGAAGTAATATGTTTGGTGGAAAATTTTTGAATTGATGTTACTCGTAAATAAACTGTACCCATTGTTAAATTTACCTTCTTAAAATTCTGCTAACTATATTTTATAGCTTTGAATAAGTAGGTATATAAGTAAATTTATGTCAATATGAGAAAATGAATATGTCATACTATTTACAATTAAAATGCGATTGCTATTACGCAAACGAATTTCATTAATTAATAAGCGATCTTAATTATTTAGTTCATCAATTCACTTAAAATGAAAATCAACTCCACACTGGCGTTACGTAATTATAGATCTCTAATTTACACATATATTATAGTACTTAGATGGTTGACCGGCTAGAAATGCTGTGTGCTGCTGTTGTATATAATATATATCCACTCGTCGACTTAAAGATTAAGTCCATTTAAAAACTATCAACTACCTTATAACTCTTAAAAACTTCCTGAAATTAAATTGGGATTAATTAATCTTGTAATTTACCATATTTTAACTTGTTTGGAAAAAAATATCTCTACTCATTTGACATATATTAATCCATATTCCTTTCTCTCGGCACTATTTAAAGTATGTATGGGCACTTGATGTCCCAGTAAGCTTTACTTTAGCAAATTTGATCAGTGGTTAATAAATATTTTAAGTCAATTTTGATATCTGTCATTCAAATTTTATTTATTTATTAAATTTCAGTTTTCTATCAGAGAGTTAAATATTTTTTGAATCATCTTGTATTTATGATATTTTCAAGTGTATGATTATTGTGGATTGGTTGGTTAGAAAATAGTTGTCTGTAGAATGAGACTCTTAAGTGGAATGAAATCGGCTAAACATATTCTACATATAACAGTCGGTGGCCAACGATCCACATACAGAATTACTTTACTATATACAATACTTTTAAAATAGACCAACATACAAATAGATAGATAGACGGACCTAAACGGACAAACGGACCTACTTGTCGACCTAGATTCATCTTTATCAAACACATACACACACGAAAATAATGACATCAAGCTACTACTATTTTCTATATTTTCTCAGACTATACAACAGTCTTTTTTTTAATTTCTATACGAAAGTAATTGTTTTCTTCCTGATAATGGAAATCAACGTTTCATGGTTTCTTTATTTGTTGAGATCCTTAGAACATATTTATACTTATTAAAAACATTTATTTAAAAAAATATTTTATATAAGTTATGTATCTTTCTTCTCATTAGATTTGCACTGAAGTATAATAGTTTAGTGCAAAATAATATAGAATTGACTGTTGTATTATTTTTCGTATTATAAAAAAGACTTTATCATCTGAATTATCAAATTTAGTTTAAACATACACACGAAATTATTTAACTGGTATTGCTACCCCAATTATGCTTGACTTCATTCTAATTTTATTGTATTTTATTGTAGAACTATTGGATACACGACAATAGTCATTATAAAGGGTAGGATAATCGATAAGGTAAATATACTGTATGAATTCGACTACAATTGATAAATTATTTTTTTATCTCCAAAATGGAATGGACTAATGAAATGTATTCGAATTAGCTAATAAAACTGTAACTATAATAATATATATTATAGTTAAGTTTTAATTAGATAATTTTCAGCTGCAAGAGTTAAGAATCTTAATAGTTCTTAAAAAAATGTTTGTTTACACAACTGTTTAAATCTCAAGTTTTAGATCGCGATATAAAAATTCCAGTTCGCTGTTCCTTTTTCAGGCAGACATATGAAAATGTATTAAATTAAACTATTTTGACTTCTATTATTTAAATTTAATAGTGTATTTAAAAAGTACTTTTCGATTAGTTTTGTTCCCAATATTACAGAATAATATGATTTGTAAGAATTAAGATCCTCTATATTAAATCTTTATTCCAATTACAGTAGAATCCATTTATTATAACTATACCTATATGGACTAACCACCTATTATGACGTAATTACACAAACAAAGTTTGGTTTTCATATAAAATTGTTTATAACAACTCGGATATAACGAGTTCACTTACAGTGATCTGTAGCCCATTTTAAATAAATTTTGTCCGTTTATAGTGACGCACATGACGCCCCCTTATCATTATGGTCACCAAACTTATATTCAGACTATTTGGCAGCACCGGAAATGTGGGAAGATTATGTTGAAATCGACAGAGCTCACATCACATCCGAACAGAACATTAATGCTAAAAAACAACTCAAAAGAGATGGGGGACAGGGAGTCGAGGTATAACCATTACCTTCCACAGGCGAGGCATTAAAGGCTGCAGAAATATGATCGAGATTTGTTCATAGCAATATTGAAAATGATAATTTGACCACGATAATATCTTCTATACATAGTATTAGAGGCTTTTATTACAATAAAATTTTAAAACACAAGCAGACAAAAATATTTCTTAAGTAAAAAATGAAAAATATACAAGTATATATTACGAGAAACTTTTATTTTGACTACATATGCTATGTTTCTCTATTAAAATAAGTATTTAACTAAAAAAATGTTTTTTTTTCACAAAAATGCTTTATATGATGTCCACTTAGTATGACGTGTCGTCAATTCCCTTCGTCATCATTATAAACGGATTCCACTGTAGATCTAATAAGGTATAATTTCTTAGGAATAAAATTGATAATTATTTAATAATTATATTAGCCTAGTTTGTAATACGCATACTATTTTTCTGTCCATATTGTGTTATTCTCCCATTCTTTACTTTTCATCTATCTCAGCTAGAACTGTCTGTATTTTAAAATACATGAACTAACTAACTATTAACTTAAGCTTACTAACAGCCGTGCGAAATAATACTAGTAAAACTTATTGGCCTAGTTTCTTAGAGACATATTCACCGAGAATTTTTCTTTATATTCTCTCTACAAAGGCTTTACTATATTTCTACAAAATTGTTCGTTCTACTCAATGAAAGTCCAGTAAAGATTTCTGCTTTTATAAAATGGTGTAAAAAGGTTGGTTACACATTTTAATTATACCATTGCATCATAGTTGATTTATGCTAAATTAAAACTTTGTATAGCGATGTTTAAAAAAAAAAAAAAGAAAGAATTTAAACAAAAACTATTTAGATTCACAACAGAGTAAATATGTTCTGAATCTAAATATATTTGATTTGTTTGTGAATTGTACTATAAGCAAATAACATTTTATTGGATTAAGTTATTTGTTTTTTGCGAATGGAAATTTGTTGAAAAAATATTGTATAGTGCACACTTCCGACGGAGTTTTATGTTTGGTAACGATAAAAAGTTTAATGAAATTGGACATACAATATGTTCCAAAAGTTTTAGTAGCTTTACGTAATATTTAATTATTTGGAGTAATTTTTCGATTAAAATGAATTTCATTTTTTGAAAAAATACTAATTTTTTAATGGTTTATCCATCGGAAGAGGAAATCAATCGATGACTGTGACCATAGCAAACGGACTAGTCGTATAAAATTAAAATAATTAACTTTTTTGTTAAATCTATAAGGATCTTTATAAAATTTTATTGGTTTGTGTGTAAGTGCATATGAAAAGATATTGTTAGATAACAATATATTCTCTATGCATGAATATATTCGATTAAAGCCGCGTACTTAAAAAGCTTGAAGAAGTGACAATTATATTTATGATCATTATAAAACGTATAAATTTTTTTAATGTTACTAAACTAAAGATGGAATGAAAATTAGCCTTATCAATAAAATTGAATCATTGCAATTAAATATATAGGTACGGTGGTTCTTTTGTCGTTCAAAATATGAAATAGGAACTGTTACCAATTGTCCCAGTGTGTTAGAGCCTACATTGGGGGCTAGAGAGGATATTTCGGGGCTACTGAGACCTTTAAATGAGGACGCACTCCTGTTTGTGTGGTATCGTCTGGTGAGCTGTATAGTCAGTGGGGGCTTTGATAGTCTCCGTCTCCTCCAGAGGCCTACAGTTAAAGTGAATTTGTTAGTTTGAATGTTACTCAATGAACCAAACGCTTATGAATTGGGCGTATCCCAGGTTGGCTTCCACGGGAGTCATGTCGTTGGGTCAGACCCGCAACCGTATGGGTTAAACCTAAAAGTAGGTACCTTATGTTAAACTCATCCTTCTTGTTGTATATAAATTTAAATATTGGGTTACTCGGGTTACTCCCATTTATCCCCATACAAAAGATCCGCCACAATACATCCTTTGGCGAATGTAACAGGAGGTCAAAAATTTTAGTATATGCAAAGCTAGTCGTATGAAATATTTTAAAAAATTTCTTCTATAGAGGTAGCGCGCTTGTTGATGCTAGATAGTGATGGACGTAATTGGTCGTGGTCTTACAGTCTTGGTCTTGCAAAAAACAAGTCCAAGACCAAGATTTACTATTCACCAGCAAGCAAGACCTAGATCAAAACTAAGATTGAGTATACAGACCAAGGATAAATGCAAGACTAAGTTAAAAATACCAACTTCCCATTAATACAAGTCAAAATGCATGAAACAACTTCAAATTCTTCTTTTGTGGAACGCAACGTTTTTTGTATTTAAAGCTTTTAATTTGCTTTATTAAATTTAAATAAAAAATAAAAAAAAATACAAGTACAAAGATCCTTCATGTCGAATTGTTTTATGAGTTATTTATAATTTATACCTTTAACAAAAAAATTAATTAAAATAACGTAAGTATCAGATCAAATTTTCTAGACCTAGCACGACCAAGACCAAGAGTGTATAAGCAAGACCAATATAAAGACTCGAAGTATTTGAGCAAGACTAAGACCAAGACTGAGTATGCAACACCAAGACCAAAACAAAAGACCAAGACCAAGAAGGTTCGTATATCTATCGTAAGATGACGTTCGAAAGTGCATAATCGGAAGTAACATACTTGCGGGCAAAATGTGAACAGTTTCAGTGGTGTGAACCTTTGATTCTATATTAATACAGCGCACTCACCAAAAAATGTAATTTGTTAGTTATTAAATAATGAAACATACTGTACACCTGGAACAGTCAAACGAAATCATCCAAATAATAAATAAGATGAAGATGTTTGTTATTTAGCTCGGCTACATTGCCCTCTTGTTGAACTGCACGGACTGTGTAAGGGTATAGGAAAGACATTTTTCTAGATTATTTATGGATATGATTTCCTTTTATAAGCAATGAGGGTGGTATTTTATATAGAACAGAACAGATATACATTGTGTGTATGTTGTTTGTTCCTCGAACCATAATCTTATCTTCTTGCATACCGAATAGATGAATCAATTCCAAACATCGCATACCGCTGTAGTATAACCTACTTCTTCTATACTATTGAAATTCTGTCTTCAACAGATTTTATTTTATTTTTTGTAAATCTTGAACAATGACTTGATAGTTATTATATAGAACGTATTCATTAAAAATTGAACTGACTTAAATTGATAACGACTTGGCTATTAGACTAATGGTTGAGTTTTCGAATACAGATTATATTGCGATGTTTCAAATACCGATTTCTACTTCTCCAAAATTTATCAAAATGACTCTGAAGTTCAAATCAATGCATTGATTTGAGAGATATTTATTTTCATTTTAAAGAATACTGAAAAAAATATTTTTAAGAATACTAAAAAACTTGAATAATTTTCAAGTAATACATTAAATACGAAAAACACGGTGATTTTATTTCACGAACACAAAAATTTTCGGGAAAATTACATGGTTTCTAAAATATTTATTTATGAATAAACATCGATTAATATTTTTTTCAAAAATCAAAATACCAAAATTCTATGTGGAAAAAAAATTTCTGAAAAAATGTCGTTAATATAACTTTTTAGAAATACTATAAAAAAAAAAATTAAAATTTGTAGTAGAATTCTGGTAAAATTGTTTCAAATATGCCATGTATTGGCTTTTATTCGATTTTAAATCGCGTATAGCACGAAAACGAAGAATTTTTTGGACAAAATTCCATGAGTTCAAAAGTAATTATTTTTGCCCAATTTAAATAAAACAACATTTAAGTTTATAGTCCATTTAAAAGGGGGGGGGGTTTAAAAAAAAATTGGTCAGGAAACTGGTCCGACAAAACCCTGATTCTTAAGATATAAACTATTCTTAACATAATTTCATTGACAGAATACGGTGTTCAATATTTGAATACTCAACGATTTAATATTACCGCTTACCTAATAACTGTACACAGTCAAAATAAATATTCGAATATGTATTTTGCTCATGCCGAGGAAATTTTATAAATAATCGTCTGTATTTTTCTGTGATAGCGTTAATTTAAACAGATTAACAACGGTTCTATATTTTTAACCTATATTGATTTGATTCTTCTTTGATATTATCTACGATAAACTTCTGCTGTATTTCTTTCTATTTCAAGTTTTCAGGGGGGTTAAAATTTTCAAACTGATCCACTTTCCTAGTTTTAATCATCAAATATTATATGAAAAACTAATCAAATAATTATAGTTTTAAAATATTGTGCTTTGAACCTTAAACATAAAACAACACACCAAAAAAATAATGACGAATATTTCCAGCGATTAATAAAATGACTGGCGTCAGCTCCTTATATTCGAATATTAATTTTGCAGGCGCGGGATTATTATTTGGAAATTTTCGTCACCCGCATCCTATGGCTTAGAAAATATACAATTCATACATTTATACCACTTACCAAAACGCTTTCAAATTTCTCAGATAATTAGAAAACTAATTCTCTTTTTAAATTTTGTACCGCATACAGCCGTTTAATGAGCTTAGCGTGAATTTTTCAGCTAATAATTTATTTTAATGCATCCGATGTAGAATTTGGAGATATAACCAACTTAGCGACGACTTTTCGATGAAGCAATTATATTTGATTAAGTGGAAGTAACAGTATAAATGGAAATTTAAACAATGAGTGAATATGTTGTACTATTTCCTTGACCCATTTCTTTCACAACTTTCCTTCATATGTATTACTCTTCTAATTTCAGTGGTTGTTTTTGGAAGATAAGAGGTAGTAGCTTCTAAAAATAGTAAGAGTAGTTTGCACCTTTTCATTTTAAAATTTGTTGCGTACATTTAATAAAACTTTTGACAAAGATAAAAAATATTTTCATTTTATTAGATTAATTATTGGACATACTATCCGAAGCAAAATCGAATTATCGCATTGGCTTATCTTAAACGGACTTAAATTCATAAATTTATATAAACATCGACTCATTTTTTTTCGCATTTCGTGTACTACTATTTATACATTATTAAAAAAATGGCAAATATTTTTTCATGTCCTTACTAGAAAGAAAATAAAAGACTATAAGAATAATTACATCGTTTTTTTTTTGTTTTTTAAATTTAAAATTTTTTATGTGAAGAAAATATTATGATGATACCTTTTGTGTTCTAAGCTCACGGTGCAAAGGGAAAGGTAACGACTTGTTTTCTGTCATTGTTTTTTTTTTGTCGAGAAGCTTTTTATAATAATATATTTAATAAGTAAAGCATTTCGTTAAATAAATATTAACCCTTGTATGAAATTTTCAACAATAGCTTTTGTATTTAAAGCTTTGTTTTACATGAAAAGCTTTCAGATACATAAATATGTATGTATTATGTGTATATCTTTATTTTACATATTAATGATTTCATTATTTATTTCAACTGCGTCCTTTTTTTTTGTATTTTTTTGGTTTACTATATAGTTGTTAATTTTTTCCTTTTTTTTTAAGAATTGCCTATTTTTCATTTAAATTAGGAAAATGTAAAAAATTTTATATATACAAATATTATTTTAATTTCTTTGTCTACGTGTAACAACGAAAAAAAAAAAGATAAATAACAATGACTTGTCGATGTACATACCTATAGTTAGGAGTTACTATCGGGTTAATTAAAAAAAACAGCTAAAACTATAGTTGTTTAACATGGATGCTAAACAACTGCCAGTATATCCTATTATGCTCAACATATTTTTTTCCCTCAAACAACTAGGTTTTACACCAGCGAGACAGAGTGTATTTTTTATTTATATTGGTATATAACATATTTGGTTATTTTTTCAAATTTTATGTGAATTGTAGCTATCTATTATTTCAATCCAACGCTGAATCCTCCTCGAAACAAAATCCACAAATCTAACCAATTTCAAGATCGTAGTATTTTACTCAAATACTATTTTGGCCTTCAAACATCAATTTTTGTATCAACATGAAAATACTGTAAATAAAATTCAGCTAAAGTGAAAAATAATAAATGGATAGTCACGTGTACAATTAAAAAATATTTGTAACATAGATTCAATTAAAAAATAAATGATAGCCATATTTAATCCCATTTTAATAACATTATTTTTAATAATTTTACATAGATATCACCACCGACATTTCAACCAAAAACAGTTTCATGATAAAACATAATTAACAAAAAAAGTATAATAAATGAATCTATTGAAAATAAATACATAATTTACAAAATTGATTATTAAAACATTATAAATATTAACAAAGCATATGTGTTGCACAGCTCACCCTACTTGCCTGTCAAAAAGTAACCATCTGTTTTTTTGTATGAGTGTGTGTGTGTTTATGAACGCGTACGCTTATGTATAAATCACCTGAATAAATAAATATTGCTTATAATAATTTTATAAGTAAATATGCGTATTTATGAATTTAAATTTAAATAAAAGTCAATAAATATTTTACCTAATGGAGAACCCCAGGTAGTGTCATTAAGAAAAGTGGTTAAGATGCCGTAAGTATAAGCTTAAAATGGTTATAATATACCAATTGAATTTGGGTGAATTGGTTATTAATTTTTGACATAGTTAGGTTTTTTGTTTAAAAAATTATATTTTTGATGTTCTGAATGTTAGATGTTTTAATAATGAATCATATAAAAAGCAAAAAAACCGTAATAGATACGACTTTAAAAAGTCGTCCAAATGCATTATAAACTATTATTACATCAATTACAGTAAATATTACATATCCAACAAACATCCAAGTCAGAAATAATTCAAGAAGAAGTCTTTCTGAAATCCTCTTAAATTGTATATGTGCTTTTGATGTCGTCCTCTACTTGGTTTATTCCTAAAGAAAATCTGAAATGTAATAAATACTATAACCGGAGTTTCATAACCAAATGCTATGAAACTCGGTGTGTACTATCTTGAGTACGGAGGACCGAATAGTTTTTCCGGAAAAATGGTTTCTAAAGTTTCGCAAAAACCACTTCCATATGCCTTTCTTTTTTATGTCAAGATTGTACAATTTCGAAACATTGGAATAATAATTTTTTGAGTTATGAAAAAAATACAATGTTTATTGCATTATATATTGTCCTTATTAATAGGTCATGTAGGTACCCCCCGTAAATATGCAAATCAGAGAGATTTCTAAAAGAAGACTCTTTGAAGATGCCTCATTAAGACGATTTGATGATTGCTTTTTTAAGAAGTCATCATCATCAAGTATAATCTTTTTTACAGTTTTTTTTTTTGTAAGTCGATCTCACGTAAACCATTTTACAAACCATAAGTGTGCCAGCATGTCATGACGGCCTCAATATATAATATTTTACATGGTTTATATTCAATATCGATGACTTCACCCAAACGTAATAAGAAATCAGAAGAATATATTTCTTTTAAATCAGTTTTGACTTAATGGCACAGTTTTATATTAAAAAAGCCAAATTACTTGTAGCACTGCACTTTTGCCTTTCCTTTTTCCATATTTTTGTTATAGGTATCCCATTTAATAAATTGTAATTTTATATAAAATGAAGTTTTATACACATTATTTATTTATGGTGTAAGTGGTACTACGGACTATGGATAACAGAAACATAATTTATTTTAAATTGATCCTCTTTTTAATTATTTCCTCCATTAATAAAAAAGAAAACTTTAGAGCCTTTTTATTCCATATACGAGGGCGGTTTAAAAAGCCCGTGACTGTTTAAATTTCTCGCTCAGTAACTTTTACAGCAGCACTACTTCCATCAACTACCATTGGAAGCAGCTAATCTCGTTAATTTCCACAAAAAATGGGAAACAAATTACCCCCGTATTATTTATTATTTAAAAGTAAAAGCTGTAATTGAATATGATTATTGAATCCAAATCTTTAAAATATTCAATTTTTAGCTAATTTTCCAGGTTATTTACATGGTACATATACATCACAGACGGCTAGGGCTCCAATGGACAGTTTATCAGAGTTGGGGACAAATTGGACAGTGTACTGAGTTGCGGATTTAATTTTAACTATCGAATAAATTAAAGTAAATTTAAATTCTGGTCATGCTTCTGTCTGTCCTCCACCAATTCTACTTCAAGTTAATTGTATTAATTTTCTTTGTGGTTTAATGAATTCATTTACAGCATACTTTATCAGAAGTTATTTAATGATATGAAAATTGTACAAAAAAATGTTAAGTGGTAGTATCGTCATTGTTTTAAGATTCTTAATAACTATGTAAATCACAAAAATTTTTGCATTCGCTGGTGATCACGTATGTGTCGCCATTATTATTAGAGCAAATATACGTTGATTATTGTTTATTCTCTTTATATTTGTATTGTAAGATTGTGGTCATTATTGAACTCTGCATATAATATTATTAAATCATATCCAATATTTATATAAGACCTGGCGCATATTTCGGCACCCATGGGAAAACAGCGAGACGCGACATAGTGCAGCGCTTTTTTGTAACATTAACAAATGAATAGGTTAGCGCAAATTGACGGCACGTCACTACGCAGCGCGACTAGTGTGAGGCACAGTACGCGTGCCACAGTACAGGTGACACAGTTTCTAACGCTTCCAGTCGCACGTTTCACGAGTCATAGTCTTCTTATAATGAAATTAGATTTTATATTTAAGGTAAGTTGCATATTGTGTTCAAAGATATCATTACTAAATGTTTTTGATTCATAAAGATATTTTAAAATTATTAATAAAAAAAAAAAAAACTAAAATTTGGCCACAATATCAACCATTAAGAAATGTTAGACACAGTTGTAGCAGAGCTATGATATTAGAATACTATTTATATATTATCTTATACTGGGCGAGAGAACTGCGTGGCAATATACGTTCCCAAACACGACGCGTGTGACACTGTGCCTCACGCGCTGCAATACACGCTAGGCGTAATGATATAAATTTTCATTTCAGTGAAATAAAGTATTAAAAAAATATATCTTATTATTATGCATGAAATCTGGAAGATAACACTAAATTGAATAGAAGAGTAATAACTCAATTGTCTGTATGAAATAGTAAGGTAATACTATTTTTGTTGTATAACACAACACAAACATAGGATTCATTATATATATTAATAATAATAATAGTTATGTAATCTTAAATATTTTATCTTATTAAAAATGATTAATATATGTTATTTAATATTATGTGAGGTATGATATATAAAATTAATTTATATAAATGCATATACAAGGAAACGCTATATATATATATATATATATATATATATATATATATATATATATATATATATATATATATATATATATATATATATATATAAAATATGATAAAATCCAGGTGTTACAACATCTATCTACTTACCTTCCTTCTAACAATAATAATAACATGTAGATATGAATGTAATCGTTGTATCAAGGCGAGTAATTTGTATATTAAGGCATAGTATAATTTTAAGTCTGTTCTTATGTGTATCCTTCAAAAGACTGGTCTTTAGACCAGAAAAGTTTATTATTGTATTAAAATTAATAAAAAACATACACTGGCAATAATGAACACAGAACTTCCTTTTACTGTATGGTTTTTTTATATAAATAATTATGAGTTGGTCAACTGAAGACCAAATCAGATTTGAACAATATAAGAAATCATGTCAGCTCTATTCGTAATGTGGAAAATGTACATAAAATGCTACGCTAAAAAAATAACTAGTATAGGTGATATTTATTAAGGGATATTTTATAAATATCCTTTAACGTCCCAGTGATATGTACGAAATAATTAACATGTATATATATAAAGATAAAATAATTATCACTGTGGGATTTAGTTAGAGTGTTCACATTGGTTATTACAACTAGAAAATTGATTTTTGAAAGTGTATATAAATTAAATGCGCATATAGTTGAGGCGTAGAATAGTTTCCTGTGATAGATATCTCCGATTACACATAGTTTGGAACTTACTTTTCGAAGAATAAAAAATTACACTGTTTGGCATGTTAAGCACAGGTATAATGGAACAAGAATTTTGAGATTCTTAAGAAGAACATACTTGGTAATTACACCAAATAAGCAACCAGTAACAGTGAATGTATTTGTATATACCTTGATAGATATTAACAAGATTAGAGAAAGAAGATAGCAATACAATGTTGTGCTGTACAATATAATTCAACAATATATCGTTGTCTATGTCACCTGGTGCAGTATTACCGCAACAACAACAACAACAACAAACAAAACACTTCAGTCAACTCATCAACAAATGAACAACCAACAACATATAACCTGGACTACAACTACATGATTGTCAGTATCACACAAGCATATACCCACCTTCAAATACACTCAAAATGTTATCAACATGGTATAGCAGTTGGCTGCTACATTGCTTTGACTTTGGCTTCATCAATTGGCGCAACATGAGTTCAAGTATGCATATGTATTGTACGATCTACATCTTAGGACTGATTATGATTCCAAAATTTAAATATGACACGAATGATAGTTGTAACAGGCTCGTGGTGGCTACTACTTTGTACAAAATGGCAATATCGAAAAATGTCGATTCCTGAATCTGTAACGATCCGTTTACAAGCTTACGTAAGTAATTACATAAGACTTCTAAACAATTTTATTTCACAGTTCTTATAGAATTTGTCTATTAAAACTTAATTTATCTAGCTAATAATAATTTTTGTTTATGGATTTAATTAATTTGCAATATCATTAAAGCTTCAATTGTGCCCAGTATCTATAAAATACGCGCTCAGAATTTTTAACCATGCTTTTCTCAACAATCATTATTTATATTTTCTTAATAAAATTTTCTTCTTCTTTGTATTTTATAGTTTAAAAAACTGAATTTACTTTTTTTCTTTATTGTCATTCTATTTATTTTGTATATCAAAATAAATATATCTAAGTGACATAAGTTAAATATAACTTATTTTTCAATAATTAAGAATAAATTTTATATATAATTAATTAAGCTTCATCTATTTCTATTTAATTTAGGTCTAAAATAGATAATTAAAGAAAAATGATGCTGCTCTTGTTACTATATTTCTGTATCAGAACTAAATATTATACTGTAAAAACTATATCTTTAATAATTAAGTAGTTTTATAAGTAAACATACTTTGAACACATTTAAGCTCACTTTGTGCAAACTACTTGATTAAATTTATTATTTTTCAACCAATTTTCACTCTTGAATCTTGATGGGATTTGTAAAGCGGTGTTATTGTGATTGAAAAAATAACTCCAATTGGGATTTTGAAAAAAATAAAATAATAATAAATATATATTACATTTTTTAATGAATTTTAAAACTGACGAAATATTGTGAAAATAATTTCATGGTTTTCTTATAAATAATATTTCCTGTTTCGAAAGTATAAAATTATGAATGGCATCCACATATGTTTTATTTTATAATTTCGAAACACAGGTAATTTTATTTATAAGAAAATCGGGGTGTGCTCCGTACTAAATAAAAACAAAATTTGTTTAATTTCAAATAACTTTTTAATTATAACGAAAAAAGTAAAAATATAAATGGTTTTGTTATAAAACATTAACATAACTTTCCAATTATTAAAAAAAAATTTTTTTTTTAAATCTTAATTATATTACCATTGGGAATTTTCAGTCCATGTTTAAATCATTTATATGCACCAACTTTAATATATTTGCACCGAACTTCTTCTATATTTTTAATTGATACTTTTCAATCATTTTAGAAAAGAGTCCGAAGTTTAATGAGGAGTGGGAAACTTAAGTGAACAAATTTAATTCTTTCTATTGATGGAAATATAGTTTATTTTTTAATTAAAGTATTTTCGCGAAATTAAAACCCTTTGTCATTGTCTGCCTTGACTGTATTTTATTTATTCTCCGTATTTCTCCATGTTTCAATTTCACACAAATTTAAGAAAATAATTTTTACAATAAGAATTACTTATCGAAGTATTACGAATGTGTTAGTGGAGATATGTCAAAGACTAGTCCAAAACTTTCTAATATATGAACCTTTACTTCAAATTTAAAGGTATATTACGGATTACCAGTCAAATTTGTCAAATTTGGAAATGCATTTATTTTAATTTTACCAATTGATTTTCGCAATTTACTTCCAATATTTTTAATCTTTATTTATTTCTTCAAAAATATTACAATACTTTTAAACTCAAGGTAATACTATTTATCTCTAATTTATCGTTAGATGAAGTAACATTTCCGAAGCTTTTTATTTATTATACCTTTTCGTAATAGACCTTCCTTGAACAAATATGAATTGAAACACTTTTTACTTAACTTGGAAAACCTGTATTGTAAATCTAAAAAGACCACAACGTTTGTTACACACTGTATATAATATATTTAATGTACATACACCTAACGTACACGTGTTTGTGTTAGAAGCTGATATTTACAACAAGCATACATATAGTTCAGTTAGAATAAATATAACATGATAGAACAATTTATTTACTTTAAAAAGTATTCTATGTTGTTCACTAAAACGGAAATATTTGTTCGGCATTTAATCTGTGTGGATCACACGCTCCTCACTCGTTATTTATAATACACATAAATAAATGTATGTGTAAGTTTTATAGTAATTTAATATAATCTATACACAGTTTTGAAAAGTTCACTTTTTATAAAGCTACGTAATTAGAAATTACGAATTTTTAAAAGTAGAGTATCGTGATCATATTTAAGGATCACAACTATGATAATTGCATTAAAATATTAAATATTATTTTGGAAATAAATTATTATTTTTCTCAAATAATTCATAAATACTAATTAAAAAATTAATATTTTATCGAATTGTGAAAATTTTCGATTAAACGCACAGCTCTAGATGTTATAATAGTTGTAAATCCAAAAATTTCATTGTTGAATGGTTTTTGAAAAATTTTATCTAAACTAAAATTTATTACAGACCAGTTTTAGATAAAAATTCATTCATTATGTTTTTGGATATGAGTAGGTACATACATGCATACATAATAAATACGTTCATACACGGATGTTGGCGTAATAAATATTATATGCAATATTACATTATTGCCTAACAAAACTGGTTATGACCTCAATATTTAGTTACATTTTTGGTAATTATTAATTGATAGAGTTGGTGGAGAGATTACCAGAATCTTTGTTTTACGTCAACCAATAATAAATGATGTTTAGCCAAAAATAAAATTATACCACGCATGATGGCGAATTCAGTCATAAATTAATTAGAAAAAAAACAGGTTATGTAATTTAATTGTAAGTTTACTGAAGACAAGGTTGAATATTTACACATGTACACAATAAATTTCACATATACTTAAAATATTTAACAGCTAATATTTATACTTATATATTCAATTCTGAATTGTGTTCGAAGTTTCAAGTCTCTAGCTCCTCTAGAAATTAGTTTAAAATCAACAAAATTCTACAAGGTAGAATATTTACACATGTACACAATAAATTTCACATATACTTAAAATATTTAACAGCTAATATTTATACTTATATATTCAATTCTGAACTGTGTTCGAAGTTTTAAGTCTCTAGCTCTAGAAATTTGTTTAAAATCAACAAAATTATAATAAAAAACAAATGAAGATAACAACTAACATTGCTAATTTTCTGAGTATTTGGAGTATCAATGTTCGAATCATTTTTAATTTCAAACATTTAAACTAGTGAAAATAACACTTACTGTGTTAATTGTTTAGATACTCAACTGTAGTTGAGTATCAAAGTTTGATCTATTTTTATTGATTAGCATTTACAAAAAAACATAATATGCAGTCCAGGCAGTTATAAATATATATACATACATATATAATAATACTTATTGCAATTTTATATATGTTTATTAGCTAATTATGACAAAAGTTGTTCGAGACACTTTTTCATAATTAATAATTAAGAAGTTGTTTTAAAAAAACAATCATTCGTAAATTTACGAATTTACATCTAGAAAACATTACCAAAATTTCAGCACGCTATTTCTTTTATTTTTGATTTATCTTATACTCATATACTCTGACATAATTATGTTGAGTATAAGAATCTACTACAAATAAACACATGTATATTCATTATAAAAAACAAATTATTACACAAAATATATTATACATTGTTCTATGACAATATGTATTGTATATGTTAATTAATTGATCTTGTGCTAGAATCTTACTAGTTTATAAAATTTTTTGAAAAAAATTTATTTGGTATCTCTACTGGTTGAAAAATTGGATACTGCCCAGTCACGGAATTTAATTCACTCTCAATATTGAAGTACTTCAAGTACTTGAAAACCATACCTAAATTTTGTTCGTCCCTTCAATTTTTTTAAGCGTCTCAAACATATAACTATATTTAATATAACTTCATATAAATCGTATAAGGGGAATATAAAAAGTATAATAAGAACCCATATTTATCCAAACAAAGGTTTATATAATGATTTCTTTTATACCTTCTACGAAAAGTATAATTCATTCACCTACGTATCTATATACGAATCTCGGTGTAAAAATTGTCCAGGTCAAATGACTGATTAAGTCTTTTATTAACTTACATTATGTGACTTGGTCCATGTATTAAATGACCATTGGTATAAACAGTGTTAAGTGTATATTTTATTCACTGCATATGAATTTATTTACCTAGGTGAGGTATTAAATTCACCTAAAAAGTTTGAAGTTTATATACTTTAAGCCCGAACATGTATGAAGTGAAAATGTAGAATATTTTTATCAGTTTATTTTATAACAGTTTTTTTTTTCTTTTTAAATCATCCCAAATAAGTTTTGAAAAAGGATCTTTGTTTTTATTTGTTCCTATTTCAATGCGACTATTGGTCCTGGAATTGGTTCTATACAGAATATAGTAACATTTTTTTATATGACACATGAATTTATGGTACAGTGTATATATTACAGATTTAATTTTACACAGGGTATAATTTTACGAGGACGGATATTTTTAGCCAAGAAAATATCCCCCTAATATTTCTACTAATATTCTTTCTTTATCCTCTTTCTTTTGTTTGAAACATTTGTTCGTAAATTATTTATATTCGCCACAATTTCAGCTTAAATGAAGCTAGTAAGCACATGTATAGGATAAGTACGATGGAGGTGGACGCACTGATGATATAACCAGTCTAATTATATTTTTTGTAACTAAGCTAAGAGTATCGCCATCCAGCTATATTATTATGATTCATATTTTTATAGCTGTATGGGCTGCATATTTAGAGTATTTTATGAATGGTTTTTACTAAAAATAATTTAAACATTACTCAAACTGAACCATATGGCAGATATATAGTCGAGTATCTACACAATTAAGTCTGTTAATTGCAAATGCAGAAATCTCTTATACTGTGCCTCATTATTCCGATTTATTTATATGCACATACAATATATAAACTTTTTCAATTGTTATTATGTATTCTTAAAAACAGATCCCTTTTATCATACGCGATTTACCAACATCATATGTTTTCTGCTACGAAATAGATATTTACGTTCAAAATACAATATTATAGTTTTTATTTTCCAAATTCCAATGCTTTAAAATCGTGTTTGGTTTTTTTTTACATTATGTATTCAATAATTAATAATATCTTACAGTTTTTGGTTTTTTACTCAAAAATTGACTCAGAAATTTCTAGTAACGAAGCCACAGGTTCCTACTTAGATTGAATTTTTTTCAGATTTTAATATAAGTTCTTAGAAATTACAAAGCTGATTGAAACACGTACTAAATATTGTTCATTTTTCATGAAGCTATATCTAAAAAGTAAACTTTCCTAAAATAGTATATGATTTATATCAAATATCAACCAACATACGACATGTGACCCATACAGGACATTATTCCGTTCAAACCTTCATCAATTATTAAGTATCAATTGAAACAGCCTTTTATATACCGGGTATCTAAAATCATGTTTTTTTTCATCTAGTTTATATATGATAAGTGAAATAATAAAGTACTTTCCGTAGTGTAAAATAATGCATGCAATTTGGCAAAAATTTACATTTATGTAGAAATATTTTTAAATATTCTAAATTTGAGTCATAAAAGCACATGAATTATTATCTTAAACCAAAAAGCCCATTCATTTGGAAGGTAACCCTACCCTTTTGTTTTTTAGGACTGCGGGCTCTGTGTTTGCAACACTTAAATATTATTTACCTTGACTTTCCTCATGAATAACTTTAACTACTGTTGCAAACCGCATGAAAATCTGTTCACTAGTTTTTAGTTTAACTTTAGCACACTATCTCATGAGCCGAAAGCCGAAAGACTTTGATTTATGATGATAGGGAAGAGTACATGCTAAATTCAGCTTTTCAATATTTTCAAGTCAATAAAATCTTTATAATTAATACGTAAATGTATTAAATTCAAAATGGTGATTCCAATATAGCTAATTTTTCTTGAATAATGAGTGTTTTTAACAAAAATTTACAATTTAATTAAAATTTACTAATGATTTTTTCAAAATTGCTGATCGCAAATTTTAATATTTACAATTAAAAATTTCAAAATGTTGAACCCAACATGACCGACACTGTGTACTAACTGCTATGGATTTGGAATGTATATTGATCAATCATTAATACAGCCGAATTTTAGGATTTAAGTAAGCATATATTGATTAAAATTGTTTTTCAAACTTTGACATAACATGTATCGAGTATTGATACAATTACCACTGTTTTCTGTTACTTTCACTGGTTTTACTACATATTTGCTGACAATTATACGTTAAGCATTGGAATAAATTGTCAACTGGCTATAAATCTAGATGGCTTTAAATACCCGGTATATATAAATTTGTATATAGAATTGATACACACATAAACATTTGACCGTATGTGAATGGGTCAATCTAAAATGATGATGTTTTTCACAGAAGGAAACCTTTTTTCTTTTTACTTTACATCTTTATTTTCTTTGAATGTGTTATTTATTCATATCAATCAATATAACAATTCAATAAATTTTTATTAAGGGACATTATTTATCCTTCTTATATATTATTTTCAATAGTAATTTAAACATATAGAAGGATATAAATTGTGTTTTGTGCGTATGTGTGTTTGTGTTTGAGCGTGAGTGCCTATAGGTACATGTATTTTATTTATATTTTATTTAAATATTCTTTTAGATAATTTTCTTTATTTAGTTGCCACAAAAATTATTTATTAACCAAGTTATTTATAGTGTGTGGTCATTTTTTCTTTTGATAATTATTAAATTATTGGAAACATAAATTATTAAATTATTAGAATTAACTTATCATTTTATACGAAATATCTAGATGACCGAGCTTTGCTTGGTATTTTTTTTTTTTATAAATTGTGTTTTTTGGAAATTAAATTACGTCGAGGCGGAAGACGAGTCCATCACGCTAACACTTAGCCACTCCAATGACTTTAAATATTAAACAAATATATCATTACATTATAAAAAATTATACAATAATAATAACAAAATCTTATTTGAAAAATATTAATCACTTTATTGTGTTGTTTTGTTGGGTTGGGTTGAGTTTAAAATGTAAAAAAAATTAATTTTACTCGTCGGCCGAGCCGGGATTGGAACGCGGGATCTCTGTATAACAGCCTCGCACGCTAACACTTACCCACTCCAATGACTATATGACCATAAATATAAAACAAATTTTTCGATAAAACACGAATAAAATGACATTTTCAAAAAATGATTCCTAGCTAGATCGATTAATCGCCCCCGAAACCCCCTATATACTGAATTTCATGAAAATCGTTGGAGCCGATTCCGAGATTCCAATTATATATATATATATATATGTATATATATATATATATATATATATATACATATATATATATATATATATATATATATATATATACAAGAATTGCTCATTTAAATATATAAGATTTGTTGAAACAAAGTGTGTATATATTAGTTATTGTATTGATAATAAAATTTTCTTCAAATTTTGATCTTGAAATATGTAAAAATTTCTACAAATTTATTTTCCCCATATTATAAGCATAAATAAAATTAAAATAAGGAAATAAGAAAGAAAAGAAACTAAAAACATATTTCTTTAATATTCTAAATATTCAAAATTCAGTACTGTCGACTCTTTCTAATATGTTTATATTTATCTTATAGTAACAGAGTCAATTAAAAGTCCTATGAATTATAAATATGACCAAAAGCATGCACATAGTATTACTTTAGATTTAAAATTCAATAGTTCGGAAATTGTCATAATTAAAATGGCTTTGAAATGGCAACCGCAATTAACATGCACGAAAAATTGGAAAATTTATGAGGTGTCAACCTTAAATACGACAGTAATATTATGCACACTCCTAAAGTTTTTCATGCATCTGATCCATAAAATTTTTAATCAGCCAACTCTCGGACCATCAACTAGACACCTATCAAATCATAAATATAAAAATAAAGCAATGTCTTGAAGAAATTAATACATCTAAATGCCATTTTTATTTCAACAAGCAAATCATCATTTAGGAATAAATAAGAATTATATACGAAAATAATACACCAATTTACGAAAGTAATACTTTTTTCCTGAAATGGAAAAAGTCGTTATTCTAAAACTTACCTGCTCAAGTTAACGTAAATAAAATCAATCCAGGCTTTTTGTCTATATCTATATTTTATTATAAAATGGTAAATGTTTTTGTAAAACCAAAGTTGGACGGAAACTACTTATAGTACGAGCATGCAATTTTACATACATGTTCTATTCAAAACTTTATCGGGTGATAAGACGGGATTTTTCAAAGGTTTATTATATAACCATCATAAAAAATTAGCTGGCTTGTGTTTCTTAATTTTTTTATGTTGTACGGGAGGGGATCATTTAATTTGAGAATATTAGGCTTTTCATCAATATTTCGAGATCTACATATCCTAGGACCTAAGCATTACGTGGGAGGGGGTCTGATAAATGAATGGCAATTAAATGTGTTCTACGCATGATAGACTCATGTTATCTCTTGCATTAGATGTCAATTGATTAAGTGATTGGGAAATTTATATGTAATTCCGTATCCGGTTTCTTATAGAGTTAAAATGCTATTTTTTTCATGCAAGGTAGAGAAAGGTGATGTTTTATTTAATCGATAAGATACCGTTGTATAATATGGCGAATCTTTTGTTTAAGCTAAAAAGACGCGTTCACATTCGTTTGTTTTCGGTAATAAACGATTTGATATAATAAGAAATTGATTATAATAATCTTATCCGCACTTTATAGAGTAAATTTCCAAAACTATCAATATACTATATTTTACCTATATACCTAAGCACAGAAATTTCGGATTTTTGCATTTGATGTGAAATGGACCGTTAAAATGGTAAATCGGTTCGTTTTTTAATCTTATGCCTTCCATATTGTAAAAAATTCAAAAAATATCTTTGGTCTCAAAATTCAAAAAATATCATATTGGTCTTTTTAATAGGAAATGCTGAAAATCAATACGTCTTGATATTCCCACACAACATGGAACATAAAAAATATTGTGTATGTTGATTTTTTACATAAAGGCAGGGTGGATTAATAGTTTCAAATAAAACATTAAACTTACGTCTTAGAAGCAAATAGGTGTGTCACGTTATCTGATATTGAAAATCCCAGAATTTTTATTTATGAGAGAATTATAGAGATTGTTTAATATTGATTGATAAAACAATATTGAACGTTAATTATAATAAAGAAACTTTTTTTTTTCAGGTAAGTTCATGCTGATTATCGTTGAATTAAGGATATAAATATGTAGGTATGTGTTTTGTTTAGTTTTGTTTTGTTTTTGTTTATTCAGCTAAAAAACAACCAAATTGAAAGCGTACAATATCAAAATATACTTTTTTTTTGTGTAAATAATTATCAAAAAAATTTGTTGATTTTGCAATTAATTTCCATATGATTAATTTATTCAACATGGAGTCGAATCGTTTTGTTGAATAACTTAACACAGTTGGTGGAATAAATAAATCTTCTTTAATTTATTTAGCTTCTGTTAGGTTGACTTTTGGCCTGTTATATCTTAAAAAGGTATTTAAGTATAATCTAATTTAAACGGAATAAATTACCAAATAATTTTTCTATATTTTTTTGCTAGATATTTCAGCTCAAACTTTAAAAGACTATTTGCTCTCTTTAACTTGCAAGACCAAGTTCTACATGCGATCGCTATGGAGATAAAAATTTATGACAATTTTTCCTATGTCTCTTTTTTTAATCAAGAAGTATGAACCATCCACAATCTATTTATTTCGTAAATTGTAAAACATTTTAAAAAAACAACTAACAGATAACTTCAGTCCATATTGATGAAGTAATTATGCTTGAATTATAAACGTAATTAAAAACAAATTATTTTTGCATATGTTAAAGTACATTTTTCAGAAATACTTTTGCCATAATTTTCAATCCAAAATTTATTTGAGTATACAAATGATAAAATATTTGAATAAATACAGTTATATAATGTATATTTGTATAATATTGTTGAAATATTATATTTAAAAACACAAAGGTAGATTGCTTTAAATATTTGTTTCAAATTAATTAATTAATATTCGAGTACAATACGCAACACAAGTACAAATAATAATGAAGGTATTTAAAAAGAACAAACTTTCCAACTCTTTACATCATATGATAGAAAGTTAAAAACATTATCCTTGGTTGATAATAAATAAATAACACACAAAAACATTGTGATATTATTTAAAATGTATAAGTATATATATTCACAGCAAGAGCATCAACATTTATTTTAACTACAATGTTACATATAAAATTTAATTTTGAAACAAAATTATTATTTTCAAAAGATTAAATAGAATATTAGTATAATTGTGAATATTTAAAACCAGTTGAAAAAAGCATCGAGCTATCTTAAACAGTCGTCGTACGTAGGGGTTTACACCACGCTCGTGTTTGCTGAAGAAAATCCTTCATCTTCATAAAAACCAGTTTTATTAGATTTGTCTTCATTGAAAATACCTTCAAATAAGATACGCTATTTTCTAGTTTGCCTTTTGTGCTTTTAAAATTGATGGCCTAATAACTGAAGCTATCACTATGAGATTTTTATGACCAATGATTTCTTCCTTATCGAAGTAAAGTATTTTTTTTACAAAATTTTAAATGTTTGTAGAAACTGCTTCACTTTATTTCAAGCAGATAATTCAGTTCATCAGCTCAGACAATTATATACTGATAATTGTTTTAGATCATCGCAGTTACGATTCATGTATTATATCAGTATTTTAATGCACTGCATTCAATAAATTTATTACCAGCTATTTTAACTTAACTCTTGTATATCTTTTATAAATTAATACTTACTAAAAGATGCATTCATTATGCAAGTCTTCATACTGCTGCGTATACTTACTTCTTCCGTCGAGTCGAACTATGATACAGTTTGCTGAAATTGATGAATTTTCATTATGTTTTGTGAAGCGTGTTTTGTCAATCTTCCAAATGTAAATGGAATAATAGACGCTAACGGTAGCCAATTTATCTGTTTAATTCTCTGATATAGGTGAGAATATATCTTCATCAGATTTTTTCGTTATATTCAATAGTTATTTTCGTTTTATTATTCATAAATTTTAAAGTCCTTAATTAGATTAATTTAATTGCATTTCGATACCTCTTAATTTCCAGAATAACGACATTTAAATAAGGTTTACTAACGAAAAAATAATATTTTACACTTAATCTAATAATCTGATTGAAATTCTCTGGGTAATTTTTTTTCCCTGAAGTCGATATTTTCATTCTTCTTTCAAGAACTTATCTATTAAAAAAAATCTATTCAAGTTTATTAATTCTTTCTGCGTATTGAATAGAACTATGTTATATTTCTTGTAAATACATTATAAAGTAGGTAATGTCCTGTTAATTACAGTATTAGACTGAGAAAAAAAAAGTTTATGTGAAAAGAATAGCAGAGTATACGCAGATAATTATAAAATATTATGTTTCTCCAAATTTGGTGGAATTAGGACTGTGAGAAAACAATAACTATTTTATTTGAATGCAAAAAGTGAAAATGAAAATCCTATGTCTACCTAGATTATATGTTATACAATTAAACAAATGTTCCATTATTTTAATACAATCAGCGATAATTTAAATTAAAATTATAAATTCAAAAGTTTGCCTCTGTGCATTCATTATTTTAATATCACATTATGGTCCGTGTTCTTCTTTGCAAATAATGTGTTTCTTGTCACTTAATTTTAAAAATGCCTCTACCATTCTTGTAAAATACAACTGGAAAAATTGTATTAAAATATTAAAAAATACAACTTCTCCATGAGTACGATTTTGAGTATAATTGGTAAGATTTAATGGAATAAAAATGTTGAAATTAATATAATTCTTGCTTGGTTGTAATATACATTTAACTAAACAGTCATCTTGACAGTATCAATTTAATATCATTTATAAATCTACAAAGAACATTATTTTATTTTAATACACATTTAAAGATACTTCATAATAAGTATCGATAGATTATGACCTAAAAATTATTTATCTTGTGACTTAAATAATAAATCGAAAAGAATCCATTGAATCCATTGAAGGCTATCAAAAGTGGTGAAAATTTGAAACAAAATTTTTTTCATTTTAAATCTATCAAATACTTAAATGACTATTTAAGTTTCTTGATCAGAAAAAACTTTCTGGTCAATTTTTAAGAGGCTAGACATAGATTAAATAACATTTTCCAATGCTTTATTGTAGACTAAAATTATATAATGTCAAAAATATTATATAATCATGCAATTTTCAACTATCAAGTCTCTTTGTATATTCGACATGTATATAATATACCAGAGTATATTAATTTAAATCTAAGGTTTGTAACGATAGAAAATTTTGAAATTTTGACAAACATTTCCTATAGGTTCATAGAATGATCTTATTAGTCCATTTCCGCATGTCTGTCATAATGATAACTAAAAAACTGAAAGAGATGGTGATATGATATTTTTGTGATGTATTTAAGACATAAAAAGTTCGTGTATGAACAAAATCGGTTCATTGGATTCAGTGAATCAATTAACCTTAAAACCATAAAAGATAGAAGAAAAGCTCAAAGACAAAATTTGTTCAAAGGCAAAAAAACTTTTTTTAGCACATTTTTTCGCATATTGTTTAGATAATAAGTTTAAACTCAGCATTAGCTACTAAGCATATATAATTGTAATACACATTATTATTTTTAATGCATGTATTTATTACTTTATGGATTGTACATTTAGGAATCAAATAATAATTTTTGCGTTTATATTACAACTAGAAACATTTTTAACAGCTTCACTTACATTTCCAATTTTTATTTATTTATCTGTATCCTTTTTTTAAATTTTCAGTATAATAACTGAGAGCTCTGTACAATTTTAAAACCTTGAATATTTCATCCCAGTGTTTATTGCTAAACGTGCATAATTTGTCTCTTCAATAATAATGAAATATCAAAAATATGCCGTAAGTCATTTGGTTTAGAAATTTTTTTTCTTGTAAATAACATTCAAAAATAATGCAGATACCTAAATACTGAGTAAAACCCATAGCATGATAGTCACGTGAAACACATTTCTCATATATTATATTCATTTTAACAGACGTGTGTAACATTTATTGTGTAATATTTAAAATAATTAAATTAAAAGGCTTTACCGTTTATAGATTAAAATTTCTAAAAGCTGTTCGTAAGTAAACTTACCTACCTACCATTTCCGAATAAAAATTTTGTATTTCGTAGTATAATAAATTTAATTTCCATATTTTACTGGTTATATTGTCATACGCAATAAATTCCAATAAGAACTCGAATCAAAATCATGTTAAATAAAATTTTTCATAATTTTCAATCTTTTGAATAGACAGATTAATGAATTGCATAGGGTCAACTTTATTTTTTAAAACGAATTCGAAAACCACGACCTTTAAAAAATTCTTAAAAGACGAAAAAAATAAGATTTGCATTAAAAGAAATAATTTTTTAGTATTTTTTTAATCGAAAAAAAAAAAATTACATCACAGGTAAGCGGCGTACTTAATAATTTTTTTACGGTAACTTGTTTCCCTAATATTTATGATAATGCAAAAATTTTAAAGAACTTTTAATGTCATTATAAAAAGTAGAAAATACTAGTCTCTCGTGTATTACCAGATTAAAAATTCAATTTTGTACGTAAATAATTACAATTTCAAGATCGAATTAACGATATAAGTAATTAATATGTACTTAGTTTCTACCTCTTTATTAGATAGTATCATCTATTTAAACGTTTTTAACAATGAGACTAGCATTTATTTTTGTACAAAAAAGTCTTTCAATTGAAACACACATCTTAGAAACTGTATAAAATAACTATGAAAACTTATAGAAACGGATTTTCACAAAATAAATAAAACGTTTACAATTGTATTTAAAAAATAATTGTTTTCAATAGATCAGACAATTTTCTTGATTTACTAAATTTATCGAGTTTCTTTCATAGGTCAACAATACGAATTAATGTTTGAAACTGAGTCTTTTACCAAAAATTCGTAGATCGATGCTCGGCCTAGTTTATCATCTGTCAACTAGTTTTATTTTTAATTTTTGTTTGTTTTGTTCCTTATTGTAATTTAGTCTAATCAGTCAGTTGGAAGAGCAACACGAATTACTGTGTCAAATTGAGTTCATTAACCACATGTCGATATAGATAGATTATGTTTAATCGTGGCATAATTACATATACATTTTGTACTTGCACTCATCGCCACATAAAACGTTCACTAATAAACCAACAGATAACGATTGATTGTCGATTTAATACATATCCTACTTAAGTTCACTAGTACACCAACAGATGGGATTAATGAATATTTCCCTATTGACGAAATAACTTTTGTAAGGATTATATAGATCTATCCACATCAAAATATTTCACAATAAGTTTATCATTACTGGTACATTCAATTATCCTTTATTCAGAAAAACTTGATTATATCGAACTAAATTTAATAGTATGTTTTCGTTAATATAAATAAAATACAAAATTATATAGATCGAAGAAAATTAGAAGGCAAAGCAAGATTTGTGTTTATGCCACAAGCTTAAATTAGCTGTAATTAAAGTGAAACCATCTTGATTGTAAATAGCTAAAGGTAAAACGAACTAAAAGTAAACTATTTTTAGAAAAACATCACGGAATCGTCCAATACATATGAATCGAAAATATTTAAGGAATATTTAAAATTTACAAAAATGAACTGAATAACATATATGACCCTATCTTAACTTCTGGCGACCCTTTAAAACCATATCCCACTGTGGCTTGTTTCTATTTTGTTCATACAATCAACAAGACACAAATGTGACTTCAAATAGTAAAAAAATGTCTTATTTAATTTACTGTTCTTTTCACTCACACAATTTATATAAAATATATTTTTATGTTCCATAGAGAAAATGTGGTAACCTTATTTAGAAAATAGTGACATTTTGAACTTACATATGACCCACACATAATAAAATTCATTGCCTCGTCGAATATCATCATATGATATAAGCAAGAATGACATTTATCATATGTATACATAAACGAGCATAGTTATTTTATCTCCATTTACAAAGATAAAGAGTGTTTACTAAAAAAAGTTATACTTTATCCAATCAGAAAATACCTACACTTCGAAAGAACTGTTCTGTTTATATCTACAAAACAAGTGATCTAATTTTTAATTAGGGTTTTCTGACATAATTTGATTCTAATCAAGTATAAAGCTTTTATCATATTAAAGTGAACAAGAGCTTGTATATTAAAAGTTAAAATATGAAGTGCGAGAATGGAAACATGAAGTATCAAGTTTTACAACGTGATCCTAATTTTTTGTATTCTATTATGTTAACAAAGTAAAGTAGTTCATATAAAAATTTCTATATTTGATTACAGAAATCAAGAGCTAAGCGATAAATCTTAAGATTACAGTGAAATTGTTTATAAATACATGGGCCCAAATAGTAAACTATTAAATTTGTCAAAAAAGTTATGGGAAAGATTTAGTATATTTTTTTAAATTGGACGAAAGCCATAAATTGTACGGTTTAAAAAGTTTACTTATATCAGTTATAAGAAAGAAATAATTCTTTTATAAACTGTCTAATATATAGTTCCAGGTTTAAATGGGGCTTGTGTAGAAAACCATTATATTCGAAATTTCACAAATTAAGTTACTCTGACATTTTTACTTCGACATTGTGTCATTAAAGTTAAATTTTATAAAAATATCATAGACAATACAACATCATTGTTTGTTATATTTACTTTACTATTTATAAGATAAAATTATAATAAAATTAAAACTTAGTTTGTAAAAACAAGCCTTTCTAAAATATGTAAATTAAAAATAATAAAAAAGTTCGTGAAAGGGTATGAAGCTGATAACGCGATGGAAGTTCTTATAATTTAAATTGTATGATGCTATTTTTCTATTTTATTAGAATTGAAATTTTGTTTGAAAGCTTCTTTTTAAAAAGAAGAGGATTCAGACCATGCATACCATAAAAATAAATTTTCAACTAAACGAACATGTAAAATTTCCTAGGGTGATAGGAAGTGAGGACTTTCGAAATTCGCAAGATTTGACCCGCAATAACAAGTCAAGTTAAATAAAAGCTTGTAATAAGAAGGCATATTACGAATACTATCATTAATCTGTAACCGGCTTTGAATACACCGACTTTTGTATTAACTGATGGGAAACTATGAAAAACATTCACTAGCTTAATTGATAACTTTTTCTCGGAATCATAGACTAATTAGTAATTGAATGTAACCAAACGCTTTAAAAATATAATAGCCATAACGATTTTTGTGGATTATTTAAACATTTTATCAAAACTTTTTTGCCAATGCATGAAACCATTCGACTATCATGGCACACTGAATCATTGAACTCAAAACTTTTATTAAATAATAAAATCCTTATAAGTGACAAATAGCTTACCGCCTGTTATACAAATATAAATTCCCCCATGTATTAATACTTCACCTTTTGTATTGAACATGATACGTGAAGTTATATATTATCATCATCGCTTGACAAGAGTATGAGGCACAATATAATATACTCAAACCATAGAGGAGTAAGTTACCTTTAACTTACCTTTACAAATTATATACACACGACATCGACAGCGTATGTTTATGATACACTAGCAATGATATCATCACCCAATAACTATTATTATTACTCTCATATTAACTTCCTGACAGAAAATTATCGTATTTACTTCGATAACTGAAATTAATAGTTTTTAAATAAAAATTGCGTGGTAAAAATATTGTTGCGAGAATTTATGATGCAATAAGCTAGACCTTTGAAAAATAACTTTGAATACCGAAAAAAAAACATTTGTAATTATTCGTCTGTATCTGTTAAACAAAATAAATGTATCTTCAAACTTACTTTCTTTTTATTGTCTTGATCACATGGTACTTATTTCTACTATACTAACTGGTGGCTATTTGTTAGCTGAATGTTATAGTATGTACCCCGGACTTATTTAAATAGAGAGATCGAGAATTTCCTTGCAAAATTTTTATTCTGTATTTTCTATTGAAAGTATCTCGATTCTATAATTTTTTTGATTGCTTCATAAGAATATCATTGTTCGCTCAAAATATTTAAATATTAATTGCAATGTTTATTGTAGGTCTCTTTAAAAAACTCAAGGCTGTATCTACATGTTGAACTAGTGCGATATAATCGCGGCCATTACATTTGGTTGTTATAATATATATTATATTCCAGAATAGGACTACGCCTACATAACACATTTTTAAGAATATTTAATGAAAATGTATAGTCAAACTGAATTAATACTGTTTTAAAAGAAATTAACTGAAGAAAGTTGTATCAATAGAATTTTTTAACAAATGGAGTTTCTCAACAAAATATGTGGTGTATGCTAATTAAAGACTTGCATAAATATTAAAATTATTCTAATTTAACATGATCAGAATTCAACATCAAAGCTGTTATACGTTTTTTTATGTTTATGATAAGCAGAGTTGTTAAGAATTTATTTTATTTATTTTCATTTTTCGTATCATCACTTATGTACATATGCAATTTATCGGTTAATAACTAGATATAAAAGAATAGTTTTAGTAAGCAAAATTTTACAAAGTAAATGGAAAAAATAGATCTGATAATTTTATTATCCTTGTGAATTTTATCCGCCCGATTGTACACGATTATACAAGTAACGTATTTAAAAAAAAAAGTTTTATGTTATTTAAAGCTGGTTACGTTATACTGAATTTTATTTATTTTTTGGTTTATTAATTAGCCATAAATGAAATACTTAGAAATGTTGGAAAAACATCGTGTGTTTCGAATCAATATTCGAATACGTGTGCTATAATATACAAATTAGGTTTTTGATGTTTTGAGCCTGCATTCTTATTTTTAACCAACAAATATTCATTCGCAAAAAATTTAATGTTAAAAACTTTGAAATTTTGTAAAAAAGCCTTCTTTTGTTATGGTAAAATCGTATAACAGAACTTTTGTATTTGCACAATATATTCAATAGTTTTCTCATCCGGCTTCCGCTACTTTTCCGACCAAAATACTTCAAGAAATATACTTATTTGTAATTTTGCAGTTTTTTTTAATCATTAATCACAAATTTATTGATATGATATTTAAGGTTCGTATACATCACGGTTGGTTTGTTATTGTAATCAGATACGTTTATCTTTATTGTTACAACAACAATAACATCTCGAAACTAACTAATAATATACTGTAAAAGACGTTCGATTATTGGTGATATAGAAATTGAACAAGAAACCTTATAAAAAACTTTTTTGAATTTTCTTACAAAATACATTATTAAACAGTAAACACAACCCTAAAATCTATTTTATTTATTTGACCCCTTATAGTAATATATATTTGGAGTGTTTTATAAGTGAAAATGTCAACTTATTTTGGTGGTGACACTTTAAACCTTTAATGTAACATGACACATTATAAGTTAATAATAAAATGATTACTGAACAAATTTGAAATATTCAATTTTTAGAGGTTTAAAATTACGCAGAACAACAAGTTTTTCTTCCTCTTAATATTTTAGTCAAAATTGTTCTTAATTATACGTCATGGCGATATTTTTGGTAAAACACGTTTAGGTAAATATACATCAACCCTCCAAAATTTTATAATGTCATGGACGTAGGAATGCGAAAAATTGGTGGAAGAATAATTTATAGTAGTATTTAAAGACGATGGAATATTACTCTACTTAAAGAAAAGCTCATATTGTTAATATTTACTGGTGACATATATTGATGGAACTTCTCTGGTCACCGTAATAATGACATGAAGATAAATCCGTTATAAAAATAACCCAAATGGGACTTTCAATGAAAAGAGTGAAAATAAAAACCTCGAATTTAGACTTTAGAACTGCTGCATTATTTTTCTTTCTGCTTCGTATTGAAAATAAGCAGCAGTATATTTAAAAGGATTATCAAAATTTCAAAATTTTTCAAGTACCCTCCCCGGCACTTAGCATCGACTCTTTCTCTCAACTTCAACACCAACGCTGCTTAAATAGCTATAAATAAACCTCGAACAAAATTTTCAAATTTGGCCGAAATAAAATTAATAAAACTTCATTTCTCACGATGGCACTGGTATTCTTTTATGGATGGGTTTCTCAGTCATGTATTTTTTGGAATATTAAAGTGATTGTGTAAATTTGAAACATGTAGCTAATATTTGATATTTAATATTTGATAAAGGCCGTTTTGCTCAATATTTAATCACTTTACTATTAAGATTCTTTTTTATATGCTCCAATTGCAATCAATTCAATCAAATTTACAGTAACGACTATTATCATAGAATTTCAATAGAGAAATTATTAAAGCAACAGTCAATTATGTAAATTGTGAAGATAAAGCTTAAGGAAAGAATATTCCAATTTATTCAATCTTTATCAAATTAGAATGATCATTTGTGTGACGCTGTAATTAAATTAAGAAAAGTTATTTTATTTGGCACCTACAACATCAAATTAATTAACGAAAAATGTATCTTATTCATTATTTCCATATAGCGACTATGTATATTATAAGACAGAAATGGAGTGAGTATGAAATAAGAATAGAAATAATAGAAAATGTAATGATAATAACATAGAAGATTGAAACATATCTAGAGATTTCAGCTTGCTAGCGGCTAAAAAGTATGTTCGAACAAGCAACATGTAAAGATCTTTTCAATGAGTCGAACTTTTACTATATTAAATAACAAAAAATACTATAACTTATATAGACAGTCAGTTTTGAAATTGTAAGACACTTGCAGAATGACCTTCAAAATTGTAACAGGATGAATTAAAAAGTAAAAGAAAGTAGTTTAAAAGCTCAATACATCACACTTGTGGCGCCTTGTAATGACAATTCAAATTTTATTTTCGACTGAAAACTTTTATTATCTCTTTTATTTTATCTTCCATTGAATATTTTGGAATTGATCTTGGTAGGATATTTCAAAATCATTCGGTTATACGAATACTACCAAATACTTATAGACTTTGACTACATAGACTTTGGATGGTAAACATGTAATCTATGTTATATATTTAAAAAAAAATTGATGAAAAGTCGAATGTTTGCGCCTTACCTCATCTCATCCAGTATGATTTAATAGCTCAAATAAAAGGTCTAAAGGCACTGAGTGCTCTTACATCAAAACCAAATTTCAATGTTCTTTAGAACAGGAGATATCTAACTTTGAGTGGGGAAATTCTCATAAATTTTAAACTCAAAATAAAATTTATTTATCTCTGCTCACTAGTACTATGTCGAACTGTCAATTATATAAAGTGAAAATATCGCATTGTTCAAATATTACCGGATCCATTCTTGGTTGTGGAAGTTCATATACTTTTCCTCAAGTATATGAGTACCAGAGCATAAAGTCACGAGTACCTGGTGCCGATGCAAAAATAATGATTGCACAGGAAAACCGGTGATTGTAGGCACTTCTATCTTGAGAAAGACAAAAGATGTAATTCAATGTTTGATGCTTCAAAATTATATAGGTATTATTCGTTGTTTTCAATATATTAAATTATTATCAACAATTAATGGTCCGGGGAAGCACAAGAGTCCATTGGTACACTTGAAAATTAATCTTGGTAAGTCATTAAAAAGTGAAGAAAAATATTAACATAGTGAATAAGTTATTATTTATTGTCACGATTAAAACTATCTGTTTAAGTTAAAAGGCCACTTCAGTATTGTTTACATGAGGACGGACTTAAACATTAAAGTTGCTTTTGTAAATCTAAACGATTTTAGCGCAGTTCTTAGTTAAAAATTGTATAATAGTTAAGTTGAACTATATGCTAGACAATTTTTAACATTTATCGTAAAAAAATTTAAAAATGTGTAAGTGAGGGCTTTAAACACTGCCATTGATTGTTTTGGTAAAAATTTTATCCATTAGCTAAAATGGTCAATAATCTATTAGTACTACGCTGTATGTAAGCGTCATAATGACAACTGGACATTCGGGATTTTTCCTTCTATACAAGATTTATTTTTCACCTTTAACAGTTCTGAATAGGAAAAAAAAATTTTTTTTTTCTGCTCGAACATACTTACAGAATATATTTGCATAATGAATCCAGTGTTAGACAAGAAGAGTGAAACACTAATGAAGTAAAACTTGGTTTTGAATTACATTATCATAGAACAATATGAAAACCAAGAAAGGTATTAGACAATTTACACATCGAAATATTAGGATATGTTTCAAATGTACAGAGGGTCATTGGTAAATTTAATTTTTTGTGTTATTTTTAACTTTTCCCTGCGATGTATTTTATTTAAGTTCGATTGCAATTAATTATTAAGCGAAATGAAGGATAAAACATTAACTATATAAGTGCTATGCTATTTAATTTATTATTGAGATTGTTACCGATTTTTATTTCTTATTGATAGAATTACCATCAGGTTGGTAGCTTTTTCTACCTTGGTGAGTAAAAATTATATACATGTTATTATAACACATGATGATTATTTTGAACTAAAAACTTCAGTAAGTAATTTTTTTTGTGACCAATTATCTTTCTCAGTAGACGCCAAAATCAATTTTACTTTTTAGTTTATTTTTTGACAGCGATTTTTTTTTTTGTAAACTTTTTATTTTTTACTTTTGAGTAATTAACCCTGAAGAAACCAAATTTTTATTTTGGATGAAATTTCATCAATTAAAATTGCTTGGCCTTCTATCCCCTTAGAGTTGGCTGAAATTCGTTAATAAATAAAGAAGCTAGGCGCGAACAAATATACAAAAAAAATTTATATATATATATATATATATATATATATATATATATATATATATATATATATATATATATATATATATATATATGTATATATATATATATTCTGTTATAGATATATATATATATATATATATATATATATATGTACAAAGAGATAATATTTCTTTTTATGAAATTGTTTAAAACTTTTAACAGTTACCTGTGAATGTATAATTTCCTATTCATTATGGTAAGAGCTCCTTGTTTTTACTCCATGCAAAAAAAGCGTACTTTCCCAAAATATGTTTTTTAATAGTTCATTTATGACATTTATATTTGTATCTATATAGAGATGTTTCAAATAAACCACTCGGTTCATGTTTTGTCTGAATATTAATCACTATATTTGCTTGCACTTAGCATGTGTTCATGCTTTATTTTTTATTAATCTAATACTTTATTGTTTTTATTATAAAAAATAAAAGATGCATGTCAAAGCAACTTTTCTCCATTAAATTCGAATTAGGATCATAGTCAGCCGTTAATTAGTTGGTAAGTTTACAGTCAACTTATCCTAACATCTATTTTCTCAATAATGGTAAGTACAAAAAAATTTTCTATACAACTAATTAACGATTTAATAGCTAGTAATTGTGTGCCTATTTGAAAGTTGATCGGAAAAAATTGTTTCGCCAAGTTGACAGTCGACTTATCGGAACTTTTTATTCATTTTTTTTGCAACTTATTAACTATTAAATTGCAGCTAAATATGTATTACGAAGGTGATAGGAGCAAGTTAACAGTTAACTTAGCGAAAAACAAAATTGTATTAAAAATAAAAAGTTGTTTCACAAAGGTGACGCATATTTCCGAAACATCAATTTTTTCCGTTATGGTTAGAGTCGTTAATTTTCTAACTAATTAAAGATTAATAATTCTAACTAATTAAGTCCTCAATTTTAATTCAACTGAAAAATGAATCAAATTACAACTATTTTCTAGTATTACACTCATTTCTGGTATTTCTGAAGTTGAAACTGAAATTTTAATTTAAACTAAAATTTTTTGTGGTAAAGCTAAATAATAGTTTTTATTCATAAAGAGTCAAATTTAATTTGTAAAATAAAACTAACGACAACGTGTCTAAATAAAAATTTATAGAAAAATATCCTGAAAGTTGCATTTTGGATATAATACTGAATTCTTTCCTTTTCCTGTGATGTGCATCAAAAACCCAATTTTAAATAATGCTGCACTAACATTATTGTCCTTTTTTGAAATACTCTGTACCAGAGTTGATATGAAGACCATCTTGTAGATATTATAAAGATAATCTATTTATCTATTCAAAATATAATCAACACCAACCACTAGAGGGTCGAACAAATTGTCGAGATACTTCAGATTGTGTGATCTCTTATGATATTGTTATACATGTAGACATGTAAATTAAACATATATATTGTGTCAACATGTAAATATGTAGACGATTGACGAAGATATTATTGGAAGAGCGTGATGTTTTTACTTGTGGAAAAGGCACATTCAATCATTTTTGTTCGGTCGTTTGATATGTATTATGATTTATATTATTTATATAACAAGCTTTAAATAAAAAGAGATTTTCAAAACATAAGAGTTTATTCTACTAAAAAATAAAAATAAAAGCTTGTATCTTAAATTTCTTGATTTATGTTCCAGGTGATAAGGCCATGTAGACTACATATTAAGAAATGAATTGACAATGGATGCACCAATAAGAAAATTTTAATTGTAATAATAATACAATAAATCATCAAGAGCTAAAAACATGGTGAAACTTTGTGCAACTAGATCATTTTAGAGCACCGCCCTTTATATCCTTAATAAATACAAATTTAACGTACATTTAAATGGACCCCCTATAATGTTTTCAAATTAACATGAGAAATAATCAAAATTTATCTTGATACTGGTCTTATGGCCTAAAATACACAAGCATATTTATTGCATTGCAATGTTTTACCTCACTGAAACCTATTTGTCTACTCACCTTATAAGCATTTTCATAGTAAAAACAGTTTTTAAAAACCATGTGCAAAACCATTTTGCTTAAGAGAAAAACAGCTAAGAGGAAACTAGTTCTATTCAAAGATATACATCTACTTCTATATTATTGTCAAGAAAAACGATTGAATTGGTGATTTTATCGTATCTTCGTGTTTGGAAGACACCTTCATATTCAAATAACCACAAATGATTAAACGTACCTGAACCAATTTCCTGACCTAAAATAGTTTTAACATAAATTAAAATATACAAATATTAATATAATTAAATTTAATACATTATATAAACTAGATAAATAATATGATAGACAATATTCGAGATAATTGTATTCGATGTAAAATACATTTTGTGTATAACAATAATAATACTAAATATAGATTAAGAACCAAATACATGAATAATAATTTTACACTTTTGAAAATGAATATAGGTTTACACTTTTGAAAATGAAAATGAATATAAAATTTTTAAGGAGCAATTAATTTTTAAATAAAATTTCACATTAAAATGTTAATCGGATCCCATTAAAATATTGTGATATAATATTATATACGAATATTGTGGTAGCGTTGTAAAGCTATATTCTTATTTCTTCAATTCCTTCAATTAGATTTTGATACATACACTTTTTAATTTTATATTTTGAGAGGAAACGTTTAATAATAACTTGGAATTTAAATTTAAATTTTTTATTATTGTTAATTCCAATTACAATTCCATCTCAATATCTTTATAAATTTTTATATCACCTACGAAAATAGTCAACTGGAATTCCCAGTTTGCTTCATTCCCTCATAAGAGAGCGTTAAAGTTTTTTTTCCTTTTCTAAGCTATAGCAGACGCAGCTTTTTCAATTGGCTCAGGATCCGTGTCATAAAACTGAAATATTAGTGGCTATTTCAAACAAAAGTTGTAATTGTTACAATTTTTAAATTTTTTTTTCTACGAATTACGTATGCTGATATAAAAAAAGTATCTACTAGACCAGTTGTCTTTGGGTTTCACCTCGGAAGCTAATGAAATAAGTTGAATTTTTCCACAAACCTATGTTTTGGTATTATAAAGCTTGTCCTTAAATTCACAATTGGACACGTTTAAGGAATCTCAAATATTCAGGGTCAAAGGTTCCAAAAATTAGTTATTTGAGAATAATAAGCTTTGTATTCCACCAATCGTATTTATATTTATTATCATAGTTGTATAAAATAAAACTGTCTACAAGTATTGTCTGAAACCTTTTTTTTACGTTGAAACGTTCTCGAGATAGAGGGCGCAGAAGATAGAGCGCTTAGCCATAGTTAATGTTAATGGCAGTGAAGAAATAGATTATGAGAATTGATGGCCGGACCAATTATCCTTAATTAGAATTAGACTTAAATATAAGATAAAAAAGGTTTGAAATAAGCTCAAAGTATATTTAGATTGATTCACATTATTATTTTATTATTTGTATGCAAAAATAAGATTAAATGGCTACTTGATTTATGAGGAATATTTATAAATTTTAGGTATTAAATACTTAGGTAAGTAATATTTAAGTAAAAAACACCATATAATAAATTCGTATTTACGATTGACCTTCCATGAAAGGCTTCATTTTCTACACATATCTTGAAAACGGTTCAACGTACAACAACGGTGCAAGGTTTTAAGCAAAACTTATAAAGAATTTTATTCACTACAAATTTGATAAAAATTCAAATTCGATTGAAGGCAGAGAAAACTAAATATTCTCCAAAAATTGATTTTTGGGACTTTTGAGTTTGAATATCTAAGGTTCCTCACACGTACCCAATTTTGAATTTTAGAGCAAGCATTATAATACCAAATTAAAGATTTGTACAATTATTCAGCTTCCGTTGGATTCCGAGATTGATGCATTTATTTGACTAAGATGATGAGGACTAACGAAACCTTTAGACCGTAGAATTTAACATTCAATGTTCTCGTCGAATTTGTTTAACGAAGCCATTAGAGTTTCCAAAGTGATTTAAAGACGCATATTACATACTATTTGACGACAGATATAAACGGGTAAACACAGTAAGTGCGAAACGTTGTGTTGTACAAAATCTAATTGACAGTTTTCGATTACTTATGTTTGAACATTTCTTATACTTAATTCATAGTATACTTACTGTATGAAAAACTATAAAAAAACAAATCCATTCGTTGCAGATTCTTGTAAAAAATCTGGATATTTCTGCTTTAATCTAGATATTTGCTTTTGCTCTCGATGGAAAGTCAACAAAAAGAGTTTACCATCTCGAACTAAATGAATGAATGTATGCACAACAATATAGAAAATGGATAAACCCAATAAAATATTTTGTTGTTTTATATAAATGTTAAGCGTGAGTATGTATGTACAAACATTTTGTATGTGTAAAATGTATCCAAAAGTAATATTTATTAATATTCCGGAAGTACGCCATAGGGAATATTGTTATTGTAATGTTATTATTAATATATGCACTACTATTTTATGTCTGCATTATTATTATTATTATTATCATTTTATGTTTACCATGTATTGGTACATTGTTATGTGAGAGCCCACTTGCAGGGTGTCTTACAAGTTGCCTCAAAAGTACTTCAATATGTGTGTGAGCAATCTTATTACATTCATTATTCACTTTAACTCCAAAATGAAATTTCTAACCTTACCTTACGAATTATGATATATTGTTGAAATAACAAGAGTACATTTTTATCTTTTGTGGGTAAAATGGAAATGTCAAACATTTGCAAAATTATATACAATTTTCAAAACTAATCTTATAGTTTTTTTCAAACCCTTTCGGCTGTTATTGGTTGACGTCCGAAATGATTTGTGAATACTGTATATCAATCGTGATGAAAATTTAACATTCTGGATAGGTCCCGAGCAAAAAATAATAATTTCAGAATAAATGTTATTTAGAGTAAAAGATAAGTAGAAAAAAAAGGAATTTTTTTGAACACGAAAAATAAATCCTGGTCTTCTGACTGAAAGTCAGTCTCAAGTGTAAAGATAATATTTCTTTAAATAAAAATCACAAATAGGCTCAGTGGCTGAGCTAGTAAAGACACATCTCCAGACGCTAAGATACTGTCGTCGGTTGGATAAGAACGAAAATACCAACTCTACTCACATGAAACATATCATGATGTAGGTGGCCTCTGTTATAGGCATATATGTCTGAAAAACGGAGGTTAAACCCCATTATTGTTATTATAATAAACAATTTGTTCAAAACTTCATTCCATTGGCTCTCATGATCATAGATGCCTATCTTTCTGAATTTCACTTCGTATTTATTTGTTTACGTGATGTATGTGAAAATATTATTTTTGAGACACAGTATAGCTTTGTGTTGTCGAGTATATATGAGAATACAATATGGAATACGGGGTATACTGAGTGAACTCTCATGTGAATATTATTAATAAGTTTAATAACACTTAGATTCAACTAGATAATTACATTAATTTACTCACATGGGATGATGTTTTTAATGGCATGCGAAGAAAGTTTTGTTTTATTTACTATACGTAAGTGTGTAAGTACGTGTTTGGGTGTGTGCTAGTCTTTTGTTTTAACAATGTTTCTATTTATTTATTTGATATGATTATGTTGAAAAACTTTTAAATTCCATGATACACTGTATGGACTATAGCTATATCAATTTTTGAGTTGAGTTTCTAAGAAAAAATGTTATTTCAATAATTCATTATTACATCAACAACAAAATATTGATAATGAGTGTTAAATTTTTTAATTTCTGATTGTTTCTGAAAATTTGTATTTTCCAAATTTCACCTCAAGACTTTTTTAATAACTATTTATAAAAAGTGGCGAACGTTAAACAAGCAAAACTTGCTCTTTTGGACTAAGTAGGTCATACTGCATTATCATGGCGTACATTCGGGATCCACTATTAATACTGGCTATTCTGGTTTTCTACGGTTTCCTAATATGTCGTTTAACAAAATACTTATACTAAATGTGTATTTAAAAGATTAAATTATATTTTTTTTTTTAAAGTTTACTGTCCGTTTTATAGAATGCACACATGCTTCAATAATTAATGTAAGAATAATTTTGTCTGAACCATGCTACAACAAGGGACATTCGAGAACTAGAAAATATATATTTTTTCAACTTTCAAACTGGATATATCGGAGCATACTAGGATTCATCAGACTTTTAAGCGCGCCTGTGCGTGTGCATTGCTCTAGAGGCCTTTGGAATCAATATTACTTGTTGTAGTTCTATACACATTTGTGACTATTTGAAGCCGGGTCCCATAAAAAATCCATATTATACTTTGTCTTTCGTTACTGCAATGCTTCATTTCTTTCTTCCACTGTAATACAAGTTCATTGTGATTGCCAAGGAGGAACAAATGATGAATGGATCTGTGTCATGGACAACCTCCTTGCTTTTCTGTTTTTATTTTAGGTTTTTTTATTTAATTTATCGTCAGATTAAAGCAGTTCCTGAACTACCTTAAATGAAGAAGTAGTGATTTATTAGTATTGTATACGTATGTATGGATATAAAATTAAAATTACAATCGACTACTGCGAATACCTTCACCCGACTGACTACTTAGACTGGAGGTTGCTGGTTCACATCTAAGCAGCGGCAGTTAGATCAATTATAATAAAGGGGGTCGTTGGTAGATTACACTGTCGTCGCCTGGATAAGAACAAAGTAACTGGCTACACCAGCAACATAATTACAATATAATTATCACTTTATGATTGCATGTGAATGTTCTAAAAGAGGATTCTGTGGACCGACAAGTCTAGGTATAAGTGACGTGGTTGAGATTCCCCTCTTAATATTCTCTATACTCTTATATACTCCATGCGAAAATATTCCTGTTTCAGAAAAAACATTGAAAATAACTCAGTAAATAATAAAATTACTAAAATATAGTCATAATTGTAATAGTATTATTAAATAATACAGAGACAAAACAATATTACTCTTATCTTCATCAAGACATTATCAAAGTGGTTTACAAAAGTGTACCTTTAACGGTTCAATAAAAAATGTTAGTCTATACTACATGAACCTTTAGAATTTATTCTTGATCGGTCAAGCTAGTAATTTTTTAATAAAACGTTCATAATTTATGATTATTTGTGAACGATAGATATTATATAACTATTGAAGGTGGAGGAGGTAAAATGCGGTGTAGTGATTTAATTATCACAAAACTAAAACTTTAAATATTTGGCCTGACGCAAATTGCGGCACAGCGTCACTCCACATGGCATGAGTTTCATGACATGATCGTGCCACATGCGTTGTGTTGGGGAACGCATATTGCCAAGCAGTTCTCTCGCCCAGGAGACACGTATTTTTGTTTATTTGGTTAATTTTGTGTTTTGTTTTTGTTTATTGTTTTTTTTTTTTGGTAGAGTGAACGAGTAGCGCAGGAAACTGTGTTTCGGGCACTTTGCGATGGTCGTGCCATCAATTTGCGCAGATCCAATCATTTGTATATGTTACACAAAATCGTGCTGTGCTACACGTGCCGCAATATACGCCAAGCCTTAGTGTTTTAGTATCCGCTAATTTGGAAAATAATGGCTGGTACCATGAAGTGACATCATGCTATAAATATGGTTTCTTAAAAATTAAAAATGCTTCCCTATGTATGTGGGTATTTCACAAAAAATTTTTCATACTTCAATTTAAGTGTAGTTTCTTTGAGTATTTAAGTATGGGGATTGAAGTTATACTTTAAAAATAAGGAAATACTTTGAAATAAGCAAGATATGAAGGTTAAAAAATTCTGATTTAACAAAGAGGATGATAATAAGACGTCTCCATTATAAAAATTAAAGTTCCATATTGATATTGATACCATGCATATTTTTTCAAAAAAAAAAATTGATAGCTGAAAAAGCATACTCATCAAGAAAAATTAATTTCTCTACACCTGAACTATATTTAATCGGACCAAAATATAAAATTCCAGCCTATACAAAATTTCGGATAAATTTTGTATTAGCTGGAATTTCAAAATTTGATTTAAATAAATCTATCTTGTTCAGTCAGCATTATTTTTACTTAGTTGAGATTTAAGTTTTGTAATGAATTTTAAATATGATTTTGCAAAGCCTCATAAATTAGAGGCTTATTTCAAAAATTTTTGTATGGAAATGTTCTAATTGTAAAATTTCTTATTGATATAGTTAAGCAGTTGAGTTCTTCTTGATTTTTAGTACTTAATGAAAACAATATGATGTATATACCTATAACATATAGAATATTAAAATTGCATAGATTTATGTTATATAACGATTGAGTGAACATTTAGTAGTAATTGGGCATCACCCCATGATACTAGAAGCGATTTGTGAGACGTATACTGTTGAAGTTGAAGAAAATTATCATCTTAAGAATATGAGATAAATTACTACTAATGGTACTTAAAAGTTTTTAGTCGAGCGGAACAAGATACACATTGGCATAGTGGTAATAAATCTTTTTGGTTTTATTTTACTTAATGAAGCAAATAGGACAACTCTCTTCTTAAAGCCTACGCTATATACAAAAAATGGAATCAAATACTTTGACTAGAACTGAAACTTAATTATATCGTGTTGATATTAGAGAGATTTTTCAGCATTGTAATTCATATACGTACAATAGATTAGATAACTTAATGAAACGGAATACTAATATTCAATTTATTTAAATACAATATACTAGATAATATATTTTACTTTTACTATATCTAGAAACAAAATACAAATATTTATTATTATTGCTAGTATTAAGGAAGTACGAGCACCAAGGCAACTTTTGATAAAAGGCTTGATTTTTTTTTAATACAAAGTTTAAATATGTCTAAACAAATTCCAAAAATTTGAAGGAGATTGCCCGATCATTTAAATAAATAATTAACTTTAAAGTTGAGCAATTTAACATTGGTCTTATGGGGTAACCTTCAAACATTGATACATTTCTGTATTTTTCTCGTAAAACTGTCGGTGCATATTTTTAAAAAACTTATGGATGAAAGTAAATATATTAGTGATAAATTTAATTCAAAAACATTTACACTTGCCCGACTAATTAAAGTGTATTAATTAAAAGAAAAATAAATGCCGCCACTAGCCAATGTTAAATGTATATCTATATATTGAAAAAAATCATATGGTTACTGCGTTCCCCTTACCGCGCTAGAGTCGATACCTATCCCCACACCGCCTGGCGCTCGTACTTCCTTAAGTGCTACATTTACCATCATAAATATTATTGCCATAAAATTCTAGATATATAATATTAAGAATATAATAATGATTATAATTATTTTTATTATCATGGTTCAATTGTTTTAATAGGGGGAGAAAAATACAAACAACAAAAATAAAACAAAAACAAAAACAAAAAAACAAAAAAAAGAAGAAAGTATACAACACAAATTTATCACAAAACGTGTATAAAACAGATGACTCATCATCAAATGATAATAAATAGATACTATATATAAATAAAATGTTATATATTTTTGTTATATAATAATATTAACATGCATCATTGTCAAATATTCATATTACATATTATTTTTATTGTATGGAAGACAAAAATATTATATAACAAAAGTGTCGATATAATATGTGATTTGAATATCATTGTATGAGCGTGGGTGTTATGTCAAAATGTCATCATTTGTATACATACGGGAGCTCAATCAATTTTTAAAAAAACTAAATATTTTATTTCAAATTTTGATTAAATGCTTATTGAACGAATTTTTTGAAAATTTCTTCAAATATATCTTATGACAATTTAAGATAAATGAATAAAAATTACTTTCTCTGGTTTGACGGTCGGAACTTTAAGCATTTTTTGGGTTGTTTTTGTGAGAACCAGTTTTGGAGTTTTAATCATTTATTTATTTGTATTTCAAGAGCATACATATAAATTTTGCGTTGAAAATAATCATTGGAACCAGAGTTTTCAGCTATGAAGGCATCTACTCAAAAAAATGGACGCTCACTCCCTGCACGAAATCAGTTGGTTGTCATATGAATATGATAAGAAAATTTTGTAAACTGGATTATTAACAGCCTTCGGAGCTTAAAATTTTCAATTTTATGTTAACTTTAAAAAAAAAATGTATGTACTTTAAAACACGTTTGTAGTTCAGGTACAACTATAACTAGCTCCTCGAAGCTAACCCTAAAGTAGAAATTTAAATGTAAATAGCTACACTTATTATTTTCTAAACTTGTTTTAATTTTTCTGTACTTGTATAACCATAAACAAGGGCCTCATGTATCAAGTCGACAGAAGACAATAGGCATCACACCTCTCACCTTAGCGGTCTGAATACCTGCATCTTCTAACTGCTGTATCTTCATAATAGCTTCGAATTTAACAATTCACCACCGTATTCTAAATATATTAAGAAAACAATTTATGCTAAAAATAAAAAAAAATAAAAAATAATAAAAACAAATACATAAATAATAACAAATGGATTTTTTTAACCTATCAAACTAGAGAATTGTGCAAAATATATAGCATACACGAGGTAAATGTAGAATCTAAAAAAAAATAAATAAAAAATAGTGAAACAATAATTGATAATGAAATTGAAATAAATAGTAGTCAGAACATCATCAATGTCTTCTTAAGTTGTTTGAGTTTTTATTGTGATTTTCAGTACCGATACTTTCCAAATTCAATTTTAAGTAAAACAGAATTTTTGAAAATAGATCCGATCATATCATAGCATGGTTTACACGTAAAGCCACGAATACATTATTTAGTACACTGCTTGGTACACAGATGAAACGCTACGCAAACGTAGTAACATCATAATACCTATAAACGTGTGTACGCTGCTTTACATTTTTTTCATCCGATAGTTCTATCTATATAAATTAATACTTATTTTTTAATTGAAATTTCCATAATAAGATACTTTTACAATATCAAAGTGTGCTGTAAAGTCATACAGATTAAAACAAACGCAATATACTATCTTAGAATAATGAAGTTTTTACTTAATATCATAGCAAAACGGATGATTTCGACGATATCTAAGAAAATTTTTGATTTAATTAATTATTCAAATATTGAATTCACACAAAGTTTGTTAGTATTACGATATTTAGAATATGGACTAAATTTCAACTTTACGTTTTAATATCTTTTATTGGAAAATTATGATCAACCCTGAATTTGTATACCTACCAAAATTGACGTTAATCTACTTTTAAATATTATATTATGCTGACTATAAACTACCATTATAAGGTTGATTTTATGTTACTTGCAAGCATCATGGTTAGGTTAAGCGAAATGTGGGTTTAAAAAAACGCAGCAGATGTTTTTTTAAACATTAAAAACAAACAAAATATTTTGCCATACAACAAATTTTAATATAATTATAGAATATTTGCATATTTTTTGTATGTGTATTTCTAACTTCATTACCCATCATTAAAACCACCATTCTCTCTATAATTTATAATCTTTTTTTTTTTTTTTTAATTTGTAGGTTATGTTATTTTAATTCCGATTGCATAACTTAACTTCTGGATACAAAATATTTTAAACGTAAAAAATAATAAAAGTTTTTAACCTAATAAATATTTGAAACCATTATATATACTGGAAATTTTACGTATTTTCTTTTTTTTTTTTGTGGTTCGTCGAATTATTCTTTTTCATCCATTTACGGATATATTTTTTGCTACCACATCGAGTTTATATAAAAAAAAAAAAAACAATGAATTTAGTTTACCTTTGTACATTCTTAATCAGAATATCTGATCTAAATATAAAACGCGAGTTAAATTTTCATTCGTTTTAGATAAATATATACCAATAGTAATCGGACTCATTTAAAGACCTCGAACGTCCTTACTTCAGAAAGAGGGTACTGAAGTTACTGTAACTTATTAATTTTACTGTTACTTATTAATTTTTTTTTTTTTAAACAAGCAGCAAACATAATTGAGTAACGTCAAGATTCAGAATTCTCATTGACATTGCATTTTACCCATCATTTTCATGAAAGAGATGAAAATTATTCTTTAACAGCTTATAAATTTCGAATATGGCCATGTTATTTAAAATGGTTTCAGATTTTGATGTGAAATATAGCAAATGCAATATCAGTTAACTACCCTGTTTTTTTTTATTTTTAAGACGTAAACTCGGCAGACATAGTCATATAATTATTAAATAAATATACAGTTTTAGCGTCGTGTTATAAGACACATCATATTCATATAGTCGTTTTATAGCTTATATAAATTAATTGGACAAAAGAAGGTTTTGAAAGTTTCGTGTTGCAAACACTTCTATTGCGTATTGTGTTCTGTTAGTGACAGGCAATCTCCTTTTGAGTCTTTTATTTATTTTCATCTGCTCCTGTTTTTGTGTGTATGAGATTTAATAAGCACAATAATAATATAGTAGCGTTATAAAACTTAATTTATCTTTAAATATTTTATTTTCAATGTAATTTTGTTCACAAACTTCTTTTATTCTTATATTAAAACTAAAAAAAAAAACGGTCATTTTTCGTAGATTTAATTTTACTTTTCAATACCAACAAACCTTGCATGTCAAAAGAATGTTAATAAGGTTATAGTCTCATGCGTAGTGGAAGTCAAAATATCTTCAAAGTGTGCATTTTCATTGTCTGATGTTCTAAGAAAATTAAAATCTTTAACGTATTTCGTGGGGAACTTTGTGAAAATAACGTTTTTAGTCAAAGTTGGATTATCGGGATTCGATGCAACAGATGTGAAATACCCAAAACTTTAATAAACGAAGAATAAAAATTAATGCGTTTTTTTTTTTAATTTTAAGATATATTTAGAAATAAACATAAAAATCACTATATAGAACTATTATCGACGCCAATTCTAGCACAAACAATATTTCATTCAAATTTGAAAAATGTGGACAAATACGATGAATGTAAAATCTCATTTTCCTTTTTCAATCTAAAATACTATGTTTTTAATTCTTAAGCTTTCCATTTCTGTGCCTGGATTAACATTTCTGTTTTCTTAGTTAAAAGTACTTAAAATTTGAAACGATGACTTTGACGATATTTTCTTGGTATATATTTGATGCTTGAAGCTTGACTTTTTAAAAATTGTAGTATATTCTCATATAGTATGCAACCATATTAATATATTTAAAAACTAACCCAGTAATAGCTTAATGCTGTTAAGTTAAATTTGCATAGTTGTTGGTACAATTTTTCTGTAAATTAGTTTTTATGACTTCCATTGTTCTGCTCAGAGCTTTGAAAAATTAAATTAGTACATACGACAAAACTTATATGTGTATGAAACCTATGTGAAAAAAATTCATTTAGTGGTTTGGTTTGCTTCGTAGCGTTTGTACTACTACCGATGGTTGTTAGTCTGTATAATAATATTTCATGTATATTTATTTTTAATGTAGCTACAACCTACCTGCTACGTCCTCTCTATAAACTGGATTATATTCGATTTTGTAAAAATGTTATATTGTGATTTGTTATTTTTTTCCTGTACCAATACACAAAATTTAAAAAAAAAAAGAAGGTATTTTTCCAAATTTTATCCATCGAAATTATGTTTTATCAGATGGTTTATTTTTAATAAACTATAGTTTCAAAAAACTAGACAGCGCAGCTTTTCTTCATATTTGTGATTTGTTGTTTTTTCTTTTTTAATCAATGTACCAATAATACACAAATAATATTTTTCAAAATTTCATTCACCGAAATCAGATTAATAAACAAGAGTTTCAAAAAAACTTGACAGCCTTTTTTCACATGGACTAAAAAATATATCACAATTAGTCTAGGTTTGATCCGTAAGTTCGCGTCAACTACTCGAAGAAAACTTCAAAATGAGGAGGATTAAAAAGCAATAATTTGTTTACTTTTAATAATACTGGGGTATTTTTGCCTTTTCTTAATTTTATTATCAACAAAAAAACTACTGGAGTATTAATGAAAAGTCATTCATTTCAAAGTTAAGTAATTTCGTATCGAATGAAAGTCAATATCATTATCGAGATAATCGGGGTTTAAAAAAAACGCATATGAAGACACGTAGACAGTCCCACATAACGTAAACAAGTGATTTAGATTCTAAAAAGTCGTTCTTTCTAAGGGGTAAACGAAAAAGTTTCATCAAAATTCGGGATTCACAAAATCGGTCTCTATAACTAGAACTGCATTAGAAAGTTAGTACTTTAAATGTAAAATTTCATGTTGAAAAGGACCAATTATTCATCAACTGCAAAAAAAGAGGTTTGTAATTTCGATAGCGTATATTTTTTATAATATATGTTCGCGGTTATCCGAACGAAATTATTTTCGTCGTGTATGAACCGATTTTGATGATTATATTTATGTTGGAAAGGTAATATCCTAAAGCTGGTACGATAAGGTATGATAAGGGAACCTGGAACTGATGTACCTAATGGGAGAGAAAAAATGTTTTCAACCAAATGACAAATTTTACTTGGTTGTACACAATACTCAAAATTAAAACAATTGATAAAGAAAGAACCGCCTTTAAAACAATAAACTTAAAATAATTTTTAATAAAAAATAATTTCTTTGCGGCCAATTACCTCGGTGTCAATCGTTGAAAGTCGGTGTCAATCTTAGCTAAAATATTGATTCGTTGGCGTCGACTTATTCGAAAGAAAATAGGTCACAAGGAAATTATTTATAGAAGTTTTCGATTTAAAATATTTTTTACTTTTTAGTTCATTTTTTTAAGGCGGTTCCTTTTTTTTTAAATTTATTATTATAATTATCACAATTTTAAAATTTCGACGTATTATTTATTATAATTAAAATTGCTATATGTTTTTAAATCTACATGAAGCAATTGTTTTCAAACTATATGATTAATTAGTATAACCCATTGGTCACATGAACTAAGCATACAATATTTCCGTACTAACTAGTAATTAGAACTAGTAAACTATAGTATTTAGATAATCTCCCTCCATCGGCGAGCCAGCCATAGAAAAAGTTTTGTTATAATAGCATTAAAAATTTTAAGATACTGGCCTTAACTTCTATTCGTTCGGGTTCTACGTTAAAAACAATGTTAAATAGCTTTGATATAAGTATATAGTAAGCGTGTCGTTTAATTATTATTTTTCAAAGTCAAAATTTGTGAAGGTGTGCTTGCGTTCTGGGCAAGGACGCACTTCCGAAAGCCGCTTTTTGTGGTATTAAAAAAATTGCGAAATTTATAAACTATTTTTCCTAATAACTGTGTCGAACAAAATCAACTTAAATTGAATCTTATCTTCTAAATTTCTTGGTCGAGAAATTTTAAAGCTTACAACGATATATGTATTCAAAGAGCAGATATTCTTAAGAAGTCGTTAATTAAAATTTTATTAAAAGTAGAGCTGCTAAGTGTAGATTTTACTTACACCATTTAACATAGTTGACTATTGCCCATGCTGCAATTACTGCAACCCAATAATTAAATAGTTTGTTAATATTTCCATGTAGCGTATCTTTTCCACAGCTTTATGTCTACTTATTAAAAAATAATAATTATTTTATGTTCTGATCAGTCAAAATAAGCATCTAGTTATCAGAAAATTATTGGGCAGAATCTAACAGTTTATATTCAACAAATTTATTTTAAATTTAATATTTTTTTAAATACGTATTTACATGCACATGTTTTTCAATGAAGACAAATAAGCAACAAATTATTTATCATGCAACAAAATAAAATAAAAACAAACGAAAAGACGTATATAATGTAATGTACACATGGCAATAGCAAAAATATAAATCGATTTTCTATATGAAGAAAACTCTTAAGAGATTGGATACTCAAATTAAAAACAGGATATTCAAAATGTGGTATTAATAAACTAAAAAAGATACATTTACTTTAGAATCTTAGTTTTTAAACAGAATAATGGAATAAATGCGATTTCTAGGGCTTGTTTTGAAACGGAACTAGTAAATATTTTGACAGGGTGGCACGAATCGCCGTTACCACTAATTGGAATAACTATTACTATTATGTTTAAGCTAAAATACTAACTTATTGTATGCAGTCTAAGTCAGGTATTTATAGCTAACTTAGCTTGAATATTTTCATAAAAGAAGTCGTCTAGGTGCGGCCTGCGTGGTTCTATACGGCGAAATTCCCAATAAGGAGAATAAAACTACAATAATGTTTTTATTATTACGTATATGGGTATTTTTTATGTTTTTTTAGTATTTTTTATCCACAACAAAAAATGATTGGACTGATATCGATAGTCAGTTGACTTACAGAATAGCGCAATGAACACTAGTGATCTAGATCAATATCTAGATTCATATTTGTTCTAGATGTAGAATTTAATGTTCTAGAAGTAGATTTGATTAGACTCATCTAGATCAATATTTGTTCTAAATGTAATCGAGGCTAGAAAAAACGAGCCATTTTATATACCAGCCTACACACTTAGATATATCTCCGTCAAGATATTGGATTTGGGTTTTAGTCACTATTCTAAGTAATTCGTATTATATTCAAAAATACTCAAACACAAACTTATTCAAAATTATTTTTCCTTTGTTACTGAATAATAAACACACATACATAGAGCATATTAAGAGGAGAACCGCATCCACGTCCCGTGTACCCTTTGGTCGCTTTTAGTGCTCCGTACCCTCTTTTAGAACACCTGATCACATGAAGGTAAAGCTGCTTTCTAGCAAATGGTAACAATTATATTGTTAATATATTGTTGATGGAGCCGGTTACTTAAAGTAAGTAAAGGTATAAGTGCCTTTATTCACTTGGTCACTGAGCCTGTTAACACACATACTCACTTGAAAATCACGTTTTAAACTAAAATAAAAAACCTACCGTACCTATCCAAAGTTAAAGATTTTTGTTACGAACCATTTTATAGAGATAAAATTATCTGATTGAAAATCAATTGTTAAATGGGAGACAGCTCCTACATAAAATCAAATTTTATGACATAACTTAAAAATTATGTATTTTTACGCTGGTGCCTGCGAAGCATATAAAATAGATGTCAACTCCTGCTTTCAGACACGAGTGACACTTGAATCAACAAATATAATCAACCTATTGATTGATTTGTACCAGATATTCTACAACTAAATATTTGATGAGGCTTGTTAAGACTCTAATTGAGATTCCTTAATTATTAATTTTTAAGATATTTTTAATTCATGAATAAAGTTAAGGCTTACTATTCAAAAATAAGATTTCGTACTGATAAATTAATTGCCTCTAGATTTTTACATCGGTTATGAGATACTAATTTTATGTCAAGGAAAAAATAATGTATTTGCAATAAAAATACACAATTTATCGCATAATCTGATCCCCACAAAATAACAATTTAATTTGATTTATCGACCTTACCATCTACTCTTCTTCTTCATTCCTCTCTTTTTGGGTGCTTGTCTCTAGCAAGTAAATTATAAAGATATGTATCGTAGAGAATGTATTCAATATGGTTTATAAAAAAATTTTATTGATTGATTCCTATCGGTAATTATTTTTTTGTCTGCCTTTCTTATGTTTTGTTTCAGTGTAATGATTTTAACCTTGACTATGTTATGACAGACTTTATAAAATATTATTTTGAAAAATAGTAAAATTATTTTTTTTCTTTTATCAAGATTTATTGAATTTTATTCTTAAATGATCTCCGTTTTTCATTGATTGTCTCAATTTTTCCTTTCCAAGTTCCTTTTATACTCGAAATAAATAATATGTAAGAGTATATTCAGTTTAGTCTAAAGCTTGTAACGCAAAAAATTATTGACCGCAATGAATAAAATTTTGATAGGTGTTCATAGAATCTTCTAATTAGTCAATTTCCGCATGTTCTTCTGTCCGTGAACAAAATAATTCAAAATCGAAAAGAGATATCCAGTTGAAATTTTGATGACGTACTTATGGTATAAAAAGTAAGATCAATTTAATGACTGAGCAAAATCGGTCCATTTGATCAAATAGATCTATGATCCAAGTTTTGCATCGAAACTGATAGAAGAAATGCCCAAAGACAAAAAATTTTATTTAAAATATTTTTTCGTAAGCTATTTGGATTTGCCACAATTTCAGCTAAAATTTAGCTAATAAGCACATATATATTTAATAGATGTATTATTTACTTTGAGAAAATTCATTTGTATAAAATAATTGAAATTTTTTGCAATGTCTAATTTTCACTTCAATATTTTTTTTTTTTAATTTACAAGTGTAAAATATAAAATTTGTTGTTATTCCAAGAGACGGGAAACAAAACAAAAAAAATTTGGTTGTGACGATGCATAGATTATACAAACGTTGGTCGATTGTTAGTTTTGTGTCATCAATTCACTCACATAGTAGAAAACTCACATAACATAATATATATTAGTTATATTTCAAATTTTTGGAGGCGTAGTGACTTCAATGCTTTCTAGCGTTTTTAACTTTATAAGTATTAGATTTAAGGAAGTACGAGCACCAAGGCAACTTTTGATAAAAGGCTTGATTTTTTTTTAATACAAAGTTTAAATATGTCTAAACAAATTCCAAAAATTTGAAGGAGATTGCCCGATCATTTAAATAAATAATTAAGTTTAAAGTTGAGCAATTTAACATTGGTCTTATGGGGTAACCTTCAAACATTGATACATTTCTGTATTTTTCTGGTAAAACTATCGGTGAATATTTTTAAAAAACTTATGGATGAAAGTAAATATATTAGTGATAAATTTAATTCAAAAACATTTACACTTGCCCGACTAATTAAAGTGTATTAATTAAAAGGAAAATAAATGCCGCCACTAGCCAATGTTAAATGTATATCATCTATATATTGAAAAAAATCATATGGTTACTGCGTTCCCCTTACCGCGCTAGAGTCGATACCTATCCCCACACCGCCTGGCGCTCGTACTTCCTTAAATAATATACTTTAATATTTTTCATTTATATGCCGTGTATAAAAATAGTAGACTAACTTGTAATGTAGAAGAAGACATTTCTACTTTTTTTTTTTAGTTTTCCCACTTATTTGGGTTTTGTATTTATAGAAATAAGTTGTTTTCCACAATTTAACCACTTTACAATAACCAAAAACTGGTGAAGCGTACAAAGTAGAGTTATATATATATGACTAGTAGTGTATAATGTATAGTTAGTTGTAAGCAAGCCACACTCGTATTCATTTGAACATGTGTACAACATTGATTTTACAATGTATTTTACAAAACAATTTACACACATATAAGTTTTACTTCGATGTATCGTTCGTTTTACCACATCACCACATCCGTTTCATACTTCTCTGATTTCTTTGTAATTTTTTTTAGAAATTTGTAAATGGTATGTTTATGGTATTTCAATGGTTTTAATAGAAAACCAAAGGAAATTACCGCAATGAATTTAACTGTATTGTAATATTTTATTTTTAAACTTTCCAAATTATTTGTACTTTTGTTGGATTTTTTGTAAAATTGAAATTAAATTTCTGGTAGTAAAAGAGCCATTTGTTTCATATAAATATTTCTTCTTTAATATGTAAGGTTCATATTCGAATACCTACCTGTTTTCCCCCCGAAAAAGTCCTTCATTTTATTATTAATATTATGTATACCAAATTTTATAACTATTGGATAATTAATTTTTGAACTATTTGTGCGTGAAAATTGAAAAATATTTATTAAGGAGTGTTCATATTATAGATGTAACAATCTTTCTTAAAGCAATTTATATACAACTGATAAAAATTCTTGAAAAAAAAACAGTGAAGTTAAAAGACATTACAGTAGCAAATGTGTTTATTAGAAAGGTTACATTGCCTCTTAAATAATGGCTGATGAGTTATATATATTACATTTAGCCAACCTCTTATCAGTTAGGTTTGTCGTGTCAGTGGATTAACGCGAAATCATGAAATATTAAGACCACTCAATGTAGGCCTTAATATTATAGACCATCTGACATAATAGATAATAAATACATTGAATATCTATTTAACACTGTCGTCACTTAATGTACTTTATTTATTTTTTACTAATGTTGAACAATATTCATCACAGTTAATTAAATTACTTATTTCTGAAAGTTATCCATGGTAAAGCAAACAAAAGGAATTTTTTTCGCTGAATGGTGAATAGATTAGACTAAAATATAGAAAAAATACTGAAAAAAATGATTTTATCACTCAATTTTAACACTTAATTGTTGGACGGGTTTAGATGAAATGCTCATTGTGGATACTGTGAAATGTGATTACATTTCGTTTATTAATATACACTTTGTCTTCATTAGCATAATTCTATCCGCAGCGTGTATATCATTTTTTTTCTTTCCTAGTAATGTTTTCAAAATACTACATCATTAATCAAATGTAATAGAAGTTTGTGGATACTATGTTATTTTCAATTGTAAATTTGTCACTGTTTTTTCAACAAATTTAAATGAATTAGTATTTTCATTTATAAAATATTAATGTTATTTCGTCCATTATATTATTATAACGCAATAACTGTAAGTAAATTACTTTTTTTGTTATTATTTCATACTTTATATTTGACATTTTCTATACAATTTACACGCAGGCAAATAAACAAATAATAATATTTTCTTAAAACCGAATATTTTATTACAAACTTTAGTGGCGATTTGATCGATTAAGTAGTTCCTATCATGTACTATGCACGTGGTGATTAAGAGGACTGTTTTAATATAAATACAATAATTTGTTTATTTGGGGAATTTCAACAAGACGTTGTCAATTTATTTAAAATTTCTTTTCATAAACGACTCTTATTGTGTACATAAAATACATTACATCACCAAGCAATACTTCTATTACTTTACTTTTGAATTTCAAACCTGGTAATTTTCAACAAACTTCTTTGTTGAAAATTAAAAAACTCAATTCTAAAAAAACTCTATACAATTTTTTTCTTCTTCTGTGTAATACATACATATAAAAGTTGAATTTTCAAATGATTAAAATCAGTACAATAATGAAATTATAGACCCTTTGTGCAAATAAAATTACTTGGTTATTAGTCTTTGTCTACTTTGTTATTAGTTCCAACGATTCCTATAGCGGATAGCGCAAAGGGTGGAATACTGATGGGCTCCGGCATTCGGGTGGAATCTCGCCAGAGCCTGTGATTTTATTAAAGAATATATGAAGCAGAATATATTATCTTAGACTGATGTTAAATGGATTAAAAATTCTTAGTTGATTGGGTCTATATAGATTGAAAGATGAATTCAGATCATCCATAAGTAATTATCAACTGAATAAATCGAACATTCTATGAATATAATGAATCGAACAAATGTTTCCTCTAGTAAAAATTTTTATTTTGTTGGATATTGCAAGTCTGGTACAGAATTTGTCAGAGTTTAGATAATTCAGCCAATAATATTCATAATTACTTTTATTTCTTGGATTTAATTTTGTAATGACGTACTGGTAACAATTATATAGATATTAAAACTAGGCTATGTTAATTATATCTAAACAAACTATTTAAAAAAAAAGCTACATATAAGTTTTACTTTCCATATTACGCATAGTGTTCATAACTCCATATTTAATTTGACTTAGATTCATAACATTAGCATTCGTAATTCTTATAGTATTTATAAAGTAAAATCAAAATTATCATTGGATCCAATTTAAGAAAATATGAGGACGTATTAAACTTAGTAGGAGCTGCAAATTTTGAGTGTAAAAAAGAGTTTACGGTCAGTTAAAATTTATCACAAGGTTTGGTTTTTAGAAGGCTGTAGAATAATTTAAACTGTCCGACTCCCATGACTATGTTATTTTTGAAGGAACTTCATAAATATATTATTTTCGCAATCTTTATGCCATCTTTGAAAAAACGTTCTTAATTTTAAAGGCTGTATACTTTTAAATCAGAACTATTATCTTATTACTACATTTTTATATCAATAACTCCTAATTGCTATTTGCATCTTACAGAAAAAACATTCAACTCTAAATATCAGTGACTAAACGACTTTAAGTGATATTACCTATCACTCTTATATAAATGTATGTATATTTTAGCTATCACGAATATATCCATTTAAATATTCAATTAAACGTGAATTTTCATTTTTATAAAATCATTAATTATTCATATAATACAAACATATATATACAAACGGTCAATTAAATTTTTAATGAACTCTCCAATTAGTTAAATTAAAAATGATAGATACAGTGTGTTCCGTTTCAAGTGTAATCATCTTTGTAACTTAATAATGTAATAATTAAGTTACGTTAATAATGTAAAATATAATAATTTATATACACAAAATTACATAATTGAAGAGCTTTATCAGATTCTCTGTCATTATGTTCTTTTGAAAACAATTTTAAATAAATACTTCGCTAACACTTTTTACATTAACTCGCTTTGGAATTGCTTCGAAAAATCAAAATCAGGAATTATATCACATTTCCATGTTTATGGTCATCCAACTTTGCTTCCGACACTTCATAAAAATATGAGCGTATGTGTGTGCATATCTACGTTAGCACAATTTGTGCTACGTTGTATGTCACAATTTTTACGACACCATTAATCACGGAAAACAAATGGAATCAATTTGAATTTTCTATAGGTTTATTTCCATGCAGAATTACAACCATTCAATTTCGGGACAAATGAGTTACTTTTATCTAATGTTTGTTTAATAAATTTTTATTTATATCATAAAAATAATACAAGTCAACTTAAAAATTATAGCATCTAGTCTGAGCTTTATCCATAATACATCATCTTATATACTAGTTACATCACGATTACACTTTTTAATACATCGTTAGGAAATGGAAAAAAATTTAAAATATAATCCATTGAAATGAAACTCAAACTATATGAAAAGATAAACCATCCTTATAACTAACGAAAATACATAACTTAACCTAAAAGAAAAATATATACAATTAAGATTACACCGGAATTAAGTGCAATCGACATCGTGTGGCAAGGAAAGTTTTTCCTGAACGTGGGTCGAATTGGCTTTGTGTACTGATTTCCTCGACAGGATTTTTATGGAAATTTTGGAGGCTATTAGGATTTGGAGGCTATTAGGATAAATTGGATAGTCGAATAGTCTAATGGATTCACGATTTCCCTTTTAAACCATGAGAGATTTAACTGAAAATAAAATGTATGTTTAGTTCAACGAAAATAATTTTCATTAAACTTTGTTTAGACTGTTTAGATTTTCTACATTTCCATCTAAAATATAGACAATTAATTCATTTATTTCACTAAATATGATTGACATAATGATTTCTTCATTAAATTTCAAAAACTGTTATAAAAATAACTTTTGTTTGAAACTTAATATTTACCATCTATTTAAATGCGCACCGTAAACTAGTTTAATATTAACGCATTTAACACAATGCATTATACATAATACGTAATAATTGTGTTGATTAGTAGTTTGACTTGTAACGAATCTAAAAAGCATAGGTATGAAAATGATTCAAAAACAAATATTGCTTGTTTTTATTAAACATGTTTTTATTTTTTTCGTACGCTTTTTAAATATACTATGGTTTAAAAGTTGGATCGTAGATCAATTAGATTCGAATGATTGATTTATCCAAACTCTAATGGTCATAATTCTGCATTTTCTGAAGAAAATTTAGATTGATTGCATATAGCATCTCTGAAAACTCGTTCCCATCACAGATTTTTTTATGAACTCATGGCAATGATACTCTGCGTTTTGCGTCGGACTTGTATGGTAGTATTTTTAAATTGTAAACTATTTATAAAACCAACTTTTACAAAAACAACATCAGAAGCATTGCATTAAAATATTTTATTCAAAAAACATTGAATTATGTATTTAAATCATAATTAGTGTTGTAAAAACAACATCAACAATATACAATAACTTCCAATATAACTTATTGTGTTTCTGTAAAATGTTATTATATTATATAGATCGATTGTAGAATCACTTTTCATTGGGAAATTAATTTTAAAATACACATATATAGAATACACTCAATTCAATAACATCAATAACTAATATAATATATTGAATCGCCAATATTGAATACAGTGTGGTTTATTTATGTATTAATTCTATATAGAGGTATTTTAAAATTGACTTCCTCTATGTCTCTATGAAAACTGATTCCAAAATCGAACAAATATACAGTATATTTAATTGATCGGACATTGTTAGGTCTATCGTATAATTAGACGATTTTGTATTTCATCTCTCTCTCTCTCTCTATGTCGTTGTATCCATCAATCTATGTTTCTTCTATCCACCTATCAACTTAACGAACATGTTATTCGATTTTTATCAAATTTGGTTTTTCAAGTTTTTGGAAAAATTCCATCCCACCCTTCGAGGAATGCCTCATAGACTTCCAGCTTTTTTGCTTTACGCACTAGAAAAAATCGGTTTGTTCGATTTCGATGAATTTTGGTAGACATGTTTATCACATTAGGAAATTTAGTGTGTTTTTGGAAACATTTTAAGCCCCCTTTAGATGAAAATCTTCTAAAACACCAATTTTTTTCTGTACATTACTTGAAAGACATTGGTTTTTGTAGCTGATGCGAAATGAAATAATATTAGCAAAGAAAATAAAAAAACTATACAAAAATTCTTTAATTGCACACCCAGCGTTTTTTTTGAGAAAATTTCCTAAATAACCAACTGTATTATTTCAATTTCATGCCTCTTCCCTTATTGGTTTAAATTTTTAAAAATACCAACTTTATTCTATGAAAGTTAAGGAAATGCAATTTCGCAATCAATTTGAAATGATGAGGAAAATTAGGAACATTGTTTTTTTAATCCCCCTTCAATTTAGAAATTTTTAAATATACCAGATTTTTTCATCCTTAGGATGAAAACGGCGTTCTTTATGGGAATCGATAATAAATGAAATCATCAGAGCAAATAGAAAAAATCCCATCGACACTCCGTTTGTTTTTGAGATAAAGGGAATATGCGGATTTAAGTTTATTTCCAAGTGAGGTCACATGTCACAAAGCTACTAGTATATTTAGGTAGTCATCAAATCAATAAATACATAGAGACTAATGAACTTCAATATATGGGAATCATTGGGAAAGTGTTGTCAATTTGCAGCAAGGTTTCATGTTATATGTGTGATTTGTATAAAAATATTTTGACATCATAAAATATTTAAAAAAACAAGCTTCTTTAAAAAAACATGTTGTTCGAATAAATAAAATAACATATTTTAATCATAATTAGTGTTATTAAAAAATGTGAATTATGTTCAATCACTTCCAATATAATTTAATGCTTTTCAATAATTTTTCTTTATTCTGAATAGAAGATCTTAAAATAGTTATGTTTTGTTCATTTTGTTTTGATTGTTGATTTTTTAGACGTCATAAAATTTTCCGTGATAAAACTTACATTTATCAGTTTTCTTACATTAAGTTTCCTATATTTGCCGTCACAGAAATTTCCATTAAGTAAATAAAGTAAATATATGGATTATTATTAATATTATTCTTTGTATTTTTAAGACCCAATAAAAATAACTAGCTGATACTTGGTATGCGTGTGGTTTATTGATCGTGAAGTGTACTCTAATCATATTGGAGTTTCATGATGCTTTAAATTATTCTTCTTAGTTGCAAAGATCCTTGTTTAGGTAACAGGGGGATTTTAGCTAGGTGAAAGCTGTAGGTATAAAATGCTGGGGACATTATGAAGAGGACAATCTTTGCGTGGACTGTTTCTAAGATAACTATAATTGTAGCTTTCTATTTGGTTACAAGATATTAGTTTAAACATATTATCTGACGTGGACGTTTTTAAACTGGAGAATGTAATCGCTACTCACAAGTTCAATTTTCGAATTTGAGGTATATAATTCATAATATATAGCAAAGCTATCTTTTCTCTGCAATATTATAGGTATTTGAATAAAATAATAATTATGTAACAAATTACTTTTCTAATTAATTGCAAGTAATATCCCTTAAAAGGTAATGTAACTTATTTTATTTTCACGATTATTCACACGAATCATTTTTTCGCGAAAGACAACACAATATAGATGCCACTTATTAAAGAGGTAACAATGCCCTTAAGTTTTAAAATGTAATTTAACTTGTAAAAATATGATTGTAAAATTATTATCATATTAAGTGGGTATGTGTTTTTGATAGAGACTTCAACAGTCTCTAGTAATAAGGAAAATTTATAATGTAATATATATTGTATTTTTTCAATTTCGCATATAACTCGAAATTTAATTATCCAAATGTTATGAAATTTGGTTTGCACAATCTTGGCATGAAAATGTAGGGCATGTCAAATAGTTTTTCTCGAAACAAAAAGATTCTAAAGTGAAAATCAAAATTTTGTTTTATATTTAGACATGTTTTTTGACGACATATACTCCATTTTCATGCCAATATTTTTCATATCAAATTTCATGACATTTACATAATTATTTTTTGAGTTATTTGTGCGCGATTGATAAAAATACCGGATATACTAACTACAATAATGATTGTTTTTATTTATAAAGCTTATAGAATTCATCAAAAACACATACCAACTAAATAGTATTAATACATATTATGTAATAAATAAATTGATTACTCTAAAATCTCTAAAAAGTTTTTAATTCAGAATAAATTGATGATAAAGTTATTCAAAATTAAATTCTTTCAGGGATTTCCAGAATTTATTTCTTTAATTTTTTTTTTTAAGAACTTTTGTTTTTTATTTTCGAAATTTGGTTGGGTTCTTTTCTTAGTGGGAACCTGCAGGCATTGCCTACTCTGCATATTTCTGGAAACGGAACTGTTAAGTATATTAAAATTAGGCTTTTATTTATATGAAAACTTCATGAATTTGAAATACATATTGTAGTTACTGTGGAAATGCATCTCAAAGATGTTTCAATATTTGAGACTTTTTAAAAATATCACGTAATAAAATTCAAAAACTTTTAAATAAATTAAATAATTATTTTGAATTTAAAATTTCAAAATCATTTCTCTATGCACGCTTACATAACACCTATACACAATTTTTAAAAGAAATGGTTTCCATATTTTTTTATGAAACCTTTTTTAACGTAAAAAAATCGTGTCTAAAATATCATTATTTATCTGTACATATCCTGCACTGGCCCGCCTACTTTACATTCTATCAGAATTGAAGTAAAGGAAAATATTCTCACATGTTCAAACTTGTTGAATGTTTATAATGACATGATATGAAGTACTTTTTAGAGATTTTTTAGGGCTACTGTGATTAGTAATGCCTATCTTGAGATCACACTTACCACCGAAATAAAGATAGCAGTTCACAGTCTGATAATTTTTTTTTTTAATTTCTTAGAAGTAATGCGGTCGATTTTGAGGATCCAGAATTTTGACAAATCCTTACGTTACTAAGAGGTTATCATAATCCAAATTCAATATATTTGGAGAGATACTTGAATCTATTCATTTGTTTTGTCATGTCAATTATCTAGAGAACAATTAATGCTATATGTGAAACCAGTTTCCTTACGTAATTTTAAACTGAATGGATATTCAGCAAATTGATCCAGCTATTTTGTGTTGAGGATAAAAACCAGACAAAAAATATTATTATGTGTTACAATGAACAAATTATTGTTATTTTATTCCCCTCATTGGAAAGTTCGTCATGTGGGCCTAGCGGGTCGCACTTAGACCACTTTTTTTTTATTTCACAATTATTTCTAAAAATGCTCATGAAAAAACTTTATTTTCATTTAACCACATCCAGGAAGCATAATACTGTACTTCTGAAGTTCAGGATAAAAAAACATAAAACAATTGATTAAACATGAATGTTACGATTGTTGCCTGTATTACTCTTTTATTATATAATATATTTATTTATATTACAACAGTTCACACAACTAAAAGGAGAATATAATTTGATTTATATTCTTTTTAGAAAATATGAAATTATATGATTTGTATTGTGTTAGATGTCGGAAATGAAAACAAATAATAAATTGGAGAGAAAATAACATAGACGAATAAAAAAATGAACAAGAACATAAAATTTTGTATGAAAGAAAGTGTAGCAACACATTACGAGACGTCATCACAAAATAAAAGAGTTTTGATTATGTATATTTAAATATATATACAAACAACAACGTATTATTTAGACTCTATCAAATGTATTATGAATTTTGAGATTTGAGTATGAGGAGTTCAAGGTAGTTCTGGTTACAAGTGAGAATATACAAAAAAAATTAGTTTAAAAAAGAAAAATTGTTGTTTTCTTTTGCACAAGTTATTAAGGGTGTGTATCGTTATTATTTAATAATATCTCATATTTCATATTCTTAAATTTGTGCTGAAATAATATTTTCACTTTTTTTTAATATGTTATAAGGGATGTTCTATAAGTTCTTAGTTATAAATCAATGCAAAATATATTGTCAAAACAGTTTGAAATTCATAATCATTTAACAATCCCTCCCCCACGGCCAAGCCTTGTTACTAATTAAAAGAAATGTCTGTAGTTCATACGTGATAGAAGTGAAATTTGAAGATATGGAGACAAATACGTAGTTTCAGTAGTTGCGACAAAAATTTGAGACAAAACTTAGATCGAGAAGAATTTTATACTTGAGACTTTACTTTGTGCCAATGCATTTTCTCATAGTTTGGATATTATTCTCCAGTTTTTGACGCATAATACTTCTATGCAATTCTAGGAGTAAGTCGATTTCTTGTACTTACTGTTTAATTTTGGAAAATATATTCCCGTGTTTCAGTTGGCTGTGTTGCCTAATTAAATGTTGGCTATTCATCGTGTTCTGTTGCCGCCGTCTACTCGTCGCATACTTTTAATACGCTGGTGAAGTGTAAGATCCTAACTCAGATAAGGTGGATCTAGTGTAATAAGTGCGTTATTATAGGGGGTGGGAAAAATTCGATAAAACGACTAAAAAGGTACATTTTATTAACACATTACTTCATTCCTAACATAGCCTGGTTCTTTTGTGTATAGTCCTGTTGTGTATAGTCTTAATAATATTTAAATTGAATTATTAATTATACAGGTAGCATGTTTTTAATAGTTAATAAATATTTCAAGAAATAAATATTATAATAGCAATGAACTTTGGTGGCAACAACATAAATGACCCTTTATTTGTAAAATACCTATTTTTTTAACACTAAATACTAAGTTAAGTGGTTTGGCTTGTTTTTTAAAATTACTTTATAATTATAATAATCTTTTGAATGATATAAAATTATAGGTTATAACACAGCTTTTTTTTTATTAATGTTCTAAATTATATTTTATCAAAACTATAGTTATAATAACCTTTGTCTTTTAAACTGTTGCGTTTATTAAAAAAATGATTTTTGCAATTCATAATTCAACGCTGAGTATTTGTTAGTTCGTTGGTTATAATTTCTAAAAGCTTTTTATACTGTAATCTATGCCAGGGTCTGTTATCAAATAATTATTATTTTCCAAAATATTGAATTTATAAAAATATGCTTTCGTCACATGTGGATTAAAAAGTAAATATTTTATTATAATCGAAAGTGGTAACAAGTGACAAAACGCCTAACATAATTAATTTCGTAGATACTTAAATACTTAGCATAGTTTGAGTATCAATGTTGGAACTATTTTTAATCATTACCATTCATAAAATTATATACATATATCCAGCATATACAGTTATAAATACATATAATATATATATATATATATATATATATATTATATGTATATATATATATATATATATATATATATATATATATATATATATATATATATATATATATATATATATATATATATATATATATATATATATATATATATATATATATATATATATACATATATATATATATTCTCACTTTCAATGTCTAACACACTCTACATGTTTAAGAGAACTTTATAAATTGAATATTCTGGAAGATCTTTTTAGAAAACAAAAATGGACCAAAGTTACTTCTCAATGAACAAACAAATATCATCACGTTTTATCTCTCGGTATTCTTCACTGTTGTTTTAAATATATTCTAATTATTTAAATTTTTTTTACTTTAACAATTTTATATTAAAGAAATTTAACTTCGCAGTGTTGATAATGACCGTAATTGTCGAAACATTTGTCAAAATTATTGCATTATTATACATATTAGTATACATTTTAATAAATTCATTAACCACTTAAAAATTCTGCATCTCTCGCCTGTTAATATTTAATTTCAAACTTTGTATTAACTAAAACCATTCGCCTAAATACTAAACACGCATATTTTAATACCCTATAACATGATTTCAAATTTCGAATTGAATTTTATTTTCGAATTTTATTCGGAAAATTTCCATATTCCGCTCTAAAAGTATCTCATCTCATTAATATCTAACGTTATTAGGTATGTAGTATGATATTATTATATTGATTTACACATTGGGAAGTAGGTTAGTTTGAAAGCTTCCATTGGCATTAATAGACAGGACAAGCTATATAGGTCAAGCTAATATAAATAATATAAGTTATCTTAAAAAGAGAATTATTAAAAACGTAATAAAAATTAAATGTTAACCGTAAGTTGTGTGGTCCTTTTACTGTTGACAAAATATGTTAATTGAAAAGATAATGTTCGATTGTTAAAAGAAAATGTTTTATTTATCCATTTTTGAATATTAAAGAAAGTACTATGTCTAAGCTGGAGATATTTAATTCTATTCAAAATGTGAGGATCTATTTCAACCAGTGGATTGTATTTAAAAACGTGTGAAATATTTTAGATCGAATGGTAATAAACCATTTTTTACTCAATTGTTTTTTCGCGTTCCATTTTAATTAGGCTATTAAGAGATTTAAATGATTGTTGTGTCAGATCTGGATAAAAATTAACACTATTAAACGCTTGTAATTTTCTCCAAAAATACTTTGTTTTAGTGCTGTAGACGATTAATGATGGAAAAACAATCAAAGTACGCTATTTGAAATACTGCTATAATGGAAGATTTTTATTTTCTTTCTTTAAAATACTCGTGTAAAGTTATATTTTTGTTTATACTTGTTTACTAGAACTTTCTTTTTTCTCATAGAACTTTGTTTTCTTTTCTCTTTTCCAGCAAAATCTTTTGTTATTTGATGCGCTTGAATTATGAGTACCCAAATTAATGGATTTGAGAGTTTAATTTTACATAGCCAAAACAGTTTGTACTAAATATTGATTAACCAACTATGAGATTTTTTTGTTTATATCTTCCAGGCAGCTTTTTATAATTGAATATCAAACTGGTGTTTTTTATGTACTAAAATCGTAAAGATACCTGAATATTTTAAGGTTGAAACTAGGAATTGAAAATCACTAAATAAAGAAAACGTTTACCCTTTTTTAATAATTTTTAGGGATTTATTCATTCTACTTATCGACATCATAATATTATTTAATGAAAATGGCATGTGTTGTTAATGGGTAATATTGTTTATTAATTCCAACGTGCATCAAGATGCAATACCTCTTATGATATTTTCAGAACAACTTATGTCGGAGTGTTTCTTTCAAAAATAATCTCTAAGAAATATATAAGTTTTAATTTATTGATAATATATTACATTTAATGATTGATTGATTCATTTTAGGTTTTAATAGATAGTTAGGTTTTAAGTAGGAAAACTTAAATTTATCAATAAATGATTTATAAAATAAAATTTCTTTTGACATATTAAATAAAATTGTAACTTGCTATTAATTGATGCTGACATCATACAACCCAACTAACGTTGTACCGATAGTCCATTGTTTGTAAACAAAATTTTAATGTGAACATTTTTATTCTTAAATTTGATTAGTTGTTTGAAGATTATTTTATTCATTTCTAAATAATAGTTCACTATCATTTATAGTGATACGACATAGTAAATATTATACATTTATATATGCATTAAACAAAAAAAGAAAAAAAATGAATAAAAGAAGCCTTAATATAATCAGGCAGTGACCGCGTGGTTAGTGGACTAACGTAAATTGTTTATTCTTTCTTTCTAAAAATAATGCTTCGCATATGTTAAAGATGCCTTTTGGCATTCGACGCCTATACTAATGACAGAATTATCTGAATCGTCAGGAATATAATACACTATACTCTGTGTATTAGCGTGATGATTCCAGTGATTTCAAAAATTATACCTTATATTATTCTTGTGCATTCAATAATTTATTAATTGAATACAATGCACGTCTCCGGATATGTAATAAATTAAAATTATGTGTATAAAATTATTTTAAAAATTATAATTTATAATTAAATTTTATAAATTTGTATTAATCCAAAAGTGTCATCAAACTATGTACAAAAAAATTGAAATTTACATTTTTTATTTAAATTAGAATATTAGACCAAGAGCTAGCTAATAGGAGATGCTAGTTTAGTTATTTCGTCTTTTATTGTACCAAGTTTTTCGAAGTCACTTATTTTAACATACATACAAAAATATCAACCTTTCAGAACAAGTAGTTTAGTATAAATTAATCTTTATACCTTCATACCGCCCACCTTCCGATTCGTCTGTCAAGTATCTTAAGGAAGTTCCTCGGCAGTAATAGAAAAAATAGAAAACATAAATTAATACATAATAAACCGAATTTCTAGTATGTTATAGTAAACGAAACATAATATTATATAAATCAAAAATTTGGGTATCTTGCCGATCAAATAAGACAGTAAATATTAGTAAGAAATATACTAAATATTCTAATTTATATAAACATACTAAAAATTCGGATAATTATCTGCTAATTAATTTTTTTCTATTCCTGCCGAGAGAATTTAAATGTAATAAATACATACATACAGTTCATTATATCGTGTACCTTCCACCGGCGGAATCTTAGGCGTGAATTAGACATTTATATACTTATTTATAAAATGACTAATACTATCATGTTTATATGTATAAACATATTGAATCTTATTGAATAGTTTACGCTTAACTTAAAAAAATTTTGAAAAGAAAAATTGCTGTATAAATGACATTTTTTAAAAAATAACTGTAACGAATGAGATTACAAAATAAAAATTTGTTAATCCCAGCTCTAAAGGTCATATAAAACACGGTTCTGTATATGAATACGATGTATTGTATTATGGATATAGTTAATTACTTATATGTTTTACACAATAAGCAGGCGGGCAGTAGGCACGTGCTGTATACATATTCAAAAAAGACTTCCCTTTCTCATTTTTCAAAAGTTTCACTGCTATAGTATGAAATTGTACCACGCGCCGCCTGACTGCTGTGTAAAGTTTTATTTACCATTGTAAATGTATATAGGGACAGATTATACACCTGCTCAATAAAAATTATTTTATAAAAAAACCAGTTTATACAAAAACACAAAATGAGTCGATTATTAAGGTTGTTCGATATATACAAAGAATAAAAACCGCAATCTATAATATTAACTGACATGGTAGTGTAGTATGAAACGGTGGCGTTTTCTTATGCACAAATCAGAGATTTGTTTAAATTGGTTACAAATAAAATAAACTTGAAATTGATAAAGTTAAATATTATTTGATATCATAGAATAAATTTTAGAAGAATTTTTCCTTAAAAATATAAATCACAAAAAAATATTGTTTTCGGGAGTGTTTAATTAGACAAACATGTAAAAACGTCTATTTTACATTTTTTAAAAAGATGTATTAAATAATTTAAATGTGAATATGATAGAGGTTAGAGAAAAACAGAGAAATCAGACAATTATTCTACGTTTTATATCTATAGAATGACAAAGAAAATTAGTATTAACTTATGACTACACTCCTCTCTGTTGATCTTACAACATAGATCATAACAATTACTACACAAAGTCATATAAAAGCAAAAAAAAATTTTGATAAAAATATAAAAGAGTTTCAAAATCAGGCACAAAAGAAATATTATACAATTTCGTATCAAAAAATATTCAAATAATATATTCCATCTATAAAATATTACAAGTAACATCTACTACTAAATACGCACAATAAGTGGCCAACTTGGATTCTGAGAAGTAAATAGTTTTTGAGAAATTCGATTTTTTATTTAAACAGACACTTTCCATAAACCTAAATTCCTCTTGGATATTATTTTGAAATATCCATTCTACTCTTGATGAGTTTTTTTGACATAAACTTAATAGATAATAAAATATTTTAATTTAATTTCGTACTTTTAAAATACACCCCTCCCCCCTAGCTGGTGTCACCCGGAGAATTATTTTTAAAACTTTACGTGAAAAAAGGCTTTTTGAGTAGCTGACAATAGAAAACAAATCTTACTCGCAATTTCGAAAATTCATGTAAATATTTGGAAACATTAAAAATAAATATGTACGTAAATACTTAAATAGTAACATGAGATAGAAAAATTTTATGCTTTCATAGCGGGCAAGAAAAGATTGATTACCTTTCACGAATTATCATTGTTAAGGATTTTCTTTTCAACATATATAAACATTTTTTTTTTTATTTAAGCATTCGAGATTTATGATTTCTTCGCTAGCATTTTACTTTTAATGCTTCAGCTTATGGCTTTGATAACAAGCTATTTTATTGACGTCAAAAGTTTTCAAATTAAATTGATTGTCGATTCGGTATTGTTATTGAATTACCCCAATATCCCCTTTAAAGTCAAATAATATTGACCCATCATTTGTAGTCGTAGTGATCGAATAATCTGAAACTAATGAAACAAAAAGTTTTATCAAAACTCTTGTTATATGAGTATACAAAATCATTCAGAAAAAAGGTACAATTTAATGAATTTTAAAATGCTTACTTAACTAATTGTTTTAATTCGCTAATTAAAAGATCACATGCAATTTAAAAATTAAATTGATTAATTCACCTGCCGACTGTCGGTTATGCGTTTTTGTATTGGAAGACGAATAGAATAAACAATAAAAAACTTCGAACAGATTCCAATTACCGTAAATTTTGATAAATGTAATGAAGAAGTTGTTTAACAAATTAGAAATTCCTATAAATATTATCTGAGAACCTAAGGACCATCGTCTTGGACCTGAAATGTTGATTGTTTTTAAATTTTTATTCAATTTACTAATGTGTTTAATGCTAAAGAGAAAATATATTACTGAATATAATAGCCATTCAATTTGGTCCATCTCAACTTTTTCCATAATAATTTTGGGGTTTTTCGTTAGAACAAATATTAAAAACAGATATTGGAACAGCTTTTACCATATTTTGACAAATGAAAGTCGAAATTATATACTAAGCATTATGATAACCGCTGCAACGTTTTTTGCTAAATTTGTTTTTAAAATGTCAATCATTATTTTAACTTTACCGATGTTTCCAGTTTTAATGGCAAATTTATTTAATGTTTAATATAGTAACCGAACCATAGCCTTATCTATATGGATTTGTTCAATCGAGAGAGAATTTTTTTACTAAAATGTTTATGTATTTTAATTTTTTGTGCTAATTCTTATTTTTCGTACTATTAAAATAAATTTTATAATTTCTAAAGAGACGCACTTGCATGACGACTGTTTTCGGAAATATTTAGATTTTCAAATGTATTGAGGAAAATTAAAATGAAAGAAATGTCCTTACATATTCTTGTAACATTTTTCTCAAATGTAAGAACATTCTTACTAGAAAAAATAATATTCTATAGTGAATTCAAAATAAAATTTTTTTTAAACATTACAAATTACGTACATTATAAATTATTTATGATTCTGTGGTTATTAGTAAAATAATTAAAGAATAATAACAACTAACAACTAACAGTGGTAACTGTTAAAATATCCGTCATCATGGTTTGAACTATTTTTAAATCGTTCGTTTTTGAATTATTTTGATGGCAGATACACAGACTAGTGTATCTGCCACCCATCCAAAAATTTTCTTAGTGCCTTAAATATTACAAGCGTAACAAACTTTAAACTAAATTTACTATATTCCTAATATATTTATTGTATTTCAAATATAGTAAATTCTTTTTATCGATAACATATTTATAGTAGTATAACAACTATGAATATTGATAATTTCCTATCGGTAATGTAAAGCTCTCGATATAAATATATTATTCCTTTCGTTCAATATTATCGATAATATTCTCAGGAATTTGCTAAAAATATAAAAATATTTAGTTAAGAAAATACTGGTTATTAAAATTGGTCTTTTACAAAAGTAGAATATATTATTGTAGGCACTTTTTATTAAGTGTTACATAAATGAAAACATTATAAAACAAGTGAAAATAACAACTGGGAGTGTTAATTATTTAGATACTCGACAAATATTTCAGTATCAATGTTTGAACTATTTTTATGACAAGCATTCATTCAAAAAATACCTAAAATAGGTAGTTCATACAATAATTACATATTTTATAATATTGTGTATTGCAAATACATGTGTTTATTAACTTAATTTGAGCTAGCTACGGATAATCTAAACAGCTTACAGAAAATATTTCAGCAAAAGTTGTTTGCTTTCCAAAAACAAATATTTTTTTATCTTTGAATTTTTTTCAAATCTTTTATGGTTTAAGAGTTGGGATTTGGATTCATTCGATCCAATGATCCGATTTTGTTAATTCACATACTTAAACTCACTTTTTATATCTTATAAACGTCAATAAAACTTCAGCTCGCTGTCTCTTTTCGTGTTTGAGTGATCTTCATGTCGGACAGAGAGATTAATTTGTTGGTTCTATAAACACCCATGTCAAAATTTAGTTTATGGGTTCAATATTTTCTAGCGTTAACCTACTGTAGACTAAAATTAATATACTTTGACATATGTATGTCGCTTATAACAACTGAAAATATTTTCTAATTCATTCTGTACTTTTTATGTATACAGGAGCATGCATCTATTTATAAAATGCACCTTGCAAAAAAAAAAAAAAAAAAAAAACATTCAAAAAATACTTATATAGAAATTCAAAAAACATTTGCTGCATTTGGTTTATATTTGGCCTGCAGTCTTCCCGGATATTGTACATAAATTTTATATAATAATACAAAAATATCTACCTACCTATCTTCATATGGATGATTACAATAAATTTGTTTGTTTCGGCATTAGTACTTGCTAACCTTTGGAAAAAATTAAATGCATTTTTTTTTAAATAATTGTAGATAACACCATCAAATTAAAACCATAAAAATACATTTTTATTGCTAACCAAATTAATAGAATCGCTCGCAGGTAAACAACACCTAAAAGTGGAACAAATACCCACCCACATAAAATGATTTTTGTTTAAAAATTCCCGTCTGGTAATATAATCAAGAAGTACCTATATGAAAATTAAAACTTTTTTGTTGAAATAAAATTCATTTCATATAAAGTTTATAACAACTTTGAAGTGAAGAAAAACCTCTTATCAATAACTTTCGTACATTTATGCATGTGTTCACAGATTTTAATTTTTATACATTAATGATGTTATAAATTTTTGTAAAATACATTGTTCATGCAGATATAAAAGTTTGTTGTAAAATATATTTTATTATATTTTTTACGTATTTATGTGTATTATAATAATGCGTGTGTTAATAGAACTGACCTGTACAAAGTGGACCGCTGATACTACAGTTCGGCTATGGTACATTTTGAAAAACAATAAGCATCTCTCATTCCTGAGAGAGCTACTAAAGTAAAATATGTACGCCCATATTTTTAATACAATGATCTCTATTTTAATAGAGTCAGATACTTACTTTATTAAGAAAATATTTAAAAAAAAATGGTTTCTTGTTATTGAAAATTAATCAAAAAATCATAAAGGATATATAAATAAGTAAATTTTTTGGAAGTTAACTCGGTAGTAATAAAAAAAAAGTTAAAAGAACTGAAATGAGTTAATCTTCGCATATTCAAATTACAAACCATACATACGGCCGCTGATATGTATATAGGCTAGAAGATTATTATGCATAGTTTTTTTATTGAATGGGAGGGATATTGTGTTAAGTTTTAAAATTTTGTATAGCTCAATAGTAAAAATCAACATTAAAATAATTTATAACAGTTAACAAAGGATCCTCGGCATTAATAGATAAATTAATTAGTTGATAATGATCCGAATTTTAAGTATTTAATAGTTAACGAAACATATGATTATATAAAACAAAAATATGGGTACCTTGCCGATCAACTAAGAGAGTAATTGATAATTAAAAATACACTAAATAAACTGAAAAAAAAATTGCTAAATAATATTATTTAGTGTATTTTTAATTATAACTACTTTGTCACTAATTTTTTAACACCAGTCTTGATAAGACATCAGCTGTAAAGAAGTTGTTCTGCTTACGATAATTCATAATATATCGGTCAGATATCATATTTGAGTGGTAGATTTCCCAATATTTATTTTTTAAATAAGCCTATATTTGTTGATATATCCAATAACTCTATAGAATAATTATCAAAGAGAACTCAAGGACTATTCAAAAATATTTCGATTTTTTAATGTTAAAAAATATATTGCAGGCATTTTTTTTTACTTTATTACCGAATTTATTAAGTTTTACTGTCTTTTGTTGATCATAATTTACAATCGTTTGCTCAAATACGATTCAAAGACATTTCACAACTCAATGTTTTTACACTACATTTACATTAGAAATAATAGCAATTTAAATCCAAAATTAGTATGCACGACCAGCATAAAAATATATTTTATTCAATAAAAATACCGTTCTCATTAATATAAAAATAATAATTTATCTATCCTCCCATGAATAAATTTTGACTACTCCAGCTACATACGTAGGTAATATTATGGAAAGGTTTAATAATAAATATGGTAAAATTAACACAAATTAAGTCCAGGGGAAATTTATATATTTAAAGAGGGTAAACACATGTCGTTTATATTATTTACCAAATTTTAGATTAATTGATAATAATTTTTCGATTATTTGCATATGCATACAAACAAACTCATACAACGAACCGGAATATAAACAAATAAATGTATATTATTTAAAAATTAGTAAAATGTGTGTACAAATATATTAATTTTGTGTACACATTAAAATATTAAGGGCTCGATGTATAACAATCGTTACAAAAAAGTGAAAATAACTACTTAATGTGTCGATATATGACCTGTATATAGTTGTGTATCAACTAGTTATAATTATTAACATTATTGAAATACATAAAGTAAGTAGTCCTTAAAGTTATGGCAAATCTGTTACATATTATAATTGTAATGTATGTTATTGTTTTATTTCCAAACTTAAAATTTAAAATCCAGCTTTCTATAGGATCTTTTCGATTTTAATTATCTTGGTGATTTACATACATTCAGGCGAACAACCTTACATGTTGTTATAAATATTTATAATAAGATTTTGTAAGTACCCATAAGAGTTTCTAGTTTTGAAAACTACAACAATTTTTATACTCGAGATACATACTGTATGCCAGAGTATATTAATTTTGTATACTCGACGTATATAGTAAATATCCGAGTATATTAATTTTACATTAAAGTTAGCAACATTAGAAAATATTGAGGGCACAAACAAAATTTTGGTATAGGGATTCATTAAGAACTAAAACATAAAGGATAAAACATATTTCGGGCATAAAGGCTGAGTTTAAGTTCGTAAATTAGCAAAATCGGTCCTTTGCGTCCAATGGGCCCAGACCCCAACTTTTGAACTATTAAAAGAAAAATTTAAATACCAAAAAGGTTTGTTTTTTAAAAACAAACTACTTTTATATTAAATATTTTTTCGTAAAATTCTTAGGCTCGCCACAATTTCAACTCAAATTTAGCTAAGCATAAAATTTCTAACTATTTAAATTTATGTGTTTGGATTATAACTACAATAAAACAATATCATTGTACTCATAGTGACAAAGATTTCTTCATATAATTGGTAACTAAGGAATTTAAAAGAAATTTTATTGCAATTGAAAACTGTCAATACTATCAATTTTTTATTATATCTATTTTCAATAGATTCAAGCAGTCATTTTATATTTCTTATACTTGTTAATTTATATTTAATCGGTCCTAGCTTAGACGTTTGCAATGCTGACATGTTCATTTACATTTTAATTGTGAATCAGTCTGCCCATATTCAAGATATAAATAAATATAACATGAGTAGAAGGGTAGGAGAAAGTAAAACAGTAATACTGGATAAATTACGGATGTCAAGTAGAGAAATTGACAAACTGTTTATATGTTCTTCTTGGATTTCAGTTAAAAACAAAATTTATAAATTATAATCTTTTTTAAAAATGATTTGTAAAAATAATTTAAATAATATTAAAAAGTCATAATCTCACAGCAACATTTTTAAACATTTTAAACTCGGGATTCCAAAATCATATATTATCGTCCCTTATGACTTGCAAATTTATACTCAAAGTAATACTGTCACACTTTTTTATCAATTTACTTCGCAACGTTCTTTACTTACACTCTGTGGGATATTTCGGTACTATTATCCCACTGCATAATACGTATACGAGGTATTCTTAATATTAAATTTATACAAAATTTATATCTTTATTATGAAATTTGCATAATTTTTTACCCGGTATTAAATATGGGAGGGTATATTAAATTTAGTATGTTAAGTTTGTAACTCTAGACACTAATGAGGGTCTAACTTTTTATCAAGAGCACAAATATAATAATTTATATATAAATTGAATAATTTGTAAATTGTTACCCATTAAAAGATAACTAAGAATTGGAAACATAATACTTTTGCAGGGAATAGGGACATTCCAATGGCGAGTTGGAACTGCTACCAGCATGGTTCTAGGCTCGATGGCCGGCAGATGTGTAATTATTTTCTTACTACTTTCCATTAAAATACGCTAACACACATTTATTGAAAATATTATTTCTGCATCCGAGAAAGTTGATAAAATATGGTAATACAACAAAAGTTGTTAAAACTATCTGTAGAATTTTACAATCCCAAGCTAAAATGAAAACAATTGGTTTGTGCTCATAATAATTAAATTATTACTGAAGTAAAATCTTTTATAATACGGAACACTATTACAAATTAAAAATTGTAATGTAAATTTGTTTAAATAATATAATAAAAAATAATCACTTTAACTCAAACCATTTACATACAAAATTGATGTACATCTACATATATTATGATTTGATATATATGTGGCCAAAAGTTATCTTTCATATTTTGTCATATTAAATACAATCAGTGTTGTTGTATAGAGTTTGTTTTGCCACCCAAACAGTACAACCCTCATGTTGTTGTATATTCACATATTTTGAATTTTAATATATATGTATATTATTTGTTTCCAACCAACCAACCAACCAACCCCCCAAGTTGAATATATCATAAATATGGTTTGTACATCTACACATATACATACAATTGTGTATATGATATAGATATTGTATGTTGATAGAGGGTTTATGGTTGTTATAATACGTATAAAGAATAGCAGCAGTAGCATATTTCTCGTACATTTTTAACAACCAAACCCACACACAACAATACACCCTCGCCTCGACCATCTACATAATTCATGTTAGAAAGTATTAAGATATGTAAAGTTCATTTCATTATATTGACTGAACGATTTACTTGTTGACAAATGATATTATATGTACCATAAATATACTTTACATTTTGTTTATAGAGTAGATAAATATATTAATTGTCAAGTAAAATTATTGTCTTCACTACAATTATTTGTAGTGAAATTTTCTAGGAACAATAATCCTAGTCCCTCTTGGAAATGCTGGAAGCGTTGCTTTTCCTACCGACTGAAACCGTTACTACTCTAAAATTAATTTTTAAATTTACATGAGATATTGTTTAATTATTTGTTTTAATTATAAAAAATAAATAAATAAGTTTTTACTAAATTTTTATCAAGGAATACAAACGTGCATAGATGCTGCTAAGTCCACTTTTTATGTATTGAAAAAACTTATAGTACTTAACTTAAGTATAAACAGTTTTGGCGAGAAAATAATAAATCATGTAACTGAATTATTATAATTTACGAATAATTGACTTTCAAAATTTATAAGTGTGTGTGCATTTTATCGATGAAAGAAAAAACATATATAGATACACCAAACAATTAACTCATATTCAATTGTAAATTAATTGTTTCATTCGTTTTATGGAAGATTTTAGACTTCCATTCCATACCGTAATTGAAAACTTTAGCCATCTGTGGATCACTGCTGGTAATCACATTAAATACCACTAAACCCTTAAATAACTGTAGCCACAAGTGGTCAGGGTAATTACTAACATTTTTGTTTGGTAAAAAAATTTGTCTTATGAGTTTCTATGGATGTGAGTATTTTTTGATAGTGTGAATAAAAATTAAATTTGTATTAACGTGAAGGAATAAATTATTTTGATATTTTAAATTTATAACTTTAGTATGGATAGGACAACAACTGTAATGAAGTTCTTCTTATGATAGTTTATATAATATCTATCAGATAGCATATTTAAGTCGAATACTTCCCTATATTTGTTGCTTTTAGCCAGTAACACTTAAGTATAAATTTCAAAAAGAATTCAAAGATTTTTCGATTTTTTAGTCCAATAATTTAGATCAATTTATGTTGTTGTTTTTCTTTATCGATCTAAGAAAACGTGGTAAAAAATCGAAATTTGACTCTGTAGTTGTTACAAACCGAATAAATTAGTAACAAAATTAAACTGCTTTTATTTTAGTACATAGTTGAGAAAAGAAATTTCTCGTTTTCATTTCGGACTAAACTTCTTAAAATTGTTTTAACTTACCAGCTTTATGTTGAAATCTAAAATCTAAGAAAAGCTATATCTTATTTATAAAAGTTTCCATGAATAATGATAAATACTGCTAAAAGTATATTTTCTTTAGTCTATCTATAAAATTTATTTTCAGCGAATTATTTCCTTAATTAAATATACATATTTATATCCTGGTATTATATTAAAATATGTGCAGTTTAATTATTCAAATTTTATTGATGTACATTTTTATACAACTTATTTATGTATACACTTTAGAAATTTTTGGTTTTGTACTTAAAAATATATGCAGCAGCTATTCTGTAAAACAGGTGAACAATCAATCTTATTTTCAGGGTATTTATACATAAGAGTTCATTAACAGAAATTATTTAAGTTCGGTAAATTTTTAAGGTACCTATACTAGTCTAAAACTTAGAAATGGCCGTTAAAATTTTTTAGGTTTGTAAGGCATATAAACGACATTTTTCCAACGTTTTCAACGGGTAAAACTAATCCACCTACTATAGTTTTGATTCGAATGTTCAATCGATTGATCTTAGATTTTCATATATCATGTTGTCATTTGTGGTATTTTAGCAAAGACATCTATAAAACAAAATGTTATTTCGAATCTAATCTCCGTAACTCAATTGGGTATGTTACTATTAGATTTCCGCCTTTGATTTTAAAATTAATTGTTTAAGCAAGGTTCATATAGTGCCATCGATATGTATCATTGATAAGATATATATGCAACATGACTTAAAAAATATCGGTTGAGCGTTAATAACAATCTCTTAATGGCAAATATATATATTTGGTGTACTAAGCCATTCTCCAACATTCTTCTATTTTATATTTGTATCTAGGAACGGTAAATACCATTGATGGACGATCAAAAAATGTTGAGAAAATTGTCATCATATAAAAAATGACTTATTCTTGATAATGATAATATTTTTAAAATAAAATGTTTATTGGAATTGATTCATCCCTTTAAAAATTGCTATTCCTTAAAATTTTTGGAAACTTCTTCTTTTTAACTATTGCAGCTTACTGCGGTTGTCTTACGAAAACCATGATCTTATAGCCCTGAGTATCTATTTGGCCTTTTTTTTTTTTATAATTATTATAAGAACTCTAGGATTTTTCGAATAAATTTCGATTTTTCCCCAATTTCCTAGATCAAATTATTTTGTATTTTATAAATACGTATTTCGACTACAAAGTAATCATCATCAGTATGAATTAGCTAGTTGTAATGATTCTCTGAGTAGATGTTACTCGTTGCGCTAATTTGGTGACGGTTTGCACAACGCAAATTAGCAACGAGTAATATTAACAAAGAGAATCATTACAACTAGCTTATTCATACTGATGATGACTACTTTGTAGTCGAAATACGTATTTAAAAAATACAAAATAATTTGATCCTGGAAATTGGGGAAAAATCGAAATTTATCTATTTGGCCCATTATATGAAACACGTCTCTTTAAATATCCAATCATTTAGTTTCACATATTCCGATGTTCGTCTATAATCAAATCTTGCAAGTTAAATTTGATCCACTTCTCGGTTATCGATTCAGCTAAAATTGGAAATACATATGTAAATCGGATGACAATATAATATTATGACATAATATAATAGAAAAATAATATGGAAACGCAGAAATACTTTGTACTTCTTCATTTCATTGCGCTTCCACCATTTCATATTAAATATGCCTTTAAAAATCAAGAAACCTTTTTTTAATAACTCTTTTACCTTTTAATACTATAAAAGATTGTTTTTGAAAACATATTTTATTGAATAACTTTTTTATATTATATTACAAGACTAGTATTATATATCTGTATTTTCAGGAAAATAATTGCAATGTATTTTATATATAAATAAAAATCTACTCCACTAAAGTAAAATTTCATCAATAGTTCACATATAAAAAGTAACCTGATCTGTGTGTGAGAGTATTATTGGGTTTGTCATATCGTCGTTCACTTCTTTATTGTGTAGAAGCCGATCTTGAAAGCGTTTTACTAACGGAATATACTTTGACTTATACACTCTTATTATTGTATCTAAGGATACTATTTTTTTTTTTTTTTTATATAAAAAATAAATAAATAAATTTAAAGAACGTCTTTTTGTTTTGATAATATTGCTTTCATTTTTTCGTATTTATTAAAGAAACTCACTTTTATTGTTTTAGGAGGTTTTCTCTCTTCTTGTTTTCTTAGAAAAATCGTATTAAATTTTTGTTTTCTCTTCCTACAACATTTTATACATAACAGAAAGTGGAGAATTTAATTGAAAATATGAGAAATGTAAAAAAAAAAAATGTCATCTTATACGAAAAAGAATACTTTACCGTTAATTTTTGATGATGTTTATTTAAATTTTTGGAAAATTTATAAGGTATTCTTGTAGAATTTTTCAAATAATTACTCGGAATAATTTCCTACCGAACTTTCTAAAACTCTTAGCTTACATTTTTTCTATATTTATTAGTTCTCCCAATGGGCATTTGAATAGAAATTATTACGTTCTTCTATAACCGGAAAAATGACCTAATTGATCGATTTCGATCAATCACGAACTTCAACTGACTTTTTGGTTCAGGATAGATCATCAAAATTTCAAACTTTAAATAATACAAAATTTGATTTTCTGAACACCTATTACAAAATTTGGTTTGGTTTGGGGAACAATATTTACTAAAGATAAATTTATATGTTTATTTTTTATATTGCTATGTCGGGGATAATTATACTCAAATATTGAGATTAAAAGCATACAAAATCTTATACTGTATTTGTTTGTAAAATTACAAGACACGATTAAGTGTATATATAAAGACTGTATACTTACCTAGTTAATTGTAAATCCAAGTAGTATTTATATTATTTTTTGAAAAATTAAACCCTTCCTCAAGCCTAATAAATCTCTTACAGTCAAGCTACATTGAAAACAAATATATGAGAATTGTATTTTGTATGATATCCTTGTATATTATCTAAACTAAATATATAAATTAATTAAATTCAAAATGTGTGATGTAAATAAAAGTAAGTGTTGGTCTTACTTTTTCTCGTTTAGCTCTCATCCGTAAAACGCACGATGAGGGTTTTTGTAGGTGCGTAAATTTTACGTTACGTTTTTCATCTTTCACTATAATTGTACATGCGAAAATGGTGGAAATTTTTTTTATATTTTTTGCAAGTCAAATTTGATCTTTTAGTCATTTCTCTTATCCAGTTTGAATACACTATTCAGTGATTGGGTAGTTTTTGTATAAAAGCTTACAAATATTACGAAACACAAGTATTACAGGCTATTCTTTAGCCATAATAATTTAGCCATTTAGGTTGTAGAATCTGTGAATATGACAATTTTATATAAAATGAAACAGTTCGCTTGTGTACGTAATAATAATAATTATTATACTATCAAGAAAAATATTTGTTTATGAGTAACATCTTCCATTCAAACAAAGATCAAATCTACAGTTGGCTATCAAGAATCTGTGGTGTAGCTAGTAGCTGGTCCGACTTGCACTTTGATCTCGGGCTTGATTTCCGCTAAATGATTATCGTTTTCAATTCTGCCCATCTTTCAATTAGTAGAAAAAATTAAAAAAGATTAAAATTAATCTTAATTTCTTCAAATTTATTCAATTTGATTCCATTGTTAATCTTTTACATTGATATTTTACAAATATTTATAAAAATGGATACAAATTCTACGTACACGTATATAATTACACATAGTTCAATCCAATGCAGAAAAATTTAAGATCAACACAAAAACGCTACAATTTTATTCTTCAATTTCATTTCAATTTTTTTTTTTCAGTTACGGTCTTATAATCGCAATTTATAAGTTGTTTTGTATAAAATAATTATCGTTACATTCTTACTGTAAATCGATTGGTTTGGTAAAACTCGAAAATTAAACCCTTAAATACAGTACCAAATCGATATTTACTTGATTTGGGCTTCCATCGATTTAGGAGAAAATAAAACACAAAAAACAAATTTTTTTTATGCACATTCATCTACACATTATGTTGCAAAAGTCCAACATCGATACACGATCAGTGACTCAGTTTGTTTTTCAAAGCTATAAGCTATAATTTTTCAAATATGTTTATATATAATAGTCGCGTTTATTGATTTTCCAAGATGGGAGTTTTTTTTTTATATATACTCATATGTTGTAGATCTATTATAGTAATTTACACATTAAATACATATGAGATTCTGATTACAATCTTGACCTTAATACGAATTGATTGTTTTAAAAATAAAATTTTAATAATTATAGCAATCGCTAACACGTATTAAAAAACTTAAAAAATTTGTTCACACCATGTAAATATTAAAAGCGAAAAACAAAACTAAGTTTTACATGCACAAACCTCCCCCATTGTTAAACTTTTCACTAATAGTATATGATGAACGTTCGTAAGCAATACCCTTAAAATTATCATTTTCCACGTTATACTACCGGAAGTAATAAAAACTCATCCTATATAGCAATTCCACTCGGTCATGGTTTAGTATATATTACAGACAAGGTGTTACAAATACGCAGAGCCTAATTTTATAATGTTCGTACAACAGTATAAAGAAAACAATAAGGAAGTGCTTTAAAACAATGACTCTTACATTTATCATTTTTATCGTCCGCCTTGTCATTCATATCAATTATTTTTAAATTCTTATAGGGATGAACTTAAATTTTAGTTTCTGACTTGTCACTTGCTTAGTTGGTTAAAAATATAACAAAAATAATTGCAGCGAGAAGTCTTATTGACCACTAGAAAAACATCTTGTACATATATTTGGAAATTGTAGTAAGGACCCTTTCAGATAATCTATTACAGTCAGTTGGTAACTTTAATTAATCAATTTTTTTTTATGACTGTAAAAGGATATTTATTTAAATTAGGTTTTCTGTCTTTTAATTCTGTTTTCATGGTGTCAAAATTAAAATTACTCATTTGTTAGTCTTTTTAATTCTGATCAAATCAGTAATGTAATAATTCACGTTGCTTAAAAGTTGTTGATATATTTTAGTAATTTTTGTATACGAAATGTATTAAAGTATAAATAATAATTTAAGTAAGATTCTAAAAAATAGAAAATAAATTATCTTTTCAATCTTAAGACTCTATGTATCGTTATAAATAAATATTTTTAACAATATGAATTCAATAAAAATTACCTCTATTAAAAAATGTTCTTAATTGAAGTTTTTATCTTTACAATGATCACATATGGTTATAACGAGTTCGTTGGCAAATTTTCATTTTAAATTAAAAAACAGAGCTGTATATTTCCCTCAATATGTACACATTATGTAAATATTAACAAATGAGAAAGTAAGAACAGGGGTAAGATGTACTAATAGCAGAAACTGAGAATCGAAATAAGCACACAGAAGTTAGGATGTAATTGTTGATGCGTTATTGACAGCTATACTAAAACGTATGTAATCAATAAATTTAGATTTTAAATCTTGTACAGAAAAAATCATTAAATAGTATTGTTAAATAATATTTTTAAATACCCTATGACACTTGCTAGGAGTTAATTATAAACACCATATGAAAGATCGGATGCAATTATCAATTATTTCGGAAAATTCCTACATATATATTTTCAAAATCTAATATTTGCTAAAAATAAAAGTAAAGTGTAAACAACAAATACTGTTAATGTATTTCGCCATGCAGATATACCGTTTCCCGTGGCATTTCCTGCTTGCGTAATACTTGAACAGCTCCAACATTATTTCAGATAAAAAACTGAAATGATATTCCTACCTCAATAAATAGATACATTTATTAATAGATAAAATGAAATAAACAATCAAGTAATGTACGAAACATACAAATAGTTTAACAGAAGAAGATGTTAGAAACGCAATAAACATAGGTGAGCGATAAGGAGTCTGTCTGATAAGCTTACGTTCAATCAGCAATAGGAAAGTCATGACTGAAAGTCCGACTGCTGACAGCTGTGTAATGTTATCACTTCTTTTTATTATTTTAAATTTACATTAGATAAAATTATGAATGAAATATATTCCTTCACCTGAAAGTTGTTTTTCTCGTAAGTCTAAAATCATGCACAATTCGCCGTACTTTGAGCATCCTGTACTAAATACATATTTAATTTACGAGTCTAATAATTTGAGTTATTTTATTTTTATATTAATATATCGTGACATTTTATATTTAATAATTTACTGCTTGGTACACCAAACTACAAATTACTCTATAAAAATATCAAACACAAACATACATGCACACTTACACACTACTACCACGTTAACAGCCACCCCTGTTTGTCCACTAGTATTCCTATTACATACGACCAGCTAAAAGTAAATGTTTACTTAAATCAATATCAATACAAAAAATGTATCGTTTAACATGATAATAAAAATTAATATAAATTACATTTGTCTCTTCAAACAATTCAAATGTGCACGTGCCTTTAGATTGTTAGTTGACTGTAATGCGTGTTTGTTATAATATGTATGTAGTTTAAAATGAACCCTTACAGTCATTTTATTGTTTTATTTATTAAGTTTATTACAGTTTATTATTGTTCTCATATTTTGTACTTGATCGTCAGTAAAATCATAAAAATTATTTACGAATTTTAATATGTATGTTTTCGATCACGAACGAAATTTTGAATTCAGCTCTTCGCTGAAAACCGAATTCAGTGCCACTTCACTGAAATATTACTCAAACAAGTGAAGACAAGAACTGAGTTCATAGTTTAAAAAGTGATTTGATCGACATTTGTTTTAATATCAATGATTCAACTAGTTTTAATTATTAACATTTTAAAAATACACTAGAAATTTAAGAAGGTTAAAAACAACAGATTATTGAATTTTTTTTTAAATTTTAGGCAAGACAAATATGTATTTTTTTTTAAGTTCTCCTATCTCTTATAGTTTACAAAATGAGTTGCAGATCCATAGCACCCAATAGACAATTTTTGATCACTCGCAGCCTTTAACTAATTTTTTAGTTAAATTACCCGTTTTCGTTTTGAAGATATTTCAACATTTTGTAATAGCCTTAAATATTTTCTAGCGTTACTAAAAATAATATACCCTCATATCATTCGTATATGTCGGGTAAAAATTTTCCTACCAAAAATTCATCGCAAAACTTATTTATCTTAATTGTTAATTTACTGCGATTGAAATATTAGATGTAGTTTTTGTATAATTGCACGCAATTTTGTCTAACAAAGTAATCCTTAACTAGGTATTTTTAAATTTTAAAGATAATTATTTAACTCCTGTTTATTGCAGTCGATATACATTACGATTTCTTTAAGAGTTACAGGAGTGGATTTTCTTACTTATTTATGTTATGAAAACAATGTAAGCTAGTTCAATTAAATTTAAGAAAACAAAATCATCAGTTCCATGAAGCCCAAGAATGAGTCATTTATAATAGTCTCAGATATCGAGATCTATGAGGGAAAACAACTACTTATGGTGTTACTATTTTCTTCTTACTCTACATTGTATCTTAAAGGATCATATACTCCTCGTTATACTCAACCAATCAATGCGTTATTAACCTTGATTTACATTTTCTGTAAAATAACAATATTGTTTGTTTTTCTTGTTGTAGAAGTACGAATGCTGCCTGCATTGCATAAAAATTGTTTAAATAAAATGTTTAAATTATAGATGTATAATTTTCAAAAACATAGATTTGTTAGCTGAGCGCGGTGGATAAATATGTAATAAATAAATAGAGTATATCTACTATTCACTAAAAGTTGTTCCACGCTTTTTTTGAGTAAGTTTTGTTTTCGTTATAACCACAAAATACAAGTTCTGAACGTAACATCCCAATGGGTAATATTCCTTATCTTCTATCTTTCAATAATACACAAATCCTTTTTAGTCTTTGTACTTTTCAAAGCCAGTTCCAAACCCTTAATGAAAATAAGTTTGTAAGTCCTACCTCAATTTATATTTTATTTTGCATTTTACCTTCCTTCCTATGGTTTCATTTGTAATTTATTTTATTATTTAATGATACAAATTTAGGAATTTTTTTTTTTTTTAGTATAATTTTATTTTAACTTATATAAATTATGGCTGAATTAGATGAAGCAGTTTTAATTAAATACAAATTTTAAAAAATAATAATAACCTATCATCGAAATACGGGAAAATTATACGCTTTGGTTGACAAATCTTGCATATTTAGCATTAATGAAAACCTGATTTATTTAGGTCGATAAGTATTAAGTTTTAGGTTCTTACAGTATGCAAGAGATATCCACAACGTCTCAAATTCAGTATGAAAAATACAACAATTATTCGTTACTCTTCGTAATTGAATAAAATTTGCCTCAACAGAAATTTTCCTGTTTTTAAAGATCAAACTGATGATATCAAAAATTAAGTGGGTATTGCAATTTTTTCATTACATTGTGTGAAATAGTTTTCGTAAGGACTGACTGAGCAAAATTGGTCCATTGGGTTCAGTGTATCCTCAAAAAATGTTTCTTTTTAAAAGCAAAAAACTATTGTTTGAAATATTTTTTTCAAAATTGTTTATACTCGATATACGTACATAATATAATTATAATACATGTTATTGTTATATATGTAATTATAACTATTTGAGCAGCATATTTGAGTATTTTAAGAAATATTAATACTAAAAACAGTTCAACCATAACATTGATACTTAACCATATGTCGAGTGCCTAAACAATTAACACGGTTAGTTGTAATAAAATGTGATACGGGAGAAATATAAAATGTACTGTTGAGATATATGATTTAAAGGGCTTGTATTTTGCTCCAACTTTGACTCTTCTTGTATTTTCTATAAGAATGTAAATGTATGCAAATTAAGGCTTGTATTTTCGTGAAAGTCTCTGTAACTATTAAAGTGAAACCAAGTTTAATTAAGAATTACTATTTACGTTAAATTTGTATTCTTAAAGAAAATCAAGTGCTAAAGGCGATGCTGACTATGAAGATTTACCCGAATGGAAAACTTTTTCATACAAACATATATTTGACTTTCCACCATGGCAATTTTAATGCATACTTTTTACAAGAATCAGTTAATTTTCATACATTAGTTTCTGAGGTATTAATTGCAATGGTCAGTCAGTAAATACATCAAGAAAGCATTTAACTATAATACATATAATAATAAATAACTATATTTACGATTAGTGTATAATACAATGTGTATGGGTTGCTTAAGCATGATTTACAACCACACTACTAAAAAAAGGATATATGATCGAATTCAAACTCAATTGTTTTACATTCGATACGAGTTTGTTAATCTATTTTTTAATTATATACCAATCTCGAGTAAAAACCATAGCAACGAAACGTGTTCTACAAGTGAAACTACAAGGCAGCCTTTTAGAAAGACACTGTTTTATTTGCGAATACCATGTTCCAAATGTGATGATTAATGAAATCACATGGTAAGACACAATATTTTTATATTTGTAAACCGCTGTGACCTTGTATCGTCTCGTTTCTGAAAATATAAAAAGTATTGATTTTATTACTTACTAATAACACTTCCAATAAAGGAAATAGTACTTCCCCTTGATGTATGAATATATTTACTTCAATAGTATGAATATATCTACATAAACATTATGTCTGAAACGTCTTGCATTTTCTAAATCTTAAAAACATGTTTCTTTGATTAATTTTTTGTAGCAGTTAGGTGACACGTTTTTTACGAGATTATTTATTTTTCTCAAATACACATTTTCATTAATAATCACTTTAAACGCTATGTTCGTCTAAATGATTTTAACATATGACAAAACGAACGTGAATATGTTTGAAAATCTTTGATATCAAAACAAACAATTTTTTTTTTGTACATAAATTAGGATGCTAAAACTTCTAATGGCGGTAAATATAATTTCGGTGTAAAATGATAATCATTACGGATTGAATGATATGTCTTTGTTACGAGTATTGTTGATGTTTAACCCTAGTCTTTTTTATTGCTTATAGAGAACTGAATAAAATTAAAATTATAAATCGACTCAGGTAGAAATATTCTAAAATTCCGTATCTTTTGGACTTTTTATATATTCTAATCAATTCGTAGATTGAGATCGATGTAGGTTTCACCCAAACACATTTTTTTCAATATCTGTAGAAATTGGACAGTCAGTTATCAAGATTTTTGAGTTGTTTACTTTTTTTTACTTCAACACGTTTTTCGTATCTTTCGTGGTATAGTAAATTTTCATTCACATAAAATTTTTTTCAAGATTTTATGAAAGCGTTGTCTTTGTTAAAATTAGTGCCTGAATTGGTGGTCAAGTTTGACTAGTTTTATTTTTCGTGTATATTGAAAGACTAGAATAATGTATTGAAAATATGGATGTTTGGAAAGAAGCCAGAAACTGAGACTATAAAACCAGATTAAAAAAATTATAGTAAGCCCTTTGTTTTTACTTTACTAGTCATATTATCATGGTTTTATTTTGTTCCTATTCGAAATCCAACTGGAATTTTATAATTTGCTTACATTCACAGTACACCAAACTTCAGGATTAAATTAAAAACGAATAGCATATCTAACTTTATGCATGAAGTATAAGTTTAAAGTCAGCTTTAAATCCAAATGTTTATGTGCATGTCTTGTTGATTCAGACGTAATGAACTGTATTATTATTATTACGATATATTATGTACTTCCAGTAAAATTGCGAATGAGTGAAATATATGTATATTATTATTTGTAATTTAATGCGAACTATCTTTGTTTGGTCAAAGACAAATCCGTTTTGTATATTACCAGGTGTTGAATGGATATTTAAGCACGCGAGGACTGCGGCAGCTATTTTAAAACTACTACTTGCTATAAAATTACTATATGTATATGTGTGTATGCTATGTACAATACAAACCCGATAAAAGTTAGATACTTCCATCGTATGAGTACAATTACAACAATTGCGACAGAAATTGGAAAGACAAAACAAATGTGTAGTGAAGAATCAATTTAAATTTCAAATTTATTGCAATCAATTTCAAACATCCCCATTTTCGGAGTTTCTATGACTTTTAAATGTTTTTATGTTTCACTCATTTGTTTTCTTGAATGTCTTGTCAATTGGAATTTTGGATATCAAAATAATATCTTATATCTTATAAAACTCATAGATCTAATATTAAAAAAAAATAAAAAAAACGAGCGAGCGAGCATTGCATTGTTGAGCCCTGACGATGTATACATCTGACATCCATTTTACTAATAAGCAAAGTTCACATTTTATGTTGAACTTTTATCTTGACTAAGTATCATTTGAAATGAATTTTCGTAACGAATAATAATTATCTCTTTCTACCGGAATACGTTTTGTTTTTATAAAATAGGTGGAAATATCCAATGCTAAGTGCTGAAAAACTATAAAATCAAATTGTATTGATTAACGATCAGTTTTTCGAATTTTCTCAAAACACTTTTTTTTTCTATGCTAACCAATTTTCTGCCTGTAAAATAATTGAGTTTTTTGATCATTTAGTGCAAAACACTTGAATTTCGAAAATAAGTGAATATGACGTTCAAGTTTTTAATGGCAATGGAATACAATATTAAAACGAAAAAGATTAGTTTAGTCGTTTGTTTGTGGTCAAAAATATATTAATTTCAAAAATTGGCAGAATAATCAGGTTAGTACTTTTTCTTAGCTCTCCTAGAGTATTTGGATTTCACTTTGAAAGAATGGATAATTGATGGGTCTGTTAAAATATTTCACTAATCAAAATATTTTAATATGAACTTGAGATTCTAAGCATTTTCAAGAATAGTTCTCACTATGATGACTCAAATAAAACAAGTTTGGTTTTTATTATCTGTAATTGAATCGTTTGGTTGTAGAACCACATAGTATAGAATACGTTTGAGCTATGAATATTCAGTTTTGACGTGTGATGATGAGGTCATCAGAAACGATTTTCGAAGTTAATAGCTTTTTATCTTTGTCGGCTGGTAAATATAAACATTTACTGGCTTTGGATATAATGTAACAATATACGTAATATTATGTCTACATAAAAATATATATTTATACGTATTATGGAGTAATTTACCACGCAATATTACAAATAAAATGACCATCACAGTATGCTCGTAAATTTGAGTAGGAAAATAAAAATGCAATAAATTTGCATGCTCTGTTTTCTACACTAGGTATTTTAAAATTTACTATGTTTGACTATAGTCATTATGCCTAAAACAAATTTTAGCAATAATCTCCTTTATTGTTGCTAGCGTGATCATCTTTTTTGAATCAAGGTAGCAACAAAATGGCATAAACAAAATGCTTTCTTCTTCATTTTAAATAATTATTTGATAGTTTTCTCCATTTGTATTATAATTGCCCCTACATTTCTAAAAAAAACTTCATTCAATTTAACTTGATCAAAACAAAACAAACTAAATCAAAATAAAAAAAGTAACTAAAAAAATATATCACGTATTGTCAAAGCTTGCTTGAAGCAAACACAACTCGGAATCATTCTCTGCTGTTCGAGCAATCACGCAGAATACTACTCTTCTGTTCGAGCCATCACACGGAACACTACTTTTCTCTGCGAGCCTTGGGAGAGCACGACTTGGATCTCTTAATATCTTAATCTTTTGGAGTTGTTTTTTTGAATATTTATTATGGATTAATTTCACAATCTCCCTAATTAAATTTATAAAAAGTTTTGAACGGTATTATTGATAATCCCAGTTTTGATCAAACTTTTTACAATAAAATTATTATTTTATATTACTGTGAGTGCTAATTAATATTTTAGTTTTGTAAAATGTTTTGTTTTACTAATCTCATCCCGAAAACAACTGGACGCCAAGCTCCGCAACCTGTTCTGGATAATAGGTAAACATACACGGTTGAGCACTGATTGAAAAATGACATTTTACAAAGCTATATTGAAGCCAATATGGACCTACGGCATACAACTGTAGGGTACTGCTAGCAATAGTAATATTGAAATACTGGAGAGATTCCAAACCAAAACACCATCTTCAACATACCACCATATATAAGCAACAAATACATATATAATGGCTTAAAAATAAACACTGTTAAAGAAGAAATCACTAATCACAGTATTAAATATCAAAAGAGACTATCTGGACATCAGAACGCACTCACTAACTGTAAAACTAAGTGGATGCGGATCGCTACAGCACGAAAGACTAAAAAGGCATAGTGTCCCCACGCTTCTATAGACAGATTCTGCCAAAGAAAGTGAAAGCCTACCAGCAAATTGGGAAGGCTCACTGTGACTAAAATCACTACAGATAAAAATTATCAAACAAAAGCAAGGCTTATTGTTCATTGAACAGATTGCCATGATGCAGAATTAAAGAAAAAATAAATAAAAAAAAACTTATCTCATTTGAATTCTTAAAATATTTCATTTTCTTTTGCTGTATTGTTTCACTTATTTACTTAATTTTACTTAATTTCGAATGTACGAAAATAGTTTTAAATTTAATAATAGTTTTCATGGACATTATTTATGTATTATGTTCATTAGATATTATAACTATCAAATTTAGTTGTTTATTTTCATTATTTAAAATTAGGTTTGTTAATATAGTAAACAAAGTGTTTTTTATTACAATTTTTTAATTTTTATTTCTAACAAAAACCCTCTTCATTCTACTAAAGTCTTTTCAGGGATCTCGGAATCTCGTGGGAAAATTCAAAAAGAATAGTGCTTTCGACATAGAAGTCGGGGGTCCAGGGCATATATGAAATCCTCACAATCCACTAATATACCACCTAAGCACTCTGCAAAGTAAACAATAGCAGCAAAACCTGTTAGCATCCCTGCTAACAAGTTTGACTCCTTCTTGATAGGTACCCTACTTACCTATTATAGGCGCCATTAGGGGTATGCTTTATTTTTAATCTGTTTATGTAAAATTTTATGTTAGGAAATGTATTAGCCACCTCTATTTAAAGTATGTATCCTTTATTCAAATTTATTTCAAAAGAAGGGTTGTTATATCAAAGAAAAGTGGAATAAAACTGTCTACCTGACCAAGTCTTGTCCGATATCATGAGTTGAACTTTATAGAAAATATATTTTTTACATAGAGGTTGGCATGAAACGTAAAACTGCGCTGTAATTCCACTTGTCGAAAACTTGCTTTTGATATAAATTTAGATCGTGTATCTTATAAATAAAGATAGCGCTCTATAGCGCCAACGAGAAGTCCCATGTATGCGGGCTGAATTGGACAATTTCAGAAGACCTTTAAGTCTAAAGTAATAATAACTTGCAGACCAAAAGTTGGTTATGTATCTGATCCATAAGTCTTACGGCTCTCGATATAATTCACTATCATAACTAAAATAAGCCTCAAGTTACCTGTAAAATATACGATAGAGAATTTTTAATATTGAAATAAAATTAAAATAATTGAATTTAAATAAGAATAAAAACTTTAACCTGGAACTACATTACTGTAAAATAATACATATTACATTAAGTTTTATTAATTACCACTGATAATAATACCTGAGCTAGATTAGCGACTCTATGAACTCTCCGTTTTTTCCGTTTTATCCGTAACTATCCGTTTTATAGAAAACGTCTCTCGTCGATGTCTCTCCATGGTAGTAACAGTTGATGCCATCTATGATCTACTTGAATACTTTATCAAAATTGGATGATCTGTTTACGAGATTTTAGCACTTATATGAAAAAGGATGTACGCTTAAAGCGCAAATATACTCCGAACGGTAATTATTAGATGATATTTGTAAAATGGCAGTATCCCGAATATCTCCACTATTGTTTACCAAAAATTTTGTACAATTAGTTTTGGAGCTATGGTTGTTTGTCTAAATGAGTTTGACTCAATGAGACCGACAGGCCGATGGACACGAAACGAAAGTTTGTCAGAAAGTTCGAAATATACAAACGTCAAAATATACAAAAATTGTCGATACAGGAAAATAATTTTTTTTGATGATCATACTACTTTCGTTATCGTAGATATAACTCGGAACTAAAATGAAGAGACTTAAGAAGAGATAGTCTTGTATACTTGAGCTTTTTACGAAAGTTGTTTTTTAAATAAGTAACATAATTTTATATCGATCTGTATGTGTATTATTATATAACGTAAGAAAAATAATAAGAGTACTTCCTTGTTATAATAATATACACGCGATTGTTTACAGTATATATTATGTACTTTATGGTTTTTGACTTGACAACTAAATGGTCAAATGAATAGTTTTTTCTCTCTTCCAGTATTTTTTAAAAAGAAAAATGTCCCTTTGATAAAGAAACATGAAGACAATATTTACTGTATATTAACATCAACTTGTTCCACTGACGTGTATAGAGTGGAGAGCTGATATTACAGTTCGACTTTGGTACTTTTTTTTAAATATAATCATGGCCTCTCAATACTAAGGCAGGGACTGAAATGAAATTCAATGGATTATGTGCACATACATAACTTATATATAGATCTGTAGTCGATAATGGAAAATACAAACTAACTCAGTTAAACTATATTTTTCTCAATATTTCTCAGTGTATCATTAATAGTGAAACATTTATAAAATTAGTTTCCTGTGATTATTACACAAAGAAATCAAAAAGTCCCAAAGGATTATCATTTCATCAGTTTGTATTTTATAACTAAAATTTTAATTGTTGATTTGGACAATTTGGTATTATAATTATATCAAATTTGGTATATTTACAGAATGTAAAAGAACTAACTTCGATACCTTAACAAAATTTAAAAAAAAATTAAAATTAATAAAATAACGTTTTCACCTCTTTTTTGTAAACGATAATGTCGTCACTACAGAGTATCTCTACCTATCTCTATTTAGGATTTCAGAACTTCAATAATTTATCATAAGTATTCTAAAATTAAACGAAATTATTTATTTTCTATTAAATAAAAAAAAAAAAAAACAAATTATTTATTTTTCTTTCGTTTATGAAGACGTAGTCCTGTGAACTGTAGATCTGACTAAAATTTATGTAAATAAAAGTTTTATAAATAACACGTAAATACGTACTCAAAATTTAAAAGATATCTGACATAATCCAAAACATAATCTTGGAAAATATTAAATATTATGCCAAAAAATTAAACATAATGTACCTTTTAAATAACAAGAAAAATAGTATAAGAATTCATATTACAGTAGCCTGGTGATGACATAACTTACTTTCGAAACACCGTGTTCGAAACCGTTTATTAATTATTAATTATATTTTTTTCGAAAAAATTTGATTTTGGAAATAAATGCTTTTTCCGGAAGAGGAAAATGCAAATTTTTTACTTTGAAGTACATTATCAGTACATAGGGTATGTGCCTACCAAATTTCGTCAAAATCGAACAGAGTGTTAGAAAGTGGAACGAGCCAAGTTAGGTAGATACAGGCAAATGAAATGCAATATTGTCTAGTTATACCATAGACTTCGTTCGGCTACTAAAAACAAAAGTTGGTAAGCTTTTACCACTAATTTTTTATTTATATTAATTTGTCTTTTAATTTTAACGTTTTCTATTTTTATGCATTTCGACCATCTTCAGAAATACTTTTTCTTTCCTATTTGTAATTTTTTTATATTCTGATTGGAAAATAAGTGTTAGTATTATAAAATGTTATGCAATTTCTTTTTCCACAATTAAAATGTTATGCAATTTTTTTTTTCAATTTAAACACTTTTTTGTTTTTTCGTATATATTAAGAAAATAAGCAGAACTATTGAACGATAACATTCCATTCAATAAGGAAAAATTAATGTATAATTTTTAGTCTATAAACAGATCAGTGATCGTTTACATGGTCTGTACTTTGAGTATACGCAGTTTAATTTAATTTAGACTTTATCTAATGATTGTTTTTAATTATTTCCATATTTTAAAAATATCTCCATAAATATAACCTTTCCATTTATATGGTATATGGAGATCAGTAACTTGTTCTTTTATTTTTTAAATGATTAAATGAATATAAATTAAAAGCTTTTAATATGTATCTAGGGAAAAACAAAAGCTATTTTTTGTAAGCTCATACCTTTTATAATAATACTATGGTAAAAACAATTCAAATTATTCCATTTTGCAAGATTTATTTATTATTAATAAAAATAATTTTAGAAAACAAAGCAAAAGAAGCAATGTATTAACAAATAATAATAATAATCATAATAAATAACTCACTGTTGGAATTCACAAAACATATTAAATAAAGAAATAAATTGATTTGGTTATCAACCGTGAAATTACTTAATAAATTAATTTTTTTTTTTAAACATTTTAATGTAAAAACAAAAAATCCTCTTTTTTATATTATTTGAATTTTAATTCGAACCATACATATATACATACATATTTGTGTGTGATAGGAAAATTAACATTTAGATTAGGAGACTTTGAATGCAACATATCGACTACTATATTGTCTACACACTGTATTGTGTAAAAATTTAAAGTATTAAAGGTTTTTCTAAATTCTTCATTAAGGTATTTTAGTCGCATAACGATACTTCACTTCTGTATTTGAGATATTTTTGATTTTAACGGTTTTAAAGTTTTCATTTTTATAATATAAATTATTTACTCATATATTTTAGAAAATCGGTTGTATAAACTAATAACATTGTGTGTATTACTATTATGAACACAGGCGAACGGTTTCTGTTAATCTGCGATTGTCAGATTGCTTAACTTTTTATATATTTTTTAACCATTTTTGTACTATTTAAACAATATATCCGTTTTATAGAAGAGGCATTTGCATAAATAGAACGACTAACTCGCGATTTAATATAGAAATATCAATGGATAGTCGAAATTATTAAAAAATTAGGATTGTTTTACTATAATACATGTTTAATAAAACTTTAACAAATTATCATTTTAAAGAAAATTATTAACAGAATCCTCTGGTTTGTGGAGGTAATTTATTTCGCATCTTCCTTAAGGTGGGTCAACACGATACAGACTTATTACTCAGACTTCCATATAAATTTCTATAGGTAAGTCTGTGCAAACTTATAGCATAAGTCGGCATAGACTTACATCTATAAAAATTATTATGGAAAGTCTGAAATATGAGTAAAAAGTCTGTATCGAGTGGATCCACATTTCAGAGGGATTGTTACATTTGTAATATGCACACTACTTTATGAATAGTATTTCAATTTGCGCGTAAAAGTAACGCAAAAATTACTTATCCAAATGTAATGAAATTTATTATGCACCATCTTGATATGGAAACGGAGGACTTGTTAAGGAGTTAATATTGAAATTACTTAATACAAAATCAAATTTTAAATTTAAGTTTAAAATTTGTTCTAAGAAAAACGCTTTAACAAGTCCTACAGTTTCCTGTCAACATTGTGATACTACATTTAATAAGATATTGATAATTATTGCAGTTGCCTATGCGTGAAAATTAAAAGATAATACATAGTGGATTGTGCTTATTACAAAGGTAACATTACCCCTTAGATAGCAAACAAATTGTAACAAGTTTCGTTCACTGACTTACTAATGTAAGTCAGCTTTTTTCCAGAATTTTATAAAACTATTATAAATTTATTGCAAGTACATTGCAGTTGTTATGTCGTTATTTTGTAAAACACTGGTAGACATAAACGTAAATTTTATAGTTTTCCAGTAAGGAGTTAAAAATTAGAGTAATATTGGAAAGTGCTTTTTACCAAAAAACAATTGTTTTGTTTTATTGTTGCAAGGGACAATTAAATATTAATGATGTTTATATTAAGTATTTATACTACGTGTATTTTTATATTTGTTATAAATTAATTAAAATTTGACAAAGATGTCTGAATGTTGCGTTTAAATAACCAGTAACGAGATGTATATCTCGATCTATCTGAAACATCCTTCTCCTTTCCATGTATAAGTATATATATATATATATATATATATATATATATATATATATATATATATATATATATATATATATATATATATATATATATATATATATATATATATATATATATATATGGGTGTATAAACCTATCAAGTGGATTCTGCTTTCTTTGTTCAATGAAACATTATTGTAATAATTTACAATCAATAGACATAAAATGAGTGTGTTAGGTTATAGTGAACGTACCCATAAAGAGAATATCTACGGAAGTAGTAGTTTGACGGTTCTGGAAAGGAGTGTTGTATGATGCATCACATAGTTGATTGAAGAACAGATATCGACTTTATAATGAGTATGATATGAAGAGAGTGTTTGATAGTTAATTCATTGATTGTTATTCTATATACTAAACGAGCAAAATATATGTGATGTACTCTGATTGTACTCAGGTTTCTACTCTTTTACTTGGAGTATGTGATTATCTTTTTTGAGTATCATACATTGTTAAACAATTTAACTTACGAAAATCCAATTATTCGAATTTACATTTATTCTACTATAAAATAAAATTAAGGCCTTGTTTATATAAAACAGGCAACCGGCAATCACTCGGCTGAAACGTGGTCACAAGCTCGTCATTTCTATTGAAACTAATGTAATACTCAGTAGGTGGGACAAAAATATGCATCAAAGGTTATCAGATCCAAGTTTAATCCTTTGCTTATATAGCACAAATCAGCATCATTTATAAGGGATCATTTAAAATAATTAAATTGATTCTCTTTTAATTTAGAACATTTCAAAATTATTCTCAAGTGTATATTTTTACGTTAATTGGTTCTAGGTTTGTTTGAAACAATTTTCTGTAGATCCATCTTATTTTGTACGTAGGAAAAACTTTGCACTTTTATTTCAAAATAAACTAAATGGAACCAGTATAAATATTTAAATAGAGTATATTATGCAGGTAGCCTTTGGTTGTGATACTAATTACAACGTAAATATTGTTGCAATTGGTTTGCGAAAAAAAGTTATATGGCATTCGCCTCATCGCCAATCCACAATTCTGTCGCAAAAAAATTTAAAAGAAAATTTTACGGACTTCAACAAGCAGCATTTAAAAATTAAAACAAAATTAGTATAAAAACTTCTACAAATAATTTACTAGTGGTCAATAATTTTTAGTTCCTGATTTTTGAAGTATAATTTTAGTTTTTCATTCAAGTGAAAGCGTGCCTATGCAACCCAGAAAAATCCTGCTTGTTAGTTTTAGACAAAAATTGATACTACCCCCTTAAGGGCTGGAACTTCAAAGTATATCCTTCCTATCCAATAAAAAATAAATAACTCAAATAAATCTATTCTGTAAAAACTTAACGTGATCACACATTAAAAAACAATCGAATTGACTTTAAAGTTTTTTCCTTGTATGTCGGTTAAAATCTCAATTAATACACTACCATAATTTGTCTGACTAATGTTATAAACGTCTATAATATATATTCTATAATATGATATTTCATAATATTCCGTGTAAAGCAAAGAATTCGATTATTAATTTTATAAGCTCACATAAAAATTTAATTAATAATATTTTCTTTTATTTTCAGGTACGTAAATTATAATTTAAATTGGTATATAGGCTTCATCCAGCTGCACAAGCAGGTATTTGATTTAAACTGAATGTATTTTTTTTTGCAATTATTTGTTATCGTTTATAACTTTTAAAATTATTATATTTTTTGTGTTCCGCATTTAATTAACAGTAAAATTTTGAGATCGAATCAGGATTCATCACGTATATTCCAATCGTATCTACAAAAGTTTCAATTACTTTACGCATTCGAAGTTACACTTCTTTGGCATCATTATAAATCAATTTTTATTTGCATACAAATAATTAATTAATTACAATAAAATTTGAAAAATTAAATAAATAAATAAATATTTTCTTACATTAAGTGTAACATAAATTCTCTCATTAAACGAAGGTTATTACTATTTTTTTTTTTTTAAATTATGTTTACTGCCATAGCATCTGCCGGTAATGGTTGACACGGAACTCGGGTCAGTTTATCATCAGAGGCTTATAACTAAAAAATGATATTTAAGGGGTGTTTTGCTGATAGCTTCTACCTGTGAATTGTATGTGACGGTGACTCACACGCATCTTAAAATTTTACTCTCATCATTTTTTCATAACGCTTCTAATGAAGTATAATGTTATAAATTCAAAAATATAAATAACACAGGAAGCAAGAGCAAAAAAAGTGTCTTGCTTCATCATGCGTATGAAAAATAATGACTATTTCTATCAGTATCATTTGTGTGTTGTGCTCTTAATAAACTCTAACTTATCCAATTTGAGTTTCTAATAGCTCAAATGATAGATTTTGAGTCACTAAGTGCTCTTAAACCAAATTTTATAATATGAATTTTATATGTGATTTTCTCCATGTATTGTGATAGTTTTATATCCATTTCCAGTTTTATCGAATGTTTTGGTAGAAGAACACTCAGTGACTTAATATCTTTTATTTCAGCTATTAAATACTCAAAGTGGATGAAACAGGCGCGGACATTTAACTTGTCATTAATATTTTATAATATATATTATACATATTATACATTGCATATATTGTATATATTATACATAATAATTTTCAAAAGCAAATATCTCTATAATTTTTGAACGGGTCAAAAGAATTTGTTACCATTTGTTTATTTTGAGTCATTTGTGGAAATTATTCAAGAAATTTTAATTGGAAAATCAAAAACAAATTTTTAAATTTTCTGCATCCTTTTTTATTTTAAAACAATATTTAATTATATTAAAAAAATAAAAATAAATGGAATAATTAGTTTTCATGTAATAATACGCTTTCATTGAATACACTTTTTATTAGACCTGTCGTTCTATTACAAATATGTATCTGCATTAGTATAGGTACACCACAATGCGAAACGGAAATACATAACGCGAATAGTCATCGAAACGGAAATCACATTGATTACCGAATGACAATAATTTTTAAATAATTATTATTATATGAATGGGGAAAAAAAATTTCAATTTAATTCAGTAAGTAAAGCATGGAAATATTAATTATTCTTTTAGGGTAATTGTACTTTTAAAATACGTGCACATTTTTATTTTAATGTTAGCAATAAAAAATTTTTCCGGCAAAAAGATTTTTTCAAATATATAAGTGAAATATTTTCAAATACATAGGTTATAAGTTATACATATGTCAGAAAAATAATTGGAGCTTAGAGGAAAGTGTTGCTATAGTTTTGAGTTTCTCACTCTTCAGTATTTTTTGGATCACTAAACACGAATTTTAAGTTTATGCCCGGAATTTTTATTTTTTAATGGTTTTGAAAAAATATTGGCAATCTTTCAGTTTTTGACAATTTTTCTACAAGCGTATGCTACACAAAATTAAAGAAGAAAAAATTAGTTCTCATATAAAGGTTTTTTTGGAAGACTAACCGTTTTGCCGCTTACGCACCCAAAAAAGCCATGTTTCTATATCTTGTGAAATTCACCGTATTATCAGCTCTTGATGTGATAGTTAGCTGTTATACAATTTATTAATTTATTACTGTATACAATTTATATGATAATAAACCTAGCCCTGAGATTTACCTATGTAAATAAACAATAATACAATATGTAACTTGACCTTGACACAAGCCAATTTTAAGAACAGATGTCTGTATTTCATAAAATACTGAAATCCACACAGGTAAATTTTATACCAAGCGTATTTATTAAATTAGTTTATTTTCTTCTTTTTGGAGTATTTAAATAAATATAGTGTCACAATTCGTCTTTTTCGAGCCTGTAATAGTGTTTTTTTCATTTGTTAATATTAAACTCTAAAACGCAATGGCAGGGTAACTCATTTGTGATTTCAACGTTAGTACGTGGTGTGAGAGTTCGTGATTTCCGGTTCCGGTTCGTGATTTCATCCTACAGTGAAATTTTTTCTAGACACTATTATGAATAGGCTTTTTCATATTACAGCATTTGAAAATGATCCCATTTTCAAAAGTATTTTCAAATACAAGAAAATTTTCATATTTGTACAAATTTAATATTTGCGAACTCATGTGCTATACTTTTTGAACTATTTACGTTTATATAACTTGGTACTCGTACTCGTTTTTATACGATCGTTTTTTTGTTTTATAATTAATTGACAGAAAAACGATATGCTTTTGTTTTAATTTTCATTATATTATTTTCCTCTCAATTTTATATAGGAAAAAGAATGTTTATTTGTGTGTTCAGTAAAGTAATTTCATTTAACAATAATGGGTTTTTATTTTATTTTTATTGCTCTGCGTTTGAATATAAACTGGTAAGTTTTATGACATTGAGACATTGAAACCACCTGTGAACTGTATAATAAATAACATGTGCCTTCATTTTCGGCAATTCTTATTCTATATAAACTTTTTATTTTTTCATTTTGATAAGATAAAATATGATCATATTTTTTTTCTTTCGTTTTTTGGTTTCTATCCTTACGATGAAATTTTTTATTTATACAAGCACGTATTTTATATCGTGTAATGCATTTCATTTTCTGTGTTGTAATGTATATTTATTTTTATTTATCAATTTGAAATTGTAAAACTTATTCAAAGTATGTTTACCTAATTTTCCCCTTGTATAAAGTAAGATAATTTTCATACAGCTTTTAATTTATAATATAGCCAGCCAATCAAAGAATGTGACTATCATTTAAACCAATTACGATGATGTTTATGTTTTTCGTTACAAATGTGAACCTAAATTTAAATTATGAAATGTTAAAATAATAAAAAATAATTCATTACAAATATTTAAAACACAACTTCCCAGCCAAAATGAACTAAAAAGTAAAAATATAACTTGTTTTAGTTAATTTGTATGTACGAACCGAAGGATTACTCATGTACTCGTTCACTAAACAGATAAATAAAATTGTCTGCAGTCGGTGGATCATTCTATGGAATACTTTGTAACCTAAGAAGTCACCCGCCTGCAGTGACAATTTTTATTTAAATTGGCTCGTTGTTATGAAATTATTTATAGATTTTGTATGAATATACTTTCACAATACATTTTAAACATTAGGTTAACAATTACAGTAGAACATCGATACTATGGGAACCTTGCGTCAAAATTTTCTCATTCGTTTCTATGATTACGAAATATTACTTCATCAATCAAATGGTAATTGAGCCTGTAAATGATATATGATTTATCAAAAATTTCTCTAATTTTATTTAAAAAATTTAAATAAATTACGTGAAATTTTAATTAATTAAATTTACATTTACCATAAAAAAAAATTGCTTATTCAATTTATTCGATCATTCTTACAGTTTTCTACCCAATTTGACATTTGCTATAGGCACCGTACAGGAAAATGTTTTCATTCGTTTCTATGCTTACGAAATACTACTGTGTACATATATCAAATGATATATGTTTATTTTGATTAGTTTCTCATTGGAAATTTGTAAAAATTTATTAACAAATTTACATGAATAATTATTTATATTTGCAATTAAAAATAATTACTAATGCTATTTTTCGATTATTCTTATAATTTTCAACCCTATAATCCTTCAATTGTATGTCATATTTTGTAATTATTCAACACGTTTTGTTTAACATTATATAATTTACCTACAAACAATTGAACAAATAATTAATTTTTTTAGAACGTGTATGTTTTATTACAAATTTTACACACGCGTAGCGCATCAATCGATTAAGAAGTACAATGCACGGTACGGATATAATTTGCATGCAAGCAATTGAAAAAATATTTATATTTCTAGAATGTGGATGATTTATTACAAATTTTAGATAGCCATGGCGCTTCAATCTATTAAGAAGTCTCCTTCATGTACTATGCACGGTACGGATAAAGAATTAATAAACTTTTAGATCTGTTCTTCTCAGAACCCAGAATCACTCATATTTATTAATATGCGAACCGTATATGACTAAAACAAATAATTCGAGCATTTAGAATCTAGAGTGTATGCATTAATTAGAATCATTTGCATATTCCTTAGCATAATCTCTATACTTGAATAAGTTAAGTTTAGACCAGGGGTCTCCAAACTACGGCCCGCAGACAGATTTTGTCCGGGCGCGGAGAGCCTTTTAGAGAACATATTTTTTATAGCAAATTAAATTTAGTTTACTGAAGTATTCTAATTTTATGTTGAATAATTATTAATATGGTTTTGGCCCTCGGAACTTACTGGAGTAATCAGTATGGCCCTAAGGCTGGAAAGTTTGGAGACCCCTGGTTTAGACAATTAAAAACATCTACTTAAACTGGTAGTTGAACTTAATAACAAAAATTTTAGAAGTTTTGTTCTTTGATTGATCTTTTATTAATTTGAAATTCGGAAAACTGTATTTTTTTTAAATTACAGTTTTTTTATTACTTTAGTATGTTACTTCAAATATTATGCCGAGAATCGAAGGTCTTGTATTCACTCTTCCTATAAACGTTTCAATGATTCACCAATTGTTGCTCGGTGAATATGTGGAATTTGTTTCACATGCAATCATGCTACGATCCGAAATAAATATAAAATACGTTATATTTTTCATTATTCATTCGTTGTTAAAATTAATAGAGAAAATTGCTCCCTGATTGTATAATACTAAACGTTAATAAAAAAATTGAATTGCTAATATTAACTTTCATTTTATGTTGTTATATAATTTTTATTTGTTATTAGCCATGAAAATGTAATTTGTTTAATAACAATTCATATTTTGATCCAATTATTACAATGTTTTTGTAACCTTACCCATATAGAAATAAAAATAAAATAATAATATTTGAACCCCCTTATGACTATTTTAAACGAATCGTAATCATTTCCGATTAAAAAATCTAAAACGGAAATTAACATTTGTATTCTATTGATAGATGATCAATTGCATGAAGTATTAGAAAAAGCTATTAATCACTATCTACAGTTTCTATTATGAGTTGTATACAGTATGTCTCATAAGTCTTCAATTACTCTTTGTCAAAGATCTTGTAGTGTCATGGTAGATTTGAATATTTGACCTTATTGCTTAATCATGTAAGTGCACCTTTATTATTCTATATCAGGTACTCCACACTTTCCAACCCACCGCGTAAGACAGATGAGCATAGTGTGTCTTCTTATATCCATTCATTCGGTAAACACAAAAATTCGAAATTACATACCTTCCATGCTTTTTCACATAATACATTGCTATGTGAACAATCACGACATTCAAATGGAATTGAAACGGAATTAATTTATTAAAACGATCACTGAAATGATTTATGATAGTCGGTTTGTGTGATTTCGTTTTTGGTCACAATTTCTTTAATCAAAGTTTTTTTATTATATTAACACGTATTTCGAGTGCATAGTTGCTATTAGCTAATATAAATTAGCAAATCGTAATTATTCTTGGAGAAGTTACTTCTCTTAGTTAAGCAAATACTTCTCTTCGGAAAATAATGACTATTAGCTTATATATACTATTAATGACTATTTTGTAGTCGAAGTACGTATTTTAATAATACAAAAAACTTGGGAACAATTTGATGTAAAAACTTAAAAATCGAAATTGATTTCGAAAAAACCTTGAGTTCGCCTTTTTAAAATTCATATTCATGATAGGTATTCCGTATTAAGGTTCATTCACACATATCAGACACCTGACAGTTTAATAACAGTTCATTCATCGAGCAGTTTCAGTCCAAATAATCTGTACTATCTACACAGATCCATCGCATGTCAATTGAATGACGGTTTCATCTTAGAAAAGCATCCACCCTCCATGACTAAATTGGCTAACCCCAATTTTGCTATGGTTTTTCTAGTTTTAGGCAAAGACGAAGAAAAAATACATAAAAAAGGATGGTGAATAATTCCATAATGAATGGATGAGTGAGAAGAAAATTGAAGGACAGTTGTCACCATGTTTAAGGAATTGAATAATGAAGAAAACAAATTTCCTGAATATTTTAGAATGAGTGAACATGGTTTTAATATTTTGTTGAGAACATTGAAAGAACTTTTAAAAAATTAACACACCAAAGTAAGTGGAGAAGATCCTTAGCACAAAGAAAATGTGATACAAAATTTACTTACATACTCGATAAGTTCTTGCTCGCCTATTGTATTAACATATTGTAGTCTATCAAATTTTTAATATTGGCGACGAATTTAAAAATGACGAACTGAAACTGAAGTTGTAAAAAGACTATTGGATTTTCATCGAATTTGCTTAGCAAACACCGAAAAATTCTTATTAATTACACTTAAGCTGAAAATAAAATATTTAGAGGTAATAAGAATGTATAATTCAACTAGCTGACCCAGGCAAACATTGTTTTGTCATATAAATTATTTCTAATTAATATCTTCTAAATATAATAACATACTCTCAACTCTCTTTTTCTAAATAATGAAGCTGAGGCAAATCAGAAAAAATAATGATATTAATTTATATTTTAATGCAGACCCGCTCGGTTCACGCGTTGCTGTGTTAATTTTCACATTTTATTCAATGATATTACATCGATTACATGCGGACGCAATTCTACCCTTAGGGATAGATTTTCAGAAAATCAATTCTTATCGGATTCCCGGTATTTAGTGTGTGCCCGGTATACTATATGCGCCCGTTATTTACCTGGTATTTGGTGGGTTATACCTGGTACCGCTTTCATTCGATAATTTGTGCTGTGGTACACCTGATAAATGATATATGGACCTCCTGAACCCCAAATGATTCCGGTAATACTTGAACAATGCGATATGCACACTTAATACAGTTGACAGTTCGACATACTGCTAGTGAGAAGAGATAAAGAAGTTTTATCTTGAATTTCAAATTTAGATTTTGATTTCTTAAAAAATGATGCTAATAGGATTTGTAATATGTCAAAAAAAAACAAAAAAGATGTTTCACAGCTAGGAACATTTTGTATTCGAAAATTAAATTGTCGTTTATAATATTTTCCGTTTTTGTTATTTATGTTTCCCACCGTTTAAAACTTTCCTGAATATCCACAAATATTTCAAGATCAAAATTAGGAAAATCGGTCCAACCATTCTCGAGTTTTAGCGATATATATATATATATATATATATATATATATATATATATATATATATATATATATATATATATATATATATATATATATATATATATATCAATTGCTGTTTGTTTGTCTCGCTAAAAGTCGAGAATGGCTGGACCTATATATACAGATTCAAATTTTGAAATTTTATAGAAGTAGTCGTTTAGTTTTTGAAGAGTTCGATTGTTCCAAGAAATTTTTGTGTCTTCAAAATAATAGTAAATAGCCATTTGTATGGACATTACTAAATACCTATAAAATTTCTGGGAGTGCAAGAGATTGGAATCGTCGTCATTATATAAGTATTAAATCAATAAAATTTCTATTAGTATTTTCAGCTCACATCTAGAAGAATAATTATGTTGAAAGAAATTGTACGGGTCAACTTGTATTTAATATTTCATTTACTTCGTATTTTATAACTAACATAAGGGTTAAATGAAAAGAATCCATCTAAATTTAAATGTAAATAATAATATTTCAATGTAATTTAAACTGAATGTTTGTCATATGAATACAAATGATTATTTATAAGTCTTTAACATCGTTTAGTTTTTTTCATTTAAAGAAATACAATTAACGTTGTTTGCTGACGCTACAGGGCAGTAGCGGCGCTACACGAAACATAAATGTCAGTGTCCAGCTTTGCGAAACCTTTTTTTATTTTTTAGCTAGAAAAAAGAAGTAACATAAGCTGAACTTAAAACCAAAGAATATAAACGAACACAGAAGCTCAAAAGTTCAAATTCTCAAATGCCTTTAGTACCGATATTGAACACCTATAGCCATCTGGTGGTCGATGTAAGTACTAATGTTTATTGAATACAGAAAAATTGGACTTGTGAACTTCTATGTGTATTTGTATTCTTTGATTATACACAAGTAATATTACTAAGTTTGTAGACACAAAATAAAATAATGAATCAACTTTATTTTTGAGAAGATTCTCTGATTGGAACTGAGAGCACAATTGATACTGAATAACTGAAAATACCAACTAACAGAGTTAATTGGTTAGGTACTCGATGTGTGATAATCAATGTTTGAACTATTTTTAATCATTATAACAGTTATAAGCACCTAATAAAATATATTATAATTTTATATATGTTTATTAGCTAAATTTGAACTAAAGCGATTCCAAACATGAAAATTTGTTGTATTTGAATTTATTTATTTATCTTTTATGTTTAATAAGTTGGACCATGTGTCCACTGGGCCCAGTCGACCGATTTTGCTCATTCATGAAGAACATTTTACTTTCTAAACCCAGAATAAACCATCAAAAATTCAACTAGCAATCTTTTTTCGTTTTTATGTTATCTTGATGATGGACAAACTGGCAGACGTGCGTATGCTTGTGCGAAATTTTGTTTGTGCAGTCAATATTTTCAAAATCTAGACGTATTAATTAATATATTATAATAACGATATATGTCGAATATAATATTTTATTCCACGGATTTCATAAAGTAAATTAACTTTACTGTAATTCCTTTTAAGTTTGTATTCGAAAAAGAATATATGTCGCTATTTTAGCCTTTCCAATTCCAATTATGCATACTTTATACAGTTGACAGTTGATTATTATTATTATTGAATAATTGATTATTATTATTGATTATTGAAAATTACACCGAATAGTTAATGTTATATGTTCGTTCAGCGCTGAAACTGCAACAGATTTTTTCGGTAATCAACACATGTCCTTTTTTTCTACAATTATTTTATCAATAAATTGATTTAAATTTTGCCTACAAACAATCGAGCTATTACTACTTTTTAGAAATCCTACATTAAATAATGAATTAACGGGAAATTAAAGAAACAATCGAGCTATTACTACGCCTCTTTTTTTGAAATTTTCTCTGAACGAATTAAACGTAATGTATCAAAAGTGACTTTCAAGTTCACTTAAGCCGATTGCCATTGTTTATGTATATTGTTCGCAAGTTATGGCCCCCTCCAGATATACATTACCCTACATTCGTATGTAAATATATGCCGATAGCTGAAGATCTATGATCGGTATATCAATACAAACATTTGGTCGTTGTGGGAATGGAGTAAGTTAAAATGGAGTGAAAAATTCGGCACGGATACTATTAGTATAGACACTAGCGATGGAATAATTTCTTGTATGGGTATTTTTAAGACTGTATTTCTATGCAGGTATATAAAAAATAGGACTTCATACATGTTTAATACATGGCAGTTAATTGAAAATACAAGGGTGTAACTAGAATTTTGTAACTTAAATCTACAATGTTTTTTTATCACTTCACTAATCCTCATCCGAAAAATGGAAAACATCATAATGCAGAGCGCTTTTATCAATTATTAAATCAAATTTCCCGTTGTTCTTGTGTTTTTATTAAAATTGTTCATGTCATTATGAGAAGAAGACTATTGTTTTCTCTTGGGAGAAAGGCACAAGTAGAAAAACATGACAAGAGACAAAAAAATGTTGGAAATTTATATATATTTAACAAAAAAAAAAAAAAAACTGGTAATTGTTTCTTTCAATTTAAGATATTTAAAAAAAATAAAGACATTGTCAAGTTTTCTCAAATAAAATGTAACATACAATGCCTCTTAGATATTAATTAACAAAAAAACTTTTATGTTTGAAATACTATTACCTACTACGCATTTGTTTAACACTAGGTTACATGTCTACCTTTTAAAATTTTTTCGAATTTCCACAAAAAGACGATGAATATTTTGTCACTATGATTTAATAAAAATTATTGAAGTAATTTAAGCTTAAATATTTATTTTTTTTCACGTTTTAAAATAATAATAGAATATAATAATTCAGGTGGCTGGGTTTGCACGTGCCAACTATCATCAAATTAGCAACGAGTAACATCTCCTCAGAGAATCATTCTACAAACAACTAGCTAATGCATACTGATGATGACTACTTTGAAGTTGAAATACGCATTTATATAAATACAAAATAATTTGATCTAGGAAATTGAAATAGAGTTTTCATTTATAATTATTTAAAAAAATATTTTTTAAATGTTTATTCACTAATTTTTTCGCAAATTGAGAACAAATAATCAAAAATCATTTTAGTTTAAAAGATTTATAGATATATATATATATATATATATTATATATATATATATATATTTCATTTGTTGGGTATAAATTTATAATAATAAAAAATGAAGAAAATATCACAACTAAATAAATACAAGAATAAATTTTTTACAACACCGGATTATTTTAATAAAATAACAGGGATTACAATGTGTGTATATTTTCATATAAAAAAGAAAAAAATCATTATTGTAATGTAAGAACCTTATAATAAATTTTCAACTAAATTACATATCTTTCCGTTTTTTTTTTTTTATTTATTTTAATCTCGATATTTCCAATTTCATTTTAGTATTTATGAATGGGGACGAATCTTTTTTTTTTTTTACTTTTTTCTGTGCACACACTGTGTTAAACCTAAAAGTATTGTTTTCGATGTGGAAAATTAATGTTCAGTTTTAATTTTACGCATGTAAATATAATACTTTTTTATATGATCTGTCGTGTTTCAAAATTTATTCCTGTTCATTTGAATGATTTTTTTTATATATATAAATCGTATTTAATAATAAAAAGACTAGTTTACAGTCTGATGATTATAATTTGGAAAATTATCTAAACTAACAATCAGTTTTGCAAATTTTTCAAGTTGTAAAATGTGTTAGTTGATGTATCATGATGTATCATAAAAAAATTGTCTTTATTTAGCCACTTTAAATAAAAATCACCTATTTTGGTAATAACTCTGCCACGGTTGAAGATGTCGTAATGTAGCTCATAATATGTATAAAATAATATGTTAGTTTTATAATTTAAAACTTATTAAAATTTGTATAAAAAATTGCTTACGTTTTTGAAAAATATTTTTTTAATCGAATTTTTAAAAATTGGTAATCAAATAAAAGTAATATTTATAAAATTTTCTTTTTAAAAGCTCTTTTATAGTCTTTTAATTGAGCCTTTCCGAAAAAAATAATTTATTTTGCGACTCCCTCATTTGACTGATAATTGTAAAATTATGATGTTTCAAACTTATAAAAATATTCTGTGCAAAAAAAATTATGAAATACTAATTTTTGAGAGGTGAAAACGTAAAATGATTGATCTATTGACGTATCATATTAACGAAAGTAAGAGAATCAAATGTTTAAGAAAGGAGATACAATTTTTAGTTTGAACAGATTCTTATAACATTTTTTTGGTTAAATTTAAATAAAAATTTTTGCTTCTTTTTTTTAAATTTTTTGAAATTATTTACACTGCATATGTGATACATAGCAGTGAACACAACATCTGGGGACTGCCAGACAAGAGGATAGATACATAAAGAACTTTTTTTAAATTCTTATTTTTCCGACGTTGATAGCTCTCGTAACATTATTTGACCTGGAAAAAATCATCCACATAAGGGCAATAGTTTCCCTTATGTGGATGTCTTTAAAACAATGACTAATAAAAATGACTTAAAAACAAGAATTTTTTTTATAAAAATTGTAATCTACTCTACAGTTTATTAATACATTACGTGTTTCAGAGTATCTGCGTAAAGACTTGTCTTCATCCTATCTAAAATATTTCAAAAATTTTACAGTCTGTAATAATGTTATATTATTACTTGATAATATTTGAGTTTCATTGGAAATTTGACCAATCCAAATTTAAAATGGTGTAACCTGTAACTAAATGGCTTTGGGCCTACGTCTCTATCACATATTTAAATTTCCTCTGGATTTGACACGATTTCTTCTGCACAACATAATTGGTTCTTCCAAACCCATACTTAATTAACATTCAAATTCGATACATTTTAATGAGCACACAACAATTAAAAAAAAAAGATGTTTTACATTCGAATTAATAGAATGTAGTAAAAATACCAGATAAAATCACTACAGAATATTAATCACTTAAATAAGAAAAACAGAGAAAAAAAAAGGAAAAGACTACAAAATACAAATAATTTCTGTCTCTTTTCTTTATGAATGTGTATGATAGAATGTAAAAGATAGAAATACTAGAGTAAATTTTTGATTTTTGTTCATTGCAGGTAAATTACCAAAACATTATCATATAAAAGTAACAACAGTAGTTAAGAAAAACATTTTGTTATAAAGGGAAAAAGTTTTTTTTCATGCAAAAATGAATAAACTTCTATCTATTTATTATTCATTGCATGAATTTATTAAAAGCAAATTACTATTCATTGATTTTTTTTTTCTTTTGCGTAAAGAATTTTAGAAAGAAAATTAATAGGTAATGTAGGTTTTTATTGAAATATAATTTTTTCCTGGAAATAAATATTTTATAAGTTTCTAACAATATTCAGAATAAAATGTTCTTAGTGAATTTCCTTATTAAAGAAATGGGCTGTATATTTTCTACCAAACATGTTATCAATCTGACGCCGAGTTGTCGAAAAGTCTGAATAGTTTGCTTAATTTTAAATAATGGTTTTCTCAATTTAAGGGATATAAGCTACTTACTGTACGTTAAACAAAGCTGTACCTAAAAGTATTTGAAAAACATGTATGGCAATATATTTTTACTTTATCAGGAAATAATATAGTAAATATTCCGTTATTTCTAGAAGACAATTTGTTAAAAGGGTGACTTTTGATTTTTGAACTTATTGCCAGTCTTCTTAAGTATTGTCAGTGGAGACTTCTTATATATTGTAAAATTTAGAAAAATAAATTGCTATCAAATTTTAATAATAATAGTAATAAGCGACTTCAAAAATCCTTTAATATAGTGTTTGTAAGTATCAAATAAATTAATCTAAAAATTTGGAATTTAAAATTTTGATTATCTAAATTCAGTATCATAGTCAACCAAATAGATATTCCAAAAAATGTTAAATGTTAAGAAATATGAATTCAAATTTAACAAATATGTATATAGTTCGAAATATATTTTAAGAAATATACAATTTATTCTACTAAATTGTGATGGTTATTAAAAGGTGCATTTAATATGTTGACCAATTCAAGCACGAAACTTATTGAAATTGAAACCAAAATAACAACAAATTGACAGTATAATAGCTTTTATGAAACATTTAGGCACATCGCACATGAGGTGATTTAGGTGAAATCGGCGAAATCGCCGATATCGGCGATATCGCCGATATCAGCGATATCACAGCATTTTAGTCGCACACGGAGCAACAGAAGTTGCTCCGACTTTGTAACGTTTCTTGAAGAAGGGGTAATACATAGTTTGTTTACTAATAATAAAATATGTATATACAGTGTCTTAAAGGATGAAATACATCAAGTAATAAATAATATAGATTATAATAGATTATACTTTAAGCCATTCGCATTTCGTTTTACAAATTATATATATAAGGTTAAGTCAGAGTATATTAGTATTTACCCATTTCAGTCTCCCGTTCGTCATCAAGATAACTAAAAAACGACAAGAGATAGCTAGTTCAACTTTTGGTGTCATATTCTGGATCTTAAAAGTGACTCTAAGTTCGTAAATTGGCAAAATCTGTTAATTAGCTTAAACTGTGGCGAATAAGTTTTAAGGTCTAGGAAGCTTTCCTGAACACTCCTGAGAAGTCGTCACTCCGTCTGTATGTATGTGTGTGTGTGTGTGTGTGTATGTGTGTGTAAGTATGTGAATCGCTTATAACTTTGAAACGGCTTGACCGAATCGAGCTCACCAAACGGCATTCTGAAGAGTTTTACCAAACTTAGATTATCTTTGAGTTTGGACCGATTCGGACTGGTTGATTTCAAGAAATTTTTAAAAAACTACGAAAAAATTTTTTTTCAAAAGTGGTTTTTTGGAAATAATTTTTAAACGGTTTGACCGATTGATTCCAAAATCTAATCAGCTCTTGACATTGTAACAACACGTCGATTGCCGCCGGGTCGAATCGGTCGATTTGTCTGTGAGAAATCGTTAACGAAAGAAATCGCAAAAATCGATTTTTTTGAAATAACTATGAAATGGCTTAACTCATCGATTTCAAATTCTAATCAGCTCTTGACCTTGAAACAACACGTCGATTGCCGCCAACGTTAATATGTTAAATTTTAAGTGCTTAGGTATGACATTAGCGGGAAGATGTAGGGATGGTCTTTGGGGTCAACCGTTTTCCAAATTTTTTTTTAATCAATTATCGTTTTGAATCTTTTTTTATGGTTAAGTTGGGTCATGGATCTAATTATCCCATTATACCGATTTTGCTCATTTACGAATTTAGACACACTTTTAAGATTCAGAATATGACACCAAAAGTTCAACTACCTGTCTCTTGTCGTTTTTCAGTTATCTTGATGACGAACGGGAGACTGAGATGGGTTAATACTAATATACTCTGACTTAACCATATATATATATATATATATATATAATAAACAGAAATGAACTCAGACTTATTTTATAAAATTAATATATATATATATATATATATATATATATATATATATATATATATATATATATATATATATATATATATATATATATATATATATATATATTTATAACTGTATATATTAGAGTGTTTTTTGAATGCTAATGATTAAAGTAGTTCAAACATTGATGCTCAATCTTATATCGAATATCTAAAAAATTTACTCTGTTATACCTTAACTTGTTTTATTTGTTTAATGTGATTAGAATAGATACAGATTATAGCCACTGTACAATTACTGTATTTCTACAGTTCATTTTGTAAACATATTAAATAATAAAAGAATCAATATATATAATATTTTTCAGTAATAGTATAAGATGTATTGGCTTAATTTTATAAAATAAGTCTGAGTTCGTTTCTGTTTATTTACTCTGTTATTGAAATGAATGAAATTAATATTGACGCTTGAAAAGTGTTATAAATAAGTTTATAAACTCTTGCAGAACGTCATTACGGCCAAAATGAAGAAATGTTGTATCTATTGCAACGTTGCTACAACAATTAAGAGACGTATACCTAGAGAAAGAGGTTTTTCCCTTTTTGCTATCCACAAATAATAAATATGTCTAAAAATTTTTTAGGTTGAGCATTTAACTGAGTAATACTATAGGTGAAAGCTCTTATGTATTTGACAACGTTGCTTACGAATGTAAAATTACATACGATTGTTGTCGCATCATGATGGAATTCTTACGATTTCAGTATTTGATTATGCATATCTTACTCAGTGCGATTTCGTACATGTAATGTTCTTATGGAAAGTAATCTCTATCCGTATACGACACAACAGTTGCAACAATACCATATATGTGATAAAAGTATAGCATGTATTCAAAGATATAAATATTGCAGGATAATATAAGCATTTACTTAATACTCGCTACTCTTCGTTCCTTTTCCTTAAAGCATATGTATGTATATAAAAAAATTTATGATCTGTTTTATAAGATGCGCCTATTAAGCCTGTTCTATATGGTTCAGGACATCAATCTAACCTTTTTTTGTGTGTATAAACAAGCATTGACAAGTTTTTATTTTTAAATATTAAACATATCATTATTTAACTCTCTATCTTTGTCATAAACATTGATTTATATGACTGTATAAACAAGAATAAAAAAAAGTTTCCCATATGATTTTAAAAACGAAGCATTTTTACAACGATTTTTTTATCACATGTATGATTTCAAATCACCAAAATCACGTCGTGTGTGACTATACATTGGTTTCCATAAGCAAATCATATGTATGATATCGCCGATTTCACGCAAATCACCTCATGTGCGATGTGCCTTAGTATTCCCAAAACACAAACAATTCACAAAACTATTGTGAATTCATTGTTTATTCATCGCATTTGTAAATTGAAACCCATTAAATATAAACAACTCATATATGACCTAATTCTGGGGTCAATACAAAAATTCATTTGAAACAAAAAAATCTTATCTCTGAACCATGTACAGTATACTAATGTCAATGAATTGAGTGATGCATGATGATGCAGTGCTTAAAACCATTCACGTGATGTTACTACAGGTACTTTCAGGTACAGACGTTTAGCGTAAGATTAATTCATCATATCCGGGTACGTGATGTTCTGAGACATTCATGGAAGTTTTGTTATAATTAATTTTAAATAAACTATGTTACCCATGCCTGGCTACGAATTTCTTTTCTTAGATACAAAGGCTTTTATATTAGTCACACTACCTATTGAATATTAAATGGCCGTGTTCCTCCTAATCTCAGAGGTTTTCATTCTGAATACAATCTGAAACAATCAAATCTGAATCATTTGTTTTACTGAATTTTAAACATAGATTTTTTAAACTTTTTTTTTTTTATTGAAATTTATTTAATAACAGCTGTTTTTTATACCTGAGGCCCTCATGTTCAATAAAATTCCACCAAGATGATAAATACATAAATATATAAAAATCTAAAAAGTAATTTGAAATAAAATGAAGTTATAAATTTAAATGATTTAAAAATTTAAATGCTATGCACTAAAACGACCGAAAAAAGATTGATTAAATTGAAAATTTAGGGCCAAGTTGAGTAGCAGGTTGGGCCCAAATGCAAATTATAAATTGAAAGAAACTTAAATGGTACCAAGCCAAGTACTAAATCATCCATTTTGATTTTGAAAAATTTTAATGTGTGGTACTTGCCTGGCAATCACGACGATAGATTTAACTTTTTATCAGTTATCAAAATCCCTACAGCCGTTTAGTAGTAATCACATACCTAGCTCTCCTTTTTTTGGTCTCCCTGAAGAATAACATTTTTTCTTTAAACGAAATAATATGTGAAATAAAATATTAGTTTAGAAAACTAAGAAAATTCCTAGTTTTCTTCATATGGGCAGAAAAATATATAACAATATTGATTTTAATGTGAAATCCAATGTTAATTTTCATTCCTTGTTAATAACTTCGTCTCAAAAAATGAATAACGGTGTAACCTGTAACTACACTATTTTCCGAAAAAATAAGATAATGCAAAGCGGTTAATTCAGTTTCAATCAACTGGGATTAACGGTATTTTAGAATATAATAATACCCATACAATTTTTTGTCATAGCTTTTATAATCGTTTCATGTTAAGAAATGAAATGCATGGAAGACTTCCTCTCATTATAATATTTCAAATAACACCAGTTTTTATTGTAATAATTTGGAAATTAAAAGAAACCCATCCAATCCCTAATTTGTAGAAGAAAAATCGCCAAGTATATTAGCACACAAGTAGTGTGGAAATATTTGTATCTGTAGAATTTGATTTCTTCAACTTCTAGAAGTAATTATGAACCCGTGTTTTGGGTCTCGATTATTGCTTAATCACAGTTGAACGTGGCAGTTTACTCATTTTGTAGGAATGAAATATAGTTCTACACTTTTATTGTCCGTATTGTTTCGAAATTAAAATATCATTACCTGTCTCAAAGATGTCATACTTCTTTATAGCCAGTCAGTACAGGAAGAAATGTCTCAACATTACAGTGCCAACAATATTTATTCTCTCACTTGCCCAGATTTCTTTAAAATCAAATATACCAATCATTAATTTGTTTTAATCTACGTATTTTCTTGAATAAAACATGCAAAGTTTTCTGTCGTAGACTACTATACATCGCTCTTGTGATTTCAATTCATTATCAACTAAGACATTCATTTACATAATGTATTTATATAAGAACTCACTGTATACACATTTACTCAGTTTTAATATTTACTCACAGCATGGGATGCACTTCACTAATGATACTCATTATATTCATTTATATATACACAACTCTGAGTGAACATCGCACTAATAATAATAATAATAGTAATGACAATAGTTCTATTTCATTTTCATACATATTCAGGAAAATTACATTTATCTCTCTCAATTATGACCTTTCTTGAAGAAAGATATTGGATATACAAAAATATCGAAATCAAAAATTATATAATTTAACACGGTTCATTCTCGGAAATGAGATAAATTATATCATTATTAATATACTCCCAAAAATTATTATCTGCAATTTTAACGAAATTTTCAAACAATAATATAAAATTTAGCATAAAAAAATGCTTGTAGTGTTTTATTCCCATTCGGGCAACACAAATCATATCTCATTGTGATAACATAAAAACGGAGGTATTGAAAAATAGTTTTTCTCAAATATTATTTCTAAGGACTATAAAAAAAAAATTAAATCAAAAAAATTTATTTTCAACCTTTATTTTTGACTATCTACATTGGTTCTCCTCTGGTTCAAAATCAGTTTTCTTAGAATATTTTAGAAAATGTAAACTCACCTAGTTAGAAGTGTCCTCTAAACGTACATTATTTTATTTCATACCTTGCGGTATTAATATTAAAAAATGTGTGTGTTAATGATTGCATATTTAATACGTAGTTTCTATTTTGGTCGAAAACATAGACTTTAATAGAAATTTCCTAAGCAAAATTTATTTTTAATATCAACTTTGGGGACATCCTACATTGGGGACATAACATTACATATTCAATATCCAAAATCCTTTTTAAACACGATTGAATTGCTTTCTTGGTATAAAAATATTTATCAATGTTAATTTATTCTGCAACTCACTTTGCAACCATTTCAAACATACGAATAGACGGTACCATCTACCTTGTATAAAAGCTGAATTTAAAAATATGGCACTAAATAGATAGATTGATTTTCAGTCACGGTGATGATTCACTTGGCAAAATGTTATGTGGTAATAAGATTTTTATCGATTGTGTATTTAAATTAACTAATTCATAAAAATTATCTATCTACATGTAAAAACATTTTGCAATATAATGTGACTCAAAACTGACAATAGTTTATGACGAAAACATACGAGCATTAAACAATTGTTGTTTTTTTTTTTATTTTGGACTAGTTATTTTAAAAATAAACCAATGTGTAAAGTTAGTTAAACTAGGCTATTTCTCCTCTCATTATTAAAATACGATATTTTTATATAAACCATATAAAGGTGAAAAAAATATTTTCGAACGTAATTTTCTCCGAAATGATTGAGCAAAAGGGACATGATTGAACAAAGGGGTATAATAATTGAACAAAATTTCTACCCAAAATAAAAATCCAAAGGTCATGCCTGGTCTCTAAGGCTCATAAGCACCACAATATGTGCTTTATGTATATGTGGTGTGGTTTAATAATAAATAATATCTTCAAGCAATGGATGGATGCCTCTTTTTGTGTGCTACGAGTAAAAATATATACATATAGTTCTACTGTTTATAGTTAGAGGCCTCTCACATTATATACATACATACATACATACATAGGTGGTGTGTGTATGTGTGTATGTGCACAAGCAGTCGCAAGTTTTTATTTTGTTTTTCCCATTATTTATTTGTTCATACCAGTTTTCTTTAAAAAAAATGTTGTTTCGATCCGAACAAAACAGGCGAGCGAAACGAGCACAATGTTTTTCTTTTATTATATATATATATATATATATATATATATATATATATATATATATATATATATATATATATATATATATATATATATATATATATATATATATATATATATATTTATATATATATATATATACATTTTTTTAAAATATTTATTTTGTATACATAACAAACAATTGTGAAAATTGTTGTTCTTTTTTTTTTCTGTACATACTTATTTTCTTTAAATTTTGTTTTATGCTCAATTTTTTTAAGTTTATAATTGACGTTTACTTTAAAATGATAACATAAATTATTACGTCGGCATTTCTTTATATTATTTTTGTGTGTAGATAATTTTTGAGATAAAACAAATTTTACAAATTGATATTTGGTTGGCTGTATTGCTTGCGTTGGGACTATTGGCTGTATAAACTTTACTGTATATGTAATATATGTAGCTAATTGGATATATCTGATTCTGTATTAGCTTTAATAAATTAGACAATCTTACTTTACATCCACTTCCAATCTGTTAATTTGAAAAAAGTAACAAACGTCATCATAATTAAATACGAAATAAAGTGTAATGTTTAGATTATAGATATTATAAACTTGACTAGTTGTTACATCTACATGCCCTTTTGAATGGTTACTTTTAAAGAGTTTGCACATAAATGTATGTCATAATTTAATACAAATAACATTGTAAAACTTACTAATGCTTCCACCATATTTTGATTTTGTATTCAAAATTCATTTAAATAATAAAATTCATTATAAGAGTTATTTTTAAAAAAAATTTTGCGATTATGCACGTTTATGTATGTTATAAACTTGTGAATTTCCCAAAGTGATATAAAAGCTGTGTCAACTGTATAAATCTGGTAAAATTTCTTACATTATTTCTTTGCAAATTAGGAAATGTGTAGGTCAGAACAACGTACACTTTTAATATTAATTTATTTCTTTTTTGTAAAATACAGTTTAGAATAATACAAATAATAAAAAAACGTTAGTCTGTTATTGTCTCAATTTTTTTTTTGTGGGAGTTCTATTATATTTTTCCAAAAAAAAAATAGAATAGCATCTTTTTTTATTTTTATTTTTTTAAACATTTATTAAGAACAGATGTAAAATATTGATTTTGTAGTCGCTTTTCGCATTGTTGGTGATGTTGAAGATACTGAGTTGATACATTTTTCTGACAGACAGAACCCAATATCGATTTTATCATGTATGCCACCCTTAATTCCTGGAAATTTAGTTTCTGTGACAGTCGTTTAAGCTGCATATCTGTCACAACATCCTGCTTAAAATAGTATTTTGCCAAACTTTGTGCGAATATGACACACAACTTCATAGTGATAAATGAATATGTACACCTAAATAGCCATCCATATATCCGGTTCATCTGTAACGAATGAGTTGCACCTTGGATATGAGATGAAAAAATGCTTTCTATACATTTAAACCATAGGAAAATTGTGTGTAAGGAACACAGCTAACTTTTCCTGTTTGTGATTTTCTGTACAATTTTTTTTCCGGTTAATATCCGTATAATAATAAATTTCAGCAAAATTCAAATCGTTGATGCAAAAATTAATCATGCTTGTACATATAAAATTTCACCAAAATTGGATAAATAGTTCTTGCTGTATCGTCATTTAGATATGTCAAATTACCCATTATCAAATGTACTGACTTGAATATTTATATCTCAGGAACGGCTTGACCGATTGAGATTAAATTTGGATATGAGGAGAAAATATATCTTCTACATTTTTATCACATAAAATTGACTATGATAGTAAGCTCATTTTGTTCTTGTTTTTTCGTTCCCATTTTTATTTTTATTTTTTTCAAACCCTTGTTCTAGAATTTTAATTAAAAGATTAATGTTTATTAAGTTTTTTTGTACATATAAAATTTCTTCAAAATTGGTAAACAGTTCACGAGATATTAACATTTAAATGTAAATACATAAGTAAATTTTGAACGGCTAGAATGGTAATTGATAGAAGATATGTTTTTACATTGGGGCCAACCTGAAATTCTCTACTAAATTGGTTACCACAAATAAATATATATTTGTTCATTTGTGTTGGAATTATAAGCGCTCGTCTGAATAAGTGTCACAAATCGATAAACTGACGAAATGAAAACTGTTCAAAAAGTTCCAAAACGTGCATATTAAAATTTTTGAATACGCAGCAAAACTTAATAAAAAAATTAATATCTCAATACTTCCGATATCGCTAGATATAACTCGGAAGTTAAAATTAAAACCTTTGACAATTATCAATTGAAATAGGTGCACAGATAAATTTAATGTACTGTCCCATCTATGTAACGTGGGAATTTATATAGTAGAAATCAATTCACACAACTTCAAACATTAAAAATAAAATTAAATTTATTTATAAACTGCTATTAAATTTAAAACCAATTTCTAAAATAAAAAAATCCTGTTGGAAAATGTATATAAATCAGTATGTGAGGGACAAACGTGTATTTTTAATAAGGGTGAGTAAGAGAGAAAAAATCAATTATATTGAAACAATTCAATTTACAGAAAAATAGGAAAAACATACAATTGGAAAAAAATAAAATAAATATTTATAAGGTTTTATATATTATACATATATGTGTACCGAGTCTGCAATAATCCCAGTTGTATATTTAAATCTATTTTGTCAGTGGTAATGCAAATTTTACTTGTAAAAAAAGAAAAGTTATTTGTAATTTATGTCAAATATAGTTATGAAACTTTGAAAATCGAATTTTCAATGTAATTGTAAAAATATCGAGATGGGGCATACTCCTTTCAAGTAAGCATTTATAGGCCTTAGTACAACGCTAGTGGAGTATTATGCTACTCCAGTCGAATTCACAAATTATTTTTCAAACGCCCTTCATGGATAAATTGCGTACATTACAATCAACATAACTGAACTACTGATATCTGCGCAAGCATAAGAAGATAACTCCAGCCCTAAAATTTTCTAGAAGATCTCCGACGATCAAAATTCGTAAACGACATTTTTATTGGTATCATTAGCTTTGAATCTAAATGCGAATTGCTTCGATCATTATCGTGTAATATCATTCTGACAATATTCTATGAAAAGACGAAGAACGGATTTGCGGGTTTTATGGTTACAAAGAATATTCCCATATCTCTGGTAATGAACAAATTTTAAGAACCAATTATAATAATCGCATAAAATTAGGACTTCTTAAAACTATTCATATTAAAAACGATAAATGGAGAAAAGTACTTGTTCAACACACAAACTGAAAGCAAGGATCTAGATACCTTTGAATGGGTTGTACCTTGAATTTGTCAAAAACAATAAGTCATAGTGACCACTGACTTTTAATAACATAATTTAATTTGAAGTTCTTTTGTCAATTGCCTTGAAAATATTATTCAGGAGAAAATGAAACATGTGTGCTGTTGTTAATATCTAAAAAAACTTACATTTTAAATGATGTCAAGTTAAGATAAAGTATTTTCAATTTAAGGGGAACCCAATTTAATAAATTATGTACTCATGAGTATAAATTTATACTTATTTTTTAAATAATTATATTCGTAAAAGAAGTGTGTAAAGAAAACCTGAAGTATTTTATTTGTATTGGCTGGCTTTAAAATATATATGCAAATTGCCATGATTATTCCAGAATCAGAAGCTAAACATAATCTAAGTCATATAAATTTGATGATAAAATTTTTAAAGGTACAAGTAAGTACCTTTGCTTATCTCGCTAACAAAATTAACAAAAGGGGGGAATCTCATTATTGTATTCATAAACAGGCTAAGAATGAAAACAAAATGGTATTTTCAATAAATAAATTACTAAGCTAATAATTTCAAACAAAACTAAAATTCAGATATATAAAAGACAAATGGTTACATCTAGAACCTCGGTTGAAAGATGAAAGTACATTAAGAAATTTTGAGGCATAAAAGGAAATATTAATTAAATGGAGAAAGGTACACAATTATAAAATGGAAAAACCAATAAAACGGAAAACATATCATACGATTTATCAAATCTAAATGACTTCTGTGGAAAGTATTGTATAAAAAATATGAAGGAAACAGACATACCTTAGAAAATCATGAATAAAAAATTATATGGCAACAGGAAAAAGATAGAACAAAGGTAATATATCTGGATCGATTTTAGGAAGATCTTAAAACAATGGGAATAGGAAACTCGAAAAAAAAATCCGAGGAAAGAGTGACGAGGAAGTATAATAAGATCAAAAAATGTAATAGAGATCAAAATCAAGAACTGTAGAGCTTGACAAGAAGAACTAGAGAACAATGAAATTAAGTCGTTTTTCAAATTCGGATCGATACATAAACATATATCGATATATAAATTAATAAATATTAATAGTACTATCTTTGCATACATGTACATTCTGTAAACGATATGTGCATAACGTGCGCAAGCATGCCTATAAATGGGTTGTTTCAAGTGTCGTTATGTGTTTTGGATATATAATGCTGCTCTTTGTGATTGGAACTACTGCTTATTGCTCTTGATTCAAATATTATTCTAAACCGCATACTATTTGATAGTATAGAGTATAAAGAAGCAGATATATTTATAAACACGAATGCTATTACTACAATAGTGACTACAATAAAACTTTGAATTTTATAAACAATATATCTGATCAATTAACAATACATTCAAACTGAAAATATCCAAACTAAAATACTTGATTCGTCTGCATTGTTTACATTTAAATATGCAAATCATATATTTCTGCCAATTTTTTAAGTATATTCATTCAGTCCCATTTTACAGAGAGAGCAAAACTGCTATTGCAATAAGCCTCCGCCAAATATCGAAACAATAAAGAAAAAATAATGAAATTAAATATTTAAAAAATTGACGACCAAAAAAAATCCCAAACTTGATTCTAAATATCAGCCGGATATTTTAATCTGAAAGCTTGGATTTTTTATAGTCCACAAATAGCTCTTGGAATAGTAGAAAGTACGTTTTTTTAAATTTACACAGAAATATGATTTTTTAAGATCTATCATCCTTTCTCAAAAAATTTGATAGCAATGCACTATTTCGTTTTAAAGGTATAATAGGTTTTGTTTGTAGCTCACTGTACATTATACAATCGCATCATTTTATTACCTTTATTTTGGTATTTTAAACGTGTTCCCAAATTCACAATTGGTCACGTTTTAGGAATCTTAAATATGTAGGGTCAATTTACTATCATAGTTGTAGCAAATAAAATTGTCTACAATTTTTCTATGAGACCTTTCTTTACGTTGAACAGTTTTTTAGATAGAGGGCGCAGAAGATGGAGCGCTTAAACATAGTTAATGTTAATAGCAGCGAAGAAATAGATTAGGAGAAGTTGTTTGAAATTGATGGCCGAACGGATGATGAAGACACCGATGATAAAAACAATATTAAATGAAATCCAATTATTCTTAATTAGAATTAGATTGAAATAGAAGGTTTATAATTTTTACAATATATAAGGTTTACAATACAAGGTAAATTTGGTTTACAAGATATATAAGTTTTATAATAAGCTCAAAATATATTTAGATTGATTCGCTATATTATTTTATTATTTGTATGCAAAAGGTAAATAAGAATAAATGACTACTTGACTTATGAGGAATATTTTTAAATTTAAGGTATTAAAGAATTAGGTTAGTATATTAAATGAATAATTAAGTAAAAAAAATCCGTATTATCCTTGAAACGCACCATTTTCTGCGCATCTGTCGAAAACGGTTCAACGAATAAATAAACGTTTTAAGCCTATAGTGAATTTTATCCTCTACAAATTTGATAATGAATTCAAATTCGATTGAAGACAGAGAAAACAAAATATTCTCAAAAAATTGATTTTTGGGACGTTTGACTTTGAATATCTTAAAGTTCCTTACACGTGACCAATTGTGAATTTAGGGTAAGCATTATAATAGTAAAATAAAGGTTTTTTCAATTCAGCTTATGCCGTTGGATTCCTCGATTGGCCCATTTATTTGACTAAGATGATTGGACAAAAAAATTACTGTTAAGGAGGATGTTATTATTATTTTACTATATTTCTTTTGAAGTGTTATTCATAAACAGAATTATTTGTTAAATATGAAAAAGTAAATAAATAGTACTTAGTTGAAAAGGTGTAAAAAATTAAAAAGTATATTTCTTTTGATTGCGGAAATACTATCAATCTCTGAAATATGTTGAAAATGAAATTGAAATTTCGTATTTTTACTTGATTAGAAAAATTCATTAACACACGTATTAAAAAGCTGGATTATTTATTCAGTTCAGTTATATTCATTCATCAATCATAATATTTAAACTATTATGTCATAATCATATTATAGCATGGTGCTACATGAACACTATCAAATATCAATTTGCTATTAATTGTACGTATAAATGATATTTTAAATCCACAACAAAGTTGAAATATGTTTGAAATGAGTGTATTATTCGTTAGAGAGATGTGTTGTAGAGCAAGTACTGGAGGTACTTGAGATTTAATCACCATGAGTCGAATTCTCTTAACTTAATAACTATTAAAATATTATCTAAGAATTCGAATGTTATTTCAAATTTCTTTTACAATCCTTTTGTCATTTCGATTTAAGATTAAATAACAGTAAAATCAAGCCATTTTTTTTTTTTTAATTGGTGTACTCGTCATCTGTAAGAGATTTTTATTTTACATTGTTGAAAATTGATCTGGCATCATTTAATCCTTCATATTTAAGCTATTCTTAATTCATATCCTTTATTTCTAGCGTTCTTTTCTATACTCGCTTCTAATTTGGTAACACTTTTGATTTTTTTTAAGGATGCCCAATGTAATCTCTTAACAGTCAATGTTGTAAACATGATTATGTTAAAATATTTAAGATTCAAGTCAGATTAGAGAAAATTTATAATTGTTTTTATACGAAGAATTTATTGTTTTTCTTTTAAGATTTTCTTTACTGAGTTTTTTTCTGTAAAGGTAAGGAAGTTTGAACCATATTTAGTCATTTGCGCAATTGCTTTGCAGATGTTATACTCTCTTTAAAAAATTATGAAAATTATGAAACAGTAGGATGAAGTTTAAAAAATATATATTGGATCATAAAAATCAATTACGATAGGTGTGGCCTGTATTTTCTGCTTAATGAAAATAGGGTGTTAACTTGAATAAAGCATAGTGCTCAATGCAACTACTTACTAGTAAATAATCATACCATTATCGTATAATTTAAAAACTCATAGTTTTATGGTTTCGTAATATGCCTCGAAACATTGTTAAAGTGCGAAAACTAGACAAATATAAAAATGATACTATTTTAAAGAGACTTTTTGAAATTCAAATTATTTAATGGAAATGCTGCTATATGAAGACTTGATACTAATCGTGTGCTGTCAATGATACAACCTTGACATGCTACTGGTGGCAGGACCATGAATATTTTTGCTTTACTAAAAGTGCCTAACGAAGTTTTCAATTAAAAAATGAGACTGACCTTGACTTTGCATTATAACGAAATTACAGTAGTGAAAAACAACTAGTCATTAATATGAAGAATTAAACGAATTCTTAAAGTGAAATGTTGATAAAATCTTTTGATTTTGATTAACAGAAATCAAATATTGACAAAACCAAAAAATTTATTTTGTACGTAAATAAATTTTTTTTAACAATAATATTGATATAGCCCAATAGTGTTAATAAAAAATTTAACTTTTGATTTTATAGAACTCTAATTATATTTTTAATGAGAAAAGAATTAATTAATATAATGCTTAATTATCAATTTTTATATTTAAATAACACTATGTTACACGATTAAAACAATTAAATCTGTCCTGTTAAATTAAAACATACACATTTAATTTAACATTTTTTATGACCCGCACCTTCATATAATATATTTAATATATTAATTTAGTTTTTATTTTTATATTTTATTTCGTTATTTCGTGTTACATGAAAAAAATGTATAAATTTAATAATAATCATAAAAAATATAATCATTTAGGCAATCGTTATAACAATATAAAATAATAATGCATGCACATTTAGGACATAGGTAATACAGTACATAAATAAATAAAAATAATAAAAAATTGGTGTACATTATTTAAATCAAAAATTGAAAGTTCTTTTTTATTAAATATATTTAAAGAAATGATTTAGTGTTCGAATTGTTTTCCTCCATCAAACAAGCCGAAGATAAGTTTTTTTTCGTGATTATGGATAAAAACTTTTGTCTATGGTTGCGAATTACAATTTATGTGTTAAATTTTATGTGCTAAATTGTTGTATAACATTGATTTTGTGATTTATAGATAAGGTTTTCAAAAAAAAGAGGTCCATCTTAAAATAATTGTATTCGACCGGAATGGTGAATCTTCTTATCCAAACGTTAAATTGCCTATTGTTTATGGTAATCGCAACATACAACTGGAGCATCCTCCATTATGTAAAATGGTTTGAATTTTGGTATGCGCAATATTGATATGATTATTTGTCGAATAATTTTTTTCGAAAAAAAACATTTTTAAATATTCTATGTCAATAATTTCCAAAATGTCAATATTGTTCATATCAAATTTTAAAGCATTTGGATAAGTCAACCGCTGTTTAGACGCACGCTCCTTAATGTCAATAACAGCTGTGGATAATCCCTCTCAATATTAATTTCGGTTTAACATCCCAGTCAGCATCCAAATCAGAAAGATTTCTATATGGAGTCTTATAAAAAAACTTCCCATAGAAGTCTTAATATGAACTCTTAAATAGTTCATTTTTAAGAACTTGGAAATCGGAGCTTATCATGAACTCATAAATGGGAAGTCAAATTATTGACATCCGAATGAATAACTTTTTCGGTTAAGAGAGATTAGTTATTCATTTTTGTGAATTCAAAAAAAAGAGCTCCTTAAGAGCTCTTTTTGATGAGGTCCTAATGTCTACGTTAGGTGGCGCATTCGACTTCGTCAGGAGGTCTTAAAAACGTCTTCTAGACGTAAGATCTGACGTCCAAATCATAAATCTGAGTTCATACGGACTAACTTGGTACGTCATTTTGCTATCTGGGATATATATTAAAATTAGTTAAAATGGAATGCACTCACTAGGAGATTTGAGGTGCAACTTCTTCATGCAAATGAGTCAGTCATGGTAGGTCAGTTGTAAATATCGCCAATTGCAATGTACACTGTTCACAGAGGATTTTATTGTGATTCTCGACGTCACGCAAAAATTAATTGTGCAATGCGTTGAAAAAAAAAGCGGGATCGTATAACAGTCCTAGAAGGCCTTCTTGTAGGGCATAGTCTCTACTACTGCTACTACTACTTCATATGATGTCATCTAAGGTATATTTACATGATGCGAGCCTACCAGAACTGTTTAGATTAACTACATGTTCATTTTTTAAATAATAATAAGTGGCTAAGTTTTTACATAAATTTACAAGTACTAAAATACACGTACTTATTTATTTTCAGGATTTTCACGTTAAGGTAATTTCTAATAAATATGTTACAAAGTATATAAGTATAAAATAATGTTGAACTTAATATGTTAAAATTCCAAAGGATATTAGGCACAACGTTTTCTTCTGAAGCATATTAAATATGTAAAAATTAGTAGAACGTATCGAGCGAAGTAGAGCAGTTCTTAAAAGTTTTAACCAAAGTTTATTCATTTGATTGTTTTCAGGTATTTTTAACGGCATGAGTAATAAGAATATTTTTGCATAAAATTTTGCAGAGAGTTAGTTTTCAACGATATAAAGTTGTCTAAAAAATTGTAGAATTGTGAGATGCAATAAATTTTGTCAATATTTAACACATAAAGGATTGGAATTCAATGGTTTTAGTACTTTTTTTTGAATATTTATATTTCGCGTTTATGTTATAGAAAATAAATTTGAAAAAAAAAAATAAATATATATATATATATATATATAAAGAAATAAATTTTGGAATGTTTTGAGCCTAAATCAGATGTAATTTACCGTGCCGTTTACGAAAAAAAAAAAAATAAATAATAAAAAGAGATTATTTTTTTACAAATAATAAGTTTAATCAAGCAGTGAGCTGCGCAAGCGCCCTCATCGCTTTTACGGTTTGTATGTAAGCAATTTAAATAGCCATATGTGCTGACCGAAGTACTATGCGCACGGATAAACCTTGTTTGATAGCCTTAGTTACAGTTTTTTTTAGATGTACTTCAATACCCGTATTATTTAAAACGTTGGCTTTTCTTTTTTTGTTTAAAAGATTGCGTCCTTTCCCATGTCGTTAGACCTAAATACAAAGTATATGATAACATAAAATGTTGTTCGTTCAGAAGTGCACCCTGTCAATGAAGGAGTTCTGAAAAATTTCCTCTTGCTTAATGTAATAGTTAATAACTAAAAAAATAATAACTAGAAAACACTTATAAGAAATAAATCATAAGTTTGAAAATTCATTGTAGATTTACCATTTAAGAATTATTGTAAATTGTACATTTACCATATAAGAGACAGATACTTGTCTCGTCTCGAAAGGCATCCAAACACTGAGGTGATAAATCTTTCTAAACAATAATGATAGTAGTGTAAACTAAAAAGACAAATGTTCTAGATTGAAAATAAAGATTTATTTAAACAGTTCTTAGCTATAGCTTAATAACTTCTCGTTATACATTAATTTAATAACATATGCTTTTAAAAATGTACTAATGTGGGCCTTGTTTGCCAAAATTGACACTAGTTGTGTTAGTATAAAAATCGCTGAAATCAAGGATCGTGTGAGGCGAGCTGCACATAGAAACCATCATAACGACCAGCAAGACAGCTAACATGGGGTCCAGCTAAAAAATCAAGCAGGCAAACCATCGTAAAAACTGAAGTTATGTTAGCCTAGCTTAAGGTGACTAGTAGATCACCCTTCAATCGCTCATTTTATTCATTTGGTCTTTTTATAGTTCTTTAAGAACTAATAATAGATACTTGGTATCATATATTTCTGCTACCTAGAAGTTAAAACTGAAAATTTGTTTTTGTAAGTTTTATGGTGCTGTACATTAATTAAGAAACTTTCAATTCAAGTAATATCCGTTACGTAATTATTAGGGTCAATCAAAAATTGTAAGCACTGAAATAAATATTAGAGATAAACTGGACCATTTTTCAAAGTGTAGGTAACAATTAACCGAAGACTAATTTTATTAAAAAATCTCCTGCATCCTTTAATATAACTAAAAAGACTATATAAAGAGGCTACATTACACAATAGTCTCATTTACTTGTTGAATATTATATGGAATTTAAAACCACTATAGTAATTATATGTAAATGTAATCTAGAACGTTCTATGCAATTTTATAAAAAGAGTCGTAACTTTACAAAGTATTACTCTATTTTGTCACTTGTTTTAAAAACCTTTCTTGAACAATTATTTCTAGTAAGCATATATAATTACATTGTTAGGATTAAGTATCCCAATGAACGTTCCGTCATGAAACGTGTAACTACGAACAGAAGTATGTACATACCTACATAGTTTGTAGTTCAAATGTAAAATAAATGTGAAAATTTAGACATATTTGACATTTGGCATCAGTTTGTAGTTTTACATTTTATAATTAAATACAATTAGAATACTATATTTAACAAACCCGTAATTATATGTAACATTATACATTTAAAATTAATGTAAATTCTTCATGTCAAGGTGTTTTGAAGGACATTCATTCATTGTTAGATATAATTTAGAAAATTTGTATATACTTAACAATATTTCTGTTCGTATTGAGTTATTTATAGTGAAGGTTAAATAATAATAAAAATTGTGTTAAAAAAGTATTAAATTGCTATCAATACTAAGATAGTTTGCCACTTTATATTTCCCATTCATTTAGTTTTTTAGTGAATTTAAATTATATACCTGTTGTAATTTTTCTATGTAAGTTGGTAAATATTATTGTTGTATAATTGATAATGAACGTAGTCTACTTCTCAATTACAATTACAAATTACATATCTGACCTCATAATAATTTTATTAAAAATTTGAATTTCTGTAAAAAAAAATGTGGATTAAATAAAATTTGTCTAAATCATCTTATAGTCTTATAGAAGAAAGTAATTTTTATATTTACAAATGAATTATTTATATTTATTCAAAATTCTCGAACAGAAACAAAATCAATTGACAAAGTATGTTTCAGAAAATTCTAGGAGAAAAAAAAATACTGTTTAAAAAATAGTTCCAATTATATAACAATAGCAAAATAACAATGATCATTTTTTTGGAACATTCGGTAAAATAAAAAGTCAGTTTATTGAAACAGACAATTTTATACTAATGTGAAAAATGTATTTTTTTAGATCATATTCAAATTTCAACTAAATCGGTTATGCCATTAAAGAGATATAGCTATTGAAGTAACTATATTCGATAGTGGGTTTTTTCACATAAATGCCGATATACCGTGAACCATTCATCCGTTTTTGATGAAATTTTATGAGTAGATGCATGATATAATTAACTTATTTTACATAAAATATTTGAATTTTGTTGGAAATGATTATTCTGGATACAGAAGGAAAAATCGCAAAATAATTCCACACGAATATACAATTTTACATGAATGTAATTCAATTTATTTTTACCATGGATAGGTATTACTTCATAGAACAGTAGTTAAAATTAAATTTTTTATATATGTTAGCGTTAAGTTGTGGCTTCATTTTAGGATAAACAAATTTTAGAGAGTTTTATTATACAACGAGTATTGTTTGTAAAATATAAAATTGGCAATAAAAAAAAAAAAACAATATACACGATTGAAATATAAAAATACATTTTCCATCTCTTATTCTCATTACAACTTATTCATTGAATACACGTATAAGCTATTTAAGTGAACATATTCATAAATCGCGAGGAAATTTAGTGTCCATTATTGGGAGTGTTTTTTTAATTTTACTTTCAAATTTGAAAGTATTGATTGTTGATTAAAAATATGAGTTGTATCTTCTTTAATAACTCAATGGTACATCAAATTTTATAGTAAATAAATGCATGTTTTTGATTTGAGTCAAATAAAATAAATGCATGTTTTTTGATCTCATATCCAAATTGAAACTCATTCAATCTGTTCATATTTTAACATATCTTATGAGTTTCTGCAATACATTGTTTTCCAAAATGACAAAACTTTTTTATTAGATATAGATGATGTGTAACATATGATCACTCTTCAATGATAATTGTTTTTTATTTTGATTTTGATTTTGATTTTAATTTATTAATTTATTTTAAAATTTATTAATTTTTTTCTTTTATTTAATATTATTTTTATTTTTTTTTTATTAATTTATTTTTTATGTCCCTACTGTATGTTTGTATGTATGTTACATGTATCTATACAATTATGTGTGTATCATCTTATATACCCCTTAAACATTTTTATATCATGTTATACATAACATGTTTCAAATTTTTTTAACATCTTACACAACAAAAACGATGTTAAACTTTTTATGAAATCACTCTCATAAAAAATTTACTTTACATATAATTCGTAAATAAAGTTTTCAAAGCTTAGCTTTTTGTTTCACTTTAACACTGTTATGGACTTTCGTATTTTATCCGAGCGAAATGAATGCCGAGCGAAAAGATCTATACATCTAAAATAAATAACTATATTTATATAACAACAGTTACTATTATATAATTATTATATATTATATAATTGAAATTGCTTAAACATTGGATAGGTGTGGAATATTAAGAACCGTACAAAGGATATTTAAACAATTATTACTTGATATTTTAATAATTTTTACTTTTGAAATATTTGATTTCATGAAGTTATTTTAGTCTGTTTTGGATGTAGGAAAATCAGTTCTTAATAATATATATTTGATTGACATTTGAATATTTATTTACTTATCTTTACAAAATCTGCTTAGAGTATTTCAGAATACCTTTTTATAAATTTATTATAAGGTTATTGGGAAGGTATCACAACGATTTTGCATTTCATTTGAATCTATCTAGACATTTCTATCTATCTATGTTTGTTCCGCTGTAACTTTCGAACATATTCTTCGATTTTGACGAATGTTGGTAGGCCCATGATCACACTTACACATATTCACTCTTCAATTCAATTTACTCTTTGGAAAATTTTTAATCTCCCTATCGGAAAAAATCACTTTTTATTAAAAAAATTAAAAATAATAATAACTGGTTTCGAACACGGGACTTTAAGTTTCGACAATATATTTTCTCACGATAAGGCTACTCTACAATGTATTTTTATTTTTCTCTTTATTTAATGTATATGACATTTAATTTTTTGATAATATTTAATTTGCCTAAGATTACGTGTTTACAAAAATCTTCTAAATTTTACGTACTTATTATTGAACTACTTTTATTGATTTCTGAGCTTTGTCTACAGTTCACAGAACTACTAGTGATATAATTGTTTGATATTACTTAAAGTAAATGAATTTAATAAACTTTCTAAATAAATTCATATATAATTTTCTAATTACATCATATTGTACTATAGTTTTTTTTTTGCTTGCAATATTATTGCAAAATCTTCAATATGAAATAAAAGTGAGGTGTTATAAATTGAGATGTTTGTTTATATACCCTATATTTCGTGAAACCTAGTTGTAAGCACAAAGTTTCTTTTTAATGTAAAATTGTATGCTCTACTTTTTTGATTTGAAACTTCTTTCTAATTCTTACCGTTTTGAGTCAACTCAACTTTTACCACTTTCAAATGTAGTTGATGTGTTGCTAGGTTGATTTCTACTCGAACATGGTTTTCAGTCTTTGCATACTGTGATTCATCACTGAAAAAAGACAGCAGAACAGAAAGACCGTTATTCAAGTCGCTTCTCAACTCTCTGTCGAATAATTATTTTATATAATACGACTAAACTAAAGAAATTTTTGGATTTATTTGATCGCGCCTGTCGAATTGAGAAATTGAACGAAACGAAACGGCTGAGGGGTGGTCAGAAAATTTTAATTTTTGTTTATTTTTAACGAAATAATTCAAAAATCGATGAAACAATAAGATATTATTATTCGAGTATCCTATAGATCGTCACGGCGATTCAGTTCATCCCCGTTTAACATCGTGAGCTACCCTTTCAATATACTTTACATGCAACAGTTGATGTGAAGGCCTACAATTAGTACTTTCATTCGAATTTTCGAGTCTCTTTATATAAATTAAAAACTGTAACTTATAGTACTCATTATACTGCACCTTTAAACAGATAGGTGAGAACTGTACTTCTCAATTTTTCTCTGTACTTCTCAATTTTATCGAATATATAAATGGGCTTTTTTATACAATTCATAAGAAGATTGTTTGGTTATAAATTGAAGGCACGTTACATTATTAGCTTATTTCGACAGACTTCAATCAGATATTGGAAGGCTTGAACCAATACGGAGTGGCCCATCGAAGACTATTTTAGTTGCTACAGAGCTTCTATTAAAAGTAACCTTAAATACATTTTTATATTTAATGATTCCGCAAAAAAATTTAGCAAAGTTTTGGCAACGTTTGGGCATTAATACATAAAGAAATAATTATATGAATAGAATATTATTCAATATGAAAAGCCTGTATGCAAAATAGAGAGAATCCAATAACATATTCTTTATATAATTCAATTCCTCTCTGAAAGCCATCAAAAATTATTATAACACCCATCCGCTTGTGCATATCGTACAATAACTTACAAATCATACACCAAAACAACGTTCCAACATCGTTTTGATTTTGACCACGTCATGGATAACGGATCAACAAATTGACTGATAAAGCAAATCAAGAAGCCACACTCAAAGAAGAAATATCAACATCAACAATGACCTACAATTAAGCAAAAAAATACATTGATCATGTAATAATTCATCACTGGAATCAAAAATGGCAACAACTACCACCTTCAAAGCTCGACGAGATACGCAACAACATGCTTGAACAATTTCAAGAGTACAGCACACTCATTAGACTTCATATTGGACACAAAAATAAGAGTCATACATCTAGTTACAAAATAAACCCGATGCCTACACTGCGTTACAACAACTTCGGTTCGCTAAGTTTATTCAGAATGCCAAGGCTATGAACAAGAAAGACTCATAAACGGACTTCCGAAAGATATAGGTGAATCACTAAATAATCTCATGCATTTTTCAAGCATATTTACTTTCATTTAAAACAATAAAATAAATATTTAATTAAAAAAAATTAATGTAAAAATCTCTGAGGTCGCTAATAGCCTTGTAGTTGCGACATTAAATAAAATTTAAAAATAAATAGAGAGAAACGCATTCGGTTTTATGGGGAAAAATATCGAAAACGTTATTTTTATTTCCCAGATCTATTTTTCTCACCTTATATATTGATGATATATCTCTGGAATTTTAATAATAAGCTTAAAAAAATGTTGCGTTAGTAAACAGTTAAAATCAGTGGAACATTTTTAAATACCATATTGTTATTTTATATTATCGATACAAGTTTGAAACTGTATAGAGGAGTTATATTTTTTTCTTGTTGTATTTCTTATTGTATAAAAATAATGGCTGATAAATTGATTGTAACGTGTGCAAGTTCCACACGTTATGCAAACACCCTTACTCACTCACCATTACTAATAAAATGTTGGCAACTTTGTACAACAAAACGTCTATAAACTGTAGTAAAAGTAGGAGAAGGTGGTGGCTTGTAGAATTGTATTTCCTTCTTTATACTTAAGGTGACCCAATTTTCTTTTACCCAACTTATAATTAGATTCATTGAAACGTAATTAAACGAGGCTTGATTGTTTCTTAACTATTTTTAATTGAAGTGAAAATGGTGAATACAATGAACAAAACACTACGTTCAACCAACTAAACGTGAAGTATATAAGATCGAGGTGTTGGTGAAGGGAATGTGTATATGAATTAAAACTCTTCTTCTTTTAAACTTTGTTAATTATTTTTTTAACTTATATTTCAATGTTGACTTTTTTATTATTGAATAGCGCAGCGTGCGAATTTTTTTTATTTTTTTTACCTATAATATATATATATATATATATATATATATATATATATATATATATATATATATATATATATATATATATATATATATATATATATATATATATATATATATATATATATATATATATATATATATACCCTTTTTTGTATTATTTATTAAGAATGAAAAATTGAATGAACACTTTAAGGGCATAGTCGGTAAGATGATACCATTATTTTCGCGTACAATTTATTAGTTTTTTTTTTTTTCATTCTAAACGATTCTTATAATTTCATTTGTGTGATAATTTTTTATTCGAAAAATTTTATTAAAGTGACCAAAAAGTAAATTAAATAATCTTAATAAAATAATGAAAGATTTTGAATACATTTAAACTTTATTAAAATTACTATTATTGGTCGCGTTTTCTTTCCTTATAAAATTCATTATGGCGAAATTTACATTTCATACAAAAATTTGTTTTTGAAATATACTAGTTGTTTCAATGTTGGAATCGACTAGTTTTAATATGCTTATGTGATTGGTGAAAATAAATAATCTTTATTCTTTAAAATATACTTTTTGCTTAAGAATGCGTCAATGGAGATTATGCGTCTCCTGCCGACTTTTAAGGGAACTATTCCAGCATTTAATTTAAAAAATCATAATGGAAGACCGTAGAAAAGCATGTCAGAATATCCGGTATAAATAAAACCTCCAAAATGTTAGCCATGGAAGTCAATATGACCTAATCGGTCCAAATGAAATAAAAATGGCAATACATAATAATTAAGTTCTCAAATATAATAAGAATTCTAACAAATGGAAATGAAGCCAAAATATAAATTTAAAAAAATATGGGTAAATTACATAGACAAAAAATTACTGATAATAGTAAAGATTTTAAAATTACAACAAGCTGTGAAGGTGTTTTTAACAAAATAGATAAATTAATTACAATTTAAAAACTAAATAAATCGCAGTCTTAATTTCCAGACTCACAATGTAAATGTATAGTGTAAATCATGTTTATATTCGACATTTTATATAGTTTTAGTCTAGTCGAAAGTTTGTAACCCTAGAAAGGTGTGTATAGAAACACTTAAGTAGTCCATTTCCAATTGTCCGTCTATCCGTCATCAAGATAAATTAAAACCGAAGAGATTGAGTGCTGAAATTTTTGTGACGTTGTATTCTAGATAATAAAAGTGAGCTTAAGATCGTAACGAACCAAAACCGGCCCATGGGACCCAATAAACCCATGACCCAACTGTTAAACCTTCAAAGTTAGAAAAAAAGTTCAAGAGTAAAAAATGTTTATCTGTGCCAAACAACTTTTTTGGAACATTTTTTAATAAACACATATTTTATTACAATAGATATTATAATAAATGATTCGAAGAACAAAATTTAAAATCCTTAGAAGTAATTCAACCACGTTACAACAGGACAACACCGATAAAAATAAATGGTGCAAATTATCGACATATTATCGACCATGCATCAACAAAATAGGAAAAGAACTTGGAGAACATAATTTAAAAATAGCTCCCATCAGCAGATCCAAATTGAAGCAGCTACTAGGATCCAAATTAACAAGAAACAGCAGTCAGGAATTTAAAGCATTGGATGTCAAAATTGCTCGATGAAATATATAGGACAAAGTAGACGACAAATTGTTACTAGATTCAAAGAGCATATGGAACACATAAAATTTGGACGAACCGATAAATCATGTGTAGCTGCTCATGTCATTGATAACAATTATAAAATCGACAAATCAAATTTAAAACTCTTAAAATCGGTATCCAATCCAACCGAACTAGATGCATATGAAAGCATCTACATTCAAAAATATGACAAAGACACGATGAATTTAGATAAAGGACCTATTCCAAATTCTGATTTAATAAAGATTTCAAAATTGAAGTTTAAACTATTATAATTGAAACAGTATTTGAAATTAAATAAATTATTTCATTTCATAATTCTTTTTTAGTTTTGTACGTTCAATTTTTAGTTTGAGATTTTTTAATTGACAAAAACCACGTGGTTCAATATCATTGGCCGAACACTAAATACGTGATCGATGCTGATTAGTTGACGTAGCAATTTGATACTTTGAAAGTATAAATTGCGCATACACGAACGAACAAGTGAATCGTCATAGAGAATCATTACAACTAGCTAATTCATACTGATGATGACTTCTTTGTAGTCGAAATACGTATTTATAAAATACAAAATAATTTGATCTAGGAAATTGGGGAAAAAATCGAAATTTATTATAAATGCATTTAACTATAATAACTGATTGGACTATGTATTTAGAGTATTTTATGAATGCTAATCAATAAAAATTGTTCAAACATTGATACGTCGATCATCCATCCACACAAGAAATACTACCAATTGTTCAGTTGTTATTTTTACTTGGTTTTTTTGCTTGCGCCATAAAAAATATTTACGTTAATTAAAACAATTAAATTTTTATCACAAATAAATAAAAATTTCTTTTTTTTTTTAAATAAAAACCTCCATTTAAAACAAATGGGTGACGGACGTATATCAGAAAATTGTTTTAAACAAACTCTCGAAATTTTTCTAATATCTTTTTTAGAATTGCTGTTTTAGGTCCTTTAGTCATAAGGTAAATTTTATTATTTATTTTAATTCGTGAATTCAACTATCACTGTTAATTCACAAAACCAATAATCAAAATCAATTAAAATGTACCTAAAGAAAAAAACAAACTTTTAAAAAATTGTAAAAAAAATAATTAATCGTATAGTAATTAAACTCACATAGCCAGGTGATGGAAAGTCTAAGAAACTTTATTTTGTAATTGGCTTGTGTTGAGGGAAAATATTGGCTTAGTTCTGGTGTAATAATTCAAAAATAAACGACTTCTTTGCCTCTAGAAAAAATATTGACCGAAAGCATATTACTTACCTTATTTTAAATAACCTAAAAATAGAATAAATATTATTAGCAAATAAAAATTTTTTTATTGGATAATGATATTTCATAATAAAAAGAGCACACGAATAAAACTGTCAGGTATGTTGTCCCGCTGTTACCGGATATAATATATTATGTATTTTTAATTCTACTAAAAAATTTTTTTTTTCTCTTTTGATAGTATAAAAATTAGAGGCTATAAAAATTATAATCATTGGCTATAAAATACCGTCTATATAACACGAATATTGTGTTATTACCCATTTTTAAACACGTTTTAACTATATTATTAGTTGTGTCTTCTGTTTTTAGTGGTTAAAAGAAAATTTAATTTGGTTGCCTATAAAAATATGGAATATCTGGTACAGTTTGGACATATAGGTATTTTATTAGAAAAATATGAATCTACACTAATCTTATAAAGAGAAAAGATATTTCTTCTATGTTGGTAACAGAACCCGTCCCAAATAACACCGACTAAAAAAACTCAGTGCGAAATAACACGGAGTTAAAACAAAATGTGTTGATCTATTATTAATTCTTGTAAATGGCTTTAAGTTGATTTGTATGATTAGTTCCAGGTTTAATGGCGCTGCTGTATTTCTATTGTTTACTACAGACTTTCCTGTTACATCAAAACTTCCCTGTTACATAAAAAGACACCATTTGATTATAAGTGTACTTCTCCGTGATACATATTAATATAATCCCCTATTTCGACAACTTACACAGGTGATTACAACAAAACAAGTGATATTTTGCGTCGAGATAGTATAGATTTGTGGGTGTGTTGGTTCTTACGTTCAACCAATAATAAAAAATCAGGTTATATTTGAGTTTTTTCCAATTTTGCTTAAATTTTATATTTTTGTTTATGTAGATAGCAAAGCCCTTTTCGATTTACAATACTGAATATAACTCTATTGAATATAAATTTCTAATTTTAGATGTCTTCTCATTTTGAGAAAATGTCTATATAAAACAAAACATGTGATGGTATCGTTCTAATTTAGTAAACTGACAAACAGTAAGCAAAGATAAATAGAAGTTTCATTTCTTCAAAACTTTATTTAAGAGTTCCATAAAGTAAAGCTGTCCCAAGTAATTACTCATTTAGATTTGGACAGACAATTCATTATTGACCATTTCCATTTTTCTAATGACTGGAGAAAGTTATTCTAAAATATATATTGGTAAATAATACATCAGTAGCCAATCTGTAAGAATAAATTTTGGTATATACAAAAATTATTATTTAAAAGCCATTTTTTGTAAATCGATAATAATGATGAAAGCGCTTATTCATGTCTATAAATATAACATATTTAATGTTACGGTTGTACGTTGTCGATAAGGACGATGTGTCCATCTAAATAGGTCCATCACTTTAATAATATAATACTCTGACGCCAACAATTATGTGCTTTTTAAAATTTATGTCTGTAAGTTATGAAAATGTAAAATGATCTTATATCCATAGAACATGGATCATGTATAGAAAATTATAGAAAATTATTACATCATAAAACTTTTATACCTATTAATATAGCTAGTTTTTTTTTTCAAATTTATATGTTATACAAATAAACGTTTCTATAAGAATTTCATAATCGAAATAAGTCGAAACTCTTAGCGATATCTAGGAAAATAAAATTAATATTATGAATTGAAAAAACTGACCGTTAAAAAAAGTATAAGTACTTGAAGTAAAAAAAAGTGAATTTTTACCAGTTTTTTTCGCTTACTAGCAAACCTATTCTCTTGATAGAAAATAGATCAACAAAGAAAATCGAGATTTCTATTTCATAGAACTAAACAGTTAACAATTTTTTCCATATAAGTTACTTAATAATTTCATAGCACATGTTCAATAACCACAAAAAGTGAACGGAAATTTAAATTCTGATAAAGAAATAACACTGAGAAAGTCCATTGATTATTCTAAAAAGATGTTATTGTTATACTTAAAATTCTCTTGTATATCCGAAGTATATTTTGACAAATAAATTTTGACAAAAGAAGAGCAAATACGTTTGAAAGTGAAATTTGATTAATATATTTTGTACTTGCTGAATATATCAAACATGATTAAAAAATATATTTAATGGTTAGACGTTTTATGCAATGAGTTACTTACTTTAGACCCCATTTACATAGGACATATGTTGGGCGAGGAGCCTTGGCACATGTACGCAATATAACCTAGCTTTTCTCGTGATAACAAATGATGTAATATGCATAGACTGGGCGAGGAACGTATATTTGATAACTCGATTCTGCCATATCTCTAATGGCAAAAGTGAAGGGAAGTGCTATTGTGTAATCTATATTTTTATTTATATTATGGTCTCGATAACCAAGTTATTTGTTTATCAACCCAATAATTATATAAATATTAATATATACATTTTTATCAAATCAATCAAATGCGTGACGATTTGCAATTAATATTATTTTATTTGAGTAAGTGAAAAAAATTTGTGGTTATTCAACCAAAGGTTGTAACCAGCAATTCCCTTGTCACTGTATATTTTAATAAATGCAGGAGATGACTGAGGAGATGTTACTCGTTGCTAATTTGGTGACGATTTGCACTCCGATGAGTAATATCTCCTCAGAGAATCATTACAACTAGCTAATTCATACTGATGATGACTACTTTGTAGTCGAAATACGTATTTATAAAATACAAAATAATTTGATCTAGGAAATTGGGGAGAAAATCGAAATTTATTAGAAATTTTTTCCATGACATATGTTTATGAATACGAACGGTCCTAATACACTTTCATGTGCATTAGGACCGCCGCGCATCTGTCACGTCCCTACCACATCTTTAATGCCCATGCGTCAAGTTTTCACCCAACACTACTTTCGAGTTAATTGAAATTACATCAGTATATTTCAGACCCACGGAGGTCAGCGATGGATTTGGGTGTGTTTTAGATTATAAAGTTTGGTTTTAATGATTTGAAAGAACATTTCCACATTATATTTGTATATGTTGTGAGATAGCTCATTACATATGCTTTTAATTCCAGTATTTTCTAGTCGATTGAATAGTTTTATGTCCTTGGTTTTTGTTTTGGACAAAAATTCTATAATGTGTTTTTGTAGCTGCTAAAGCAGTTTTGTCTGCATTCTCTTCAATAATTGTTGTAAAAACATATGATTAATCGTGGTTTATGAAAAATCTGTCATACGATAATTATGAAAAATGTGTCAAAAAATTGTATTAAAAATTTTGAAAGATAAAAAGTATATTTGTGTTTCCTAGTGATATATATAAAATGAGGCTTTTGAAATTAAATCATACTAAATACAGTTTTTAGATTAATTAAATACTTTTCAGTTAAATAAAATTAAATTTCAAAAAATAAATTATTTTAATAAAATTGATATTATAAAGAGGTCATAACCATTGTTTGTTCTAAGTGATCGGACTAATAGTGAAGGTTGTATATATTATAATGCATTAAATAATAATAAAATTTATTTCCAATGGAATTTTTTAATGTAAAATTGAAAAAATGTTTAAGCTTGTTAAAAAAATCGAAGATTCTCAAAAATCGAGAAATAATTGGTTTTACCCCGTTTTGAAACAATCGAGTTTTCATCAAATCCCGACGCTTTGAGATTACAGGAAGCTTCCCTGACTAACCCTGCGAGGTTAACACTATGTCTGTATGTATGGTGCGTGTGTGTGTGTAAGTATGTGAACCGCCTTTTGTATAACTTTTGACCGATTTCGTCGCGGTTGGTGCCGAAATTCGAAAGAGTCTGACCAAACTTAGATTTTGAACACAATCAATGCGAACTGGTAGAAATCTCAAAAAACTTTTTTTTTAATGTGGTTTTTTTGGAATAACTTTTAAATGGCTCTATTGACCAACTCCCAATCAACTCTTAACGTTGATAAACCACGTTAAATGCCGTCAATCCAGTTAAAATCGGTTCTTTCGTTCAAGAGATACCATGAACGAAAAATTTCAAAAAAAGTGTTTTGTTTTTACATAACTTCGACATTTATTTTTGGGTCGTTTTTGATGAAAGATAATAATTAATAAAGCTCAAAAAACCCACGTCGATCGCTGCGATTCGAAAAAAATTAGAAAAGAGTGATTTATTTTAAAATATCTGAAATTTCTTATCTGAATAATTAGTACTCTTGATTCGTTTGTTGTGTGAAATTGAAAAACTGCAGCGATTTCCGTTCAAAAGTAATAGATGTTTGAGAATTTTTAAAATAATGTTTTTATCAAAGTCTCATGATACTTTTGAACTCGAAGAGTTATGCGAATAGCATAAAACAGCTAGTTTTTTTGAAAAAAATTAACAAGTTATATTTTTGATCTCTTTGAGTTCAAAAACATTGTTATATGTTAAATTTTGTGCTCAGATATGGAATTAGCAGGAAGTTGCCGGGATGACCTTTTGGGTCAACCATTTTCCAAATTTTTAACTTGGCTTAAACTTGATAACAGTTTAAAAATGTACAATCGTTTTAAATTTTTACAATTTGTAAGCGAAATACAAATGTTATAAAGAAAATATTTCAAATAACAAGGCAATTTTTCATTTACATCTGAAGCTAGAACTAGACATTTTCATTACACATGAAACCTTCTAGCTGTCAAGATATAATAAATTTATTAATCTACTTCGCATTTCGATATGAGTTTAAACTATATCTAAATACTGTTTATGAATTATTTTGGAAATAAATATTTTGTTTGACATAAGCCCTAACAAAAATTTAAATTCTGGCAAAAGCAAGCATTTCCTGAAATATTATTTAACAAAACGTTTAGAATACGATCTAGCGGCTTAAATATTCTTAAGTTATAGAAGAAGGAAGGTTACGAATAACCTAAGTAAACTTACAGAAATTAATTTCTTCCCAGAACTGGCATACAACTTCAATTTACTCGTATTTTATGGATAAAGGAATTCTGATCATGACATTTTATGTAACTATCACTATATTGATATGTCTGTGGGTATTATAAGGTATTCTATAATACATTCAATGCATAACAATAGAAAAAACATTATTGATAATAAACGATTTGTGCTTTACTGCTTGTTTTTAATCAAATCGCATTCCAAATTAGCTAGAACGCTAGCAAAATGATAGGCTTTTATTTTAATTGTATTAGTAAATAGATTAGGATGTTAAATCAATTTTTGTGTGTATTTCATTTGAAATATACAGAGTATTTAAATATTATTTGAACAAACTTTGTTTTTTGGTTATATTTTTAAGCACGGAATTATATAGTATGTTTTATAGCGAAACATGGCGTAGGTACTCATTAAATTTTTCTCCGCGAAGGATAAAAAATTTACCGTATTGTATTATATTTTTTCCTTCAAATCAATTATGTTACAAAACGTATACAATTGTATTTTTTTGAGGAAATGAATTTTGTTGATTTTCAAATTTTTGTTTTAAATTGATGGGGAAAGGCTACATAAGCACATAATCTGGATATGTAGGATGTAATATCGCACAGTTATTTTCATAACCATGTACCATTACATAATTGTATACACTATTTAATTGTATTGTACAGATTTTTTTGTTATACATACATATTTTGAAAGAAAGAAACCATATTTTAGTAAAAAACTAAAATATACGATTAAATTTTTTAATTACTTTAAATTAAATTATGTGATAACTTCTATGTATTATTGCTAATTAATAATAATAAAGTTTCTAAAAAAGACTTGTGCCAGAAAACATACTATCATTCCCGAGCCTATGTTGTTCATCTGAGTTCTATTGATGTATATGAAAAATTTGAAAATTCGTTTGAGTCTACTTTCAATGTCATGAGCTCTAAGCCTTTATGATGACTTACCTGGTCCACTAACGTTAATGGCGTTTGCATTTCAATTTCAAAAAATAATTTTTAAATAAAAAATAACCTGGAAACTATAATTATTGTTATGATAAGTTTATTTTAAATTCTCTTAATATCATTAAGCTTTACACAAAAATGTGTATAGTATGCAAGTTCTCTTTTGAAAATGTTACTCCATAAATACTCTAATCGAAAATTCATATTTTTTTGTCTAGAGTATCTCTAAGAGAATATTCCATGAGATTCAAGCATTAAAGCAACCAAAAATCGAGTATCTTGATAGGATAACAAAGCAAATTTTCGTATGTAGAAACAGAAAATATACCTAAATCAAAATGGAAATTTCTTGTTATCATTCTCAAAAACAATAATATAACATTACAGCGTAGACCAGCACGCACAACTGTACTATAACATGTATGTACAACCTTTAAAAAGATTCCGTTCTGATTTAGTAATATATTCTTGGATTGAGGGAACAGCATCATTTCTATAACCAAATTATAACTGGTTGTGGTTTAAAATTTATAAAAGTTGCAAAATTCTTTCATTGTAAATAACGTTAAGCATTAAACACAATATATTATGTACATGTTTAAAGCATTGCTGTTGTAATAATTTTAGTATTCATAACACACATGTGTCATTTAATAACACATTTCATTTGACATTCCACGTAGAGGCAACCAAACATTCTACAATCAAACGATCAAAATACGAGTATTCGTGCAAATGGTGTATCAATCACGCGCGTCGGCTCTTTTTCACAAAACAACAATCATATGTTTCATATTTCTAATTGCTATTGTTTGCGATATTGCTTAGCATATTGTTGGTACTATTATTGTTATTAACCTTGTATTTAATAAGCGAGTGAACACTTTTATTCAAAAAAATTAATGAATAACGAAACAAAAATTTACGGAACGGTGTTTTCACTTTTTTCAATCAACATAAGGATTTTTAATTAACATAAAAATTTAAAGGGAATAATTTTCAATCAGAATATAAATTTTATGTAATGTGCTTCATGGATACCAGCGGTTCCAACACTACGGTTATTATGACATAATATTATAATATTATAGCAACTTTGTAAAACTAAATCGTTTTTATTTTATCAAAGTTTTCAGAATATATATACATTAATACGGGAAGCAAAAACTTCATACCCCTTTTTACGAAGTTTGGGCGGACGAAGAAGTATCAAATTTGGCACACTTATAGTTTATATAAAGAAGGACTGGAGAATACTAATATTAAAAAAAAAAATTAAAACGTGAAGCAAAAGCTTTTTACCCATTTTTACGAAAATTGAGCGAACGGATTAGTATGAAATTTGGCACACTTATAGTTTATATTGAGAATGACTGGCGAATGCTAATGTTTTTTTTTTTTAATTTATTTATGTATAAAACTTCAATCAATATTCAATCAAAAAATGAAACATTACACATACTATGAGACACACATATATAAGAGATGTGGCTTATTTTACGCACGCTATCATACTCTTTTGTTAAATTTACTGTTTTGTTTACAAGCACGTATAGTATAAAGGCAGAGAGATTCACTTTTCAGTGATTATGGTCGGTCATATTTCTCCCGCTTTCAAGGGATTCTAGTATTTATTGATGCAGATTTCGTTTAGTTATATTAAAAGTTCAACCAAAATTCTTGCTCAAATTTATTTTATTAATATATACGTACCTACCTTCCCTATATATTTTCAAAATAAAAGAATATTTATTAATTACTTCATAATTACTTTATAAGTCGAAAATACACTCATAATTTAAAAAAAAAAATTTGAATTGAAAATTAAAAAGTTTACATTATTTTATAAAATATACGTACTCAGAAATAATATTAATCGCTGTAATAACTTTTTACGTTTATAATTGTTTCTGGTAAAATTTTTTAATATGGTGTTTAACTTTACACTAATTCGGCATTAAATTATTTTATACTAATTCGACTTTATTAAATTCGTGTGTACTGTTTGTAGTCATAAATCATTAATATCTATAAGGAATAATCATTGTACACATGTTTATACAAATCATATACAGTTTAGATATGAATTGTTTTCACAAAAACGACAGCTCCACATACAGGCGAGCAATAGAAAAGCTTGGTTTCTTGTTATAGCTTTTCCATTTACTAGTTTGACTAATAATAATAAATTACAGTTGAAAGTACAAACAATAATGCAAAGAATACGTAATTCATATAGCACACCGTGATACTATTATTGTACGTTTTATTTCAATTTTCTTTTATTATTATTATTATTATTTATTCGTTAGTTCTAAGCCAATGGTCCAAAATGTTAAGAGTTAGAAGTTGTTTATTTATTCGATACTTTACTCCTAAAATTAAATTATTGAAAATTTAAATATTTAATTTTTTCTTTCAAACTTTTTTTTGCTACTCTTATTTATTTACTACTACCTGACCCAGCAAACGTAGTTTTGCTATATAAATTATTTTTATTAACATTAACATTTCCTAAATATAATAACATATTCTCAACAAGTGATTTCTTAATAATGAATTAGAATAAATAATGATGTTAATTTATATTTTAAAGCAGACCCGGTCTCGCGTTGCTATGACAATTTTCACGGAAAAAAATTTGAAAAAACAATTTTCCTATTTTTCAAAAGATATAATTACATCGACTGCATGCAAAATTTGAAGTAGATTTAACCGAGGAATCATGTCGTCCCACACAGAATTTGCCCCCACCCTTTTTTTTATACCTTTAGAAGTAGAATTTCGGAAAACCCTTTCTTATCTTATGCCCGGTAATTTGTGTTGACGCGGTATTTACCCGTATTTAGTGTTGGCATGCAGTATTTGTTGTACGCACCCGATATTTGTGTGGCAACCTGTGATACCCGGTACCTCGATATTCCCGGTTATTCATGCTGTGGTATTGATATACTTGATGAAAAGTATATGGACCTTCAGAATCACGAATGGTTCCGGTAATACTTGAACGATGCGATGTGTACACTTTATAAATTGTCATTAAATTCGACATACTGCTTGTGAGAAGATATAAATAAATTTTATTTCCAATTTAGATTTTGGTTTTGATAGAAATGATGAAAATATTATTTGTAACATGCTTCTAGCGCGAACCTATAATTAAATAATTATACAATTGACCCCCGTTTTACACCCTTTGAGGATTAGAAAATGTATATAAAACTACACCCTTTTCCGGACGAAGATAAATCCAAAAATACAAAAGTCATAAAAATTGATCCAGCAGTTTCAGTTATAAGTAGTGCAACTAACACGACTGAATTTTATATGTGTGTACAGATTCAATTTCTAAAAAATAAAAATAATATAATTTCGGCTTAAAAATTTTTCTAATCTAAAAGAAATTCTACTTAGTAAAAAGTCAGTAAAATTACTTTAAAATTACTTTATTTTAATATTTTTTATTTTATTTTATGTTTTTTAATTATTTTGCAAAAACATATTAATTCTTTCATTAAAGAATTAGAATTCTCAAAATTTCTATTTCTATCAACTTTAATATTTGTCCTTTGATTTAATGTATAATTAAAGGAGCGAACATCTTCTTGGCAGCAACGAATATTATTCAGCCTTTGTATTTAAATTTTAAAACCCACTTTAGCGTAACGTTCAAAGCTTTACATTTATTGACTTTCTCCTTAACGTTTGGGATAGTTGTTATATAATTCCTGTCGGATATAGCATCCGAATTATGTGGTCCTTTGAATGTCGTTTGAACCGGTTTCTACTGTTTACATTATCATTTTAGTACATACATTCGAAGGCAAGCGTCCCTTTCCTTTTATTCAATTGTCCCAAATACAATTTGTGTTTTAAACGTGTCGCGTTGATTGTTTATAAAATTTTGGGGTCTTATGAAACAATCTGTGATAAATGATACTAATATAACCAGTCCTTGATTTATAATAGAAGCAATTCGTGGAGTGAGAAAAGAAATTTTCTCCACGTTATGGAAAACGCTTTGAAAAGTGTCATCGTGTTAAAATAAAAATCTTAATAATAATATATAATAAATAAAATCATTTTTTTCATCCTCAAGAGTATGGGCAAAATTATAAATATTAAGGTCTTTATTCTTCTTATTTTAAGGTCTTAGAACCCATGTTACAAGCATGTAAGTTTTGAACGGATAGACCAATCGAATTGGGGTTTGGAGCGTTCCAGAATATTCTTAAAGGTTTCAGCCGATTGCTGAAAGTCCTACTGAAAAATTGTATTATACAGAAAATTTATCCATTTTATGTAATTTTTGGTATTGGGCGGAGTTTTTCCTGGACGGAGTGCCCAGGGGTGGCACTTAAGTTTTATCCTGCTCTGAATATGACCATAGTAGGAACACTAGTTTTTTGGCTACAACTTTGATATGTGCAACACAAATTATTGGTTATCGAAATAATCGTGAAATAAAATATTATAAAAGTATGGGAAAATCAATGACACCACTTTCAAAAAGTAATGCATCTGAAAAGACACATTGGTCCATGTATCAACTAATCAAAATAAACTTAAATAAACAAAATTCGTAGCCCGTAGAAATTTGCGAATTTATAAGAGCATTTAAATAGAAACACTTTATATAAAATTTAATGTATATATAAATGACACAACGAAAAATATGTCATACAGAACATAATTTATTAGCATTTTGAATTTGTGTCTTTTTTTTTTTTTTGTTTTTTGCCAACATTAAAACAATTTAACTACATAAATTTTTATAGAATTCATCAAACAAAAACAAAAATAAGTATGTAACCATTATATTTTTGATAGATTGAAAATTATACTTCGTTTACCAACCCTCTCCCTTCCACCTGTTTTTTCACAACTGAAACATTTATTTATCTGTTTTTAATGGGTTTCAAATTGGAACTTGTCAAATTTGGATAAAATATTATTATTTTGTTTAGCTCGTTTTGTTTATTTTCAAAGTATTTTATGAGATATGTCAACAATAATATATATTTGATTTCAAATCAATTAAATGTCATTCCGGTTTTGTACTGTTTATTTGTTTTATTAGTTTGTATGTATTGTCTTCACTTCACTTCCACTTCATCTCTAAATAGAAATGTAACAAAAAAATCTAACAAAACTATCCCAAAGTTTGCTTTGGCAAAGTATAGTACTTGATGACATGTATCTATATTTTTTAAGTTGCATCTCTAGAAGTAATATACTAGCATTTTATCGTAGGATATGGAGGTTTTAATTAAACTTCTTGAAATATTAAAATTTTGTTTTAAGAGTTTTAAGAGACTCAATTCCGATTAATCAGATGGGCGGGTTATAGATTGATATTCCATCTGTATGCAATGATTGATGTGACGAAATAAATTTGTCAAAGGCATCTAATGACATGTTCAAATCTAGGTTGTATGAATATATCGTTTACCTAAGCCTTAAAAGAAAATTATTCCCAATTGTTGTATTGGTATCATAAATTCTAAATAGGTAATATGTATTTATTATGGTTTAGGTTCGGTGGTGACATAGCCTTGAAGATATACGAAGTATATGCGAATATTATTACGAGTAATGCGAATATGTGGTGCAGTTTGTTGTTATTGTGATGGGAGTGTTAAACATGAATTATTGAAGTCTTTGAAGCCTGTTGATATTCGTTTATCAGATACCCATACGTAAAATAATTGCAATCATTTTTGTCATTTATGGACATTAACCTAAAAAATGACTTGCACTGTGCTTTATACGACATATCCGACAAATAACTTTAAAGAATGGGCTTAAAAATCAAGATATGCTTAACTTATGATTATCCAATTTAGTACGAAGTGGTTTCCAAGCATTCTATGCCATATATAAATAACCCCTCCCCAAATTACACATTATCCGAAGTGCCATTTATGCGTGGAAAAATTTATTTACATGCAAGGTTTTCTTCTCCAAATGATAAGTATAACGCGATCTCTTTCATGGAAGTCGTAAAATTTTCGTTTACAAGCACAAGCTTAAAATTGATGTAGGTATAGTGGAACAAATAGATAATTGAATAACCAATGCAAATACCGTGTCGTCCGATAAACCACTAAACGAGGTGTATGTTATCTCACATATTGAAATTGTTAAAAAGAAATTAAGATCTCTGAACAATAAGATTTTTGAAAAGCGAGGCGTTTTGTATTAGTGGGTTATTAAAAATACAAACCAAGTAAAAAAATAATAACTGTATAAATCTGAGAAATATATTAAGCTCAAAATCGTTGACCACAGCTCTTAAGGTAGTTGTCCTGCTACAATATTATAAACAAGTTCCTAGCAAAATATATTTTTGCGTTAAAGAAAAGCAAGCTACTGATATTTAGTTCGAAAAATTCTCTATTCTAGTAAAGAATATAGAAAACCTTTTATTTCGAAGTTCTCTTATGAAGTATAGGGAGTATTTTAAAAACGAAAGTATTCGGCTTACCGATTTCCAATTCTGAAATACTGCTTTTAAATAGAATTGAATTTAATTAATATTTTGTGACACAATTAGCTCCAAGCCAAGAAACTAATGGTCCACTATTGTGTTTCAATTTATTTTATTTTATTTGTATCGATCAAAAACAACCTTTAAAGTTAAAATTTTAAAACATGAGCTTTTATTCTGAAAAAAACCCGAAATGCTAGTAGTATCTATAAAAGCATTATTCAATTTTTTTAGTATAAAACTAAAAGGTGTAGCTATGGTGGAAGCGTGTGAAAGAAAAGGATTCAGTTTAAAAATGCTCTCATATTATTTTAAGATAACGCTAGCTGTTATCATCAACACTTCACTTTTATTTAAATTGTAATAAAATTAAAGGACGTGGATATACGAAACTGTAAAATACATATTATGTGCCACCTGCCCCGTCACTCTGTGTACAGCTCTTCGTAAATCTCCTTAATTTTTTAGCCCATCTATTTCATTATAAAATTAGCCGAGCTCACTTTGCCAACAATTTAGTATCGTTACTAAATAACTACTAAGAAAAAATAAATAGAATTATTCTCACCCCAAAAACGAACAAATCAAACAGTATTTGAATTGTCTGACTATTTTTTGATACTTTCCTTGATCTCTAAGATAACAACCAAAAATATCCATTGTGGATTTCTTAAAAAAAGTAAACACTTAGTTTATCTTATTCTTTTCGGGAAAATTTTTACAATTTTTTATATAAACATATTAGCCAAATATGTTGTCACAAGGCTAAAAATGTGAGCTTTTTTAATGTTCATTTGAACACCGAGGAATGGGAAAGTTAAAGATGTGAGATTTGCTTACAACCGAACATCTACGAGATGAATTAAATGTTTTAAAATAAGATGTTAAGATTTTCAATACAACATACAATATTTGTTGTATGTAGTTCATGAAAACCAACAATAGTACTCATTAATCGTTTCTTCAAGCATTCATTACTGTTTCTACATTTACCAAACATTTTGAGGTTTAAAGTACACTTTCCAACATACAAAGAATAAATCTAGCTATAAGATGTACTATCTACTAATAAATTATTTATGTCTAAGAGAATGAAGTACTCCACTTTGTTCACGATCATGAGACGGCTATTTCAAAACATCATAATGGTATTGTATATAAAATTAATGATATTTGAAAAACGACAAACTACTTGTGACCTCTATGGTATAAAGCTTTTGCTTTTCTCCCGAAACAGAAAATATATTATTGGATTATCACTTTACGTTTCAAAGGGAATAACATAGAAAAAAATAAATAAGTATGTATGATAGAAATCGACTTCGCTTGGTGAAAAATTTTTTAAAACTCATTGGACTTTTTGAAAAACTGAACAATCTATTGTGTTGGATTGTTTAGTGATGGTTTTCATTTTATTGAACCTATTACACAGTTTGTGCCGACAGATTATAGTTTGGATCTTCACTTAAAATTTAATAAGATTATCTGTTACTCGAAACTAACTAGTTGGCAATTTATGGTGGAAACAACCATTCCTCGAATTCAGGCACAAATATTAGAATTTCACAACCAAGAATAAATATCCAAAAATTCTTCCAAAAACTTCAGGCATAAATTTTATCGAATATATTCTTTTTTACTTACGTAAATTTATTGAGATATTTATCTATTTTCATCTCGTATAACATAAAATTAAATATGTAGGTATAAAAAACTATACATTTTCGAAGGCGAAAGTTCATTGAATGATTGAACGTGCCTATTACACTTATAAGAAAAGTAATATCAGTTTACACCAACCGTATTTAAGTTACAATTTAACAAACTTTAAGACAGGTGCTTATCATCTCATAAAATGCTTACTTGCTCATGTTCTTATAAGGAGGAATATTTTTTATAAATAGAATTGTAGGCCACGATTTATACTCGAAAACATAAATCGGAAAGTTATTCTTCGAATCCATCTAGGTTTCATTCACCACTATATGCTACTTCTATTGAAGATGTATATAACATCATTAGGTTAGTAAAATATTCAAAACGTGACACAGCTAATAGCCCAGACAATATCACATTAATATTTTCAAAATAAATCTTAGTTTATACATCAATTATTTTATATTCTATAAATTTTGATGCTTTTACTCAGCTTAAAGACCGCTGAAACAAAATCTAATTTTGAAAATCATTTAGAATATTTTTTCAAAACGTATTTACCCTCTGAAACATTTTATTTGTACAGAACGATTATGGTATTGCAAATGGAATCAATCCACTTAGTATTTTATTTTGCTGACAAGAACTTTAATAATTATAGATAATTATATGAAGATGATACCAATGTTTTTTGCAAACTATCATAAAATAATAATAATTATTATATAAATTTATTGTGATTGTATCACAATTACGAATTATATTATAAATTCCAATTGTTTGATTCATTTTAATTAATATTTGAATTCCGTCTTATTCACCATTAAAAGCGAGATAAATTTATCCGATTAAGTTAGTTATTCATATGTTCGAAAAACGACTTTGTAAACTGTGACTAGAATTAGTTTAATTTGGTAATGTACTTGCTAATTATGATTATTATAACCATTTTTTTCGTTAAAATATAGTTTACTAGCTGATACAGTCACGCGTTGATGTTGCACAATGCTAAAAAAGAGAAACTTAAATAATACAAAATGTTCCTTAGCGTAAAATATTTGATGTCTTTGTCTTTTTTTCAATCTTTTGACTCTTTTGAAAAAAGAAATTTGTCACTTGGTTGTCAAATATTTATGAATGCGTTCAGAGGTGTCTTGCACCAAATACCGGGTCTCAAACCAAATATAATTCGAAGAAACCGGTGCCCCAATTGTGGCCCAGTATTACATGTTATGTGAAAATTGGGTTGATAGAAAAAAGAAAGTTTTCAAATTTTAATATCTTTATTTTCACATATTTTAATTTTTCGCTCAATTAAAAAATATATTAGCTTCATTAAACAAGGATTCATTTCAGTTGGTATATAAAATACCTTTTTATAGTTAAATCTCCAAATGTTTTAACCGTCAAAGACAAAACTTCAACAATCTGCGAATATGAGAAACAAAAATTTCAAGGAATTTATCCAGAAAATTTGAGAGAAAAGACAAGAAAAAAGTAAATCGGTTGATAAACAGAGGAGTAAAGAAGTTTAATTTTTGAGTTTGATCGATCTTTGCTCCTCATCACAAAAATGAATTATACATATATCATACTTCGTGTTGTGGTACTCTTGATGAAAAGTTTATGAGCCTCAAAAAGCACGAATAATTCCTGTCACACTTGCTGATGCGATGATCAATGATGCGATGTGCACACTTTATAAAATTAATAGTTTGACATTCTAATAGTGAGAGGTGAGAAATAAATTTTATTTTACATTTAAAATTTTAAATTTACCAAAAAATCCTACTCATTTATACGCATGTTCGAAATGAACGCTTTTTGCCAGCTCCTCATCGTCCCATAAGAAACTTCGTTCCAATAATTTGTATGCTACCAATTTTAAAACACTTCAAAATCAAAGTGTTTTAATTGTTTTCTTTATAATAAAATTGTGTTAGTTTACTCATGCTAGTAGACATCAAATGAGATATAAGAGATATGATCAGAATATAAGGTTGTTTCCAGGCAGAGTACATTTAATATTAAGTAGGAAAAATTTCTGAACATATGAATGAATATTTGAAAAGTAATTCAAAATCCGCAGATGTAATAAGCCGATACGTGAGACAACATAACATGTATTTGATAACATGAATATTGTAACGATGATTCATTCTTAAGAGTAACGGATACCTTGTTTTGTCTTGATATTAAAATAAATAACGGATATACAGCAACTTTAAGCTTGTTATTTTACTATCGCAAATTTACGTAAAAGAACACCTTATCTGAACAAAAAAAATTGAATTACTAACCTGTTGTATTTAAAAAAAAAATAATTTTGATTGATATAAGAAAAAGATTGCATCGTGATTAATTATTTAGTAAATTTCAACTAGTTAACGATATTGATCAAAAATATGTTGACAGTAATTAATAATCTTAAAGAAATTAAAATAAAACATCAAACAATTTATTTTTCTATATGAGTATGTAGAAAATTCTTTATGAAAATGTGAAAAGTTAAAGTTTTATTATTTTCTTTACAAATTCATTCACATTTGTAACAGATAATTTGAATAAATTAAATTTTCAGTAAAACTGTCACATTTAATTGCAAAAGTTTATTTGTTTGTTATATTATGTGGGAGAAGCAAAAATGGAAAATCTTCTCTAACTAACACATTATTGTTCCCTTTCCACCATATTTCTTTCATATTTTCTTATATAATATTTTCTTGCAAAATGTGTTTTACTCAAATGTTTTTCAGTGTCAACGAGCTTACTTACATGCATATACTTCACTCACACCCACAAATAACACACTACCAAATAGTTCATATAATGGGTGAATATGAAAGGGTTAGCTTCGAAGATTAAAATAATTTAACGATTAAAATAAATTGCATTGAGAAATTTTATTTTTCATTCTAACTACTTTTATTAATACTTGCAATTTGCAAAAATTATATTCTTTTATGTCCTAAAATTTACTATAAGATATAAAGATTATTATATAAAATTGGAATTATTCGAAATATTGTTAAAACTGTATGCCGAATAGTCTTAGCAACTGCAATCAAGACACTTTCTTAACTCCTGTTTTGTAAGTACGACATCCGGCAAATTTTGGCTATGAAAAAATTAAGTCCGCGGGCGATGGTCGTACGGGAGATACGATCACTCTGAGTTATTTTCGGAATCTATATAATATTCTAAGCTTAGTTCACTTCTGTCGTCATAGGCTACTTGCAGCACGGTATACGTCGACAAAAATAAACTCTGTTAGAGAATCTCAGAGAATAATAGCTGGATATGTGTTCCGAAAAAAATTAGATTATTCATCTCTCCCGGACTTACCCTTTATTGATATCTTAGGAAATTTCGAGAATGATATAGTTAATTATACGTAAATAATGTTTTATTAACATCTAGATACATGCAAATATAGATTCTTATAATTGTAATAGGCTTGCAATTGTGATATTGATCAAGTGCAGTTTCTGTTGTCAAATCGGGGGGATAATAAAGTCACGGTATAGTCACGACTTTATTAAAATGGAAAAATTTATTATTGTTACACGTCTTCCTTAAAAATTACTTGCCCCATGAATCCGCCCTAATCACAGCATAGATACTCAAAATTTATGAGTATATAAAAACGTTGAGTTATGTGAAATAAATTGCTGAAGAAATCACAAATAAATAAAAAGTTCTCAAAGTATAGTTAGTTCGTATTCCAGTTACGTTCCTTTAGCTTTATTATAGTATTCCACTTACTTTCTTTAAGTATAGTTGGTGCCTTTTGTTTCGTATTCCATTTACTATACTTTGAGAACTTTTTATTTATTTGTGATTTCATTAGAAATTTATTTATTTCACATATTTCAATATTTTTATATACTCATAATTTTAAGTATCTATGCTGTGATCAGGGCGGATTCATGGGCAAGTAAAAATTTTAATATATATTAAAAATTTTATTTTGATTTTTTTAATATAAAAAAATACAAGACGTATTTATCAAAATATAGTTGAAAAGTACGGAGCTGATAAACAAAGAATCCAATATAATATCGCTTCCATATTGTTTTTATTGTTTCTATATTTTATTATGTAATAATATTATTTGCTTCTCATCCGATTTATATTTGTATATTCTCGTTCAACTCTATACGAAACCGGAAAGTTGTAAGTCAAATTATACTTGCAATATTTGATTGCAGTGTGACACAGGCACATTAATATAGCCTTGTTATCCTGTTAATGCTTTGAAATTTAGCATGAACACTCATGAAGTCAAAATGTTTTTCGATAAAAAATCAATGACAACAATTTTCATTACAAGATTGTGTTACATCATGATTTTCATGATTGTGTGTATTTCAAGATGGTGTTATAATAATAATTTTTTTAAGTTTTTTATGCGAATAAATTGTAAGAAATATATATGTACTTTTTTAGGGTATGAAATACCCCTGGTATCATCAAACATTCATTCAATTTATCAGAACTGGCATATCTTAGTTTCGTTTGGTTGAGGAATCGGCTATGTCGAATAGCCATAGACTTAATTTGCTGTTGAATATTTCAACAGCCTCATTTGTTGATTGAGTGCACTTTCATTATGCATATAGTAAACGTGGCAGGATTCTTTCATATAATAACTATTCCACATAAATTAGTTTTTGTCGGGCTGGAAAAATTTGTTGCCTAATTTTTTTCTTAGTACACACTGGTGGCACATACTGATGTTACATTAAAGAAAATGTGACTTAAAAAATCAGCCACGACGCGTCAAGGAAAATTCTTATACTTGTATAGAATTTTGTACGTACAGTATTATGTGTGTATCAAAATATATTTATTAAAATTTTTCTCGCTTATTTGAATATTCTTAGAGAAATGTTTCAAATAAAAGTTTCAGAACACACTAAGTTTAAAGAAAATCGTTGGAGCCATTTAATAAAAAAAAAAAAAAAAAAAACATAATAAACCCGAAAAATAAAATAAAGTAGAACACTATACTACGATTTTAACCAAAAACTTCGCGGCACAACTAATAATATTAGTTTGGTGAATTTCAGATAAAGCATTCGACATGATATCACTGTCACACATACACAGGCCAAACTCTGAAACCAATCAATGACTGAAATAGCAAGTTAGGTGAATTTTAGATTAAGCATTAGATATGATATCGCTGTCATACATACACAGACCGAATTCTGAAACCCATTTTTTGGATTCAGGGCATCTAAAAATATGCATTTCGGGTGAAAACTCTATTCGAAAGTTTGACAGGATTTTAATGCTTCCGTTTACTATTAGCAGGAAAAGATAAAAAAGCATAATTTTTAGAGTGTCGTGCAGTATAAAATACTCGTGGAATAAAAAAATACAGCGACCTGAATCTTCCACGCTTATTTTTCAGTTTAAAATGAATGTTTTAGATAGATAAATCAAATTTATTCTGATAAACTACTCAACACAACATAATTATTAATGTTTTTAAATAGGTAAAAAAATGATATAAGGTTGCAAGTGTTGCATTTTTTGATTCCACAAATATTATGTTCACCTCGTTTTTCATTTGTTTATATTTGAAGTGTAGGAGGAATATGTACTAAAAATAACAATGTAACTTTTAAATATCGTATTGATTTTGATAACCAAGTTTTAGTATCACCATATAATTTTGTTTCTATATTTCTTCGTTTTACCTCCTCTAATATAATATTTTATTACAATTTTTTGATTTAAAAGTGTATATGTTATGTATTCTATCAGTATATTCAAAGATGTAAAAATTTTATGTCTCATATATGTCTACATCTGAGTGTTTTAAAAGTTACAATAAAAGAATCCACGTACTTATAATCCAGTTAGTTATGCTTCTAGCATCAAAATGTAGACAAAAAAAGACTGCATTTTTGAAAAAAATTACATTTTTAGTATTTGAAGATGATGTGTAAAAGAATTTTCATTTTTTACGATTTTTATGTTAAAATTTCTAATGAAAAAGTTCTTGGCCTGATTTTGTCGTTCTATTAATAAAAATAATTTACAAGAATCCAAAAATATAAAATTAAATAGTTGAGAACAGATTTTAAGCGAATTTTAAAAAGAAATGATTTCGATTTCCAGTTTGATTATGATTGTTGAGTAGACTTCATAAAAATGTTTTAATAAATTTTTCATGTTTTCATGAATAGCAAGTATAAACATTTTATTTCAGTTTTCAATATCATAAACAGAGACATCGACAGTAGTATGATTTTATACTCGAAAAAGTTATATAGAGTACATGCCGGCTTCCAAAATTTCAACTAAAGTTGGTAGCTCTCGAAGTAATAAAATAAAATTTCGAGTGTTCACAAAAACATTTTATTAACCTATTTTTGATCGCCTGTCAGCAACAGATAGCAAAATAAAATTATGATTGTGTATTTACATTCAAAATGGAGTTTAAGATTGTTAATCGGCCAAACTTTGGCCTTCTTGATCCAATAAAAATAAACAATATTTGTTTGAATAATTTTCTGGTAATGGGCTTTCAAGTTTCTTTAGCTAGAAATATCTTACTTTTGAGTTCGGAGTTATTGATTCCCCGATTTAAAAAAAATTTGCTCTGATTCTCCAATATTTTATATATGTCTTCATTTTGTAAGTTCCTGAGCAATTTTTGTTTCATATCCATCGGTCTGAGAAACTAATTTAGACGAACTCACATAACCCCACAATTAATGAATGAATATTTATTAATTTATGCTAAATAGTGGAGATGTTCAGGATAGTTCCATTTAAGAAACAATTCATCTATCAATTACCGTTCGGAGAATATAGAAATATCTCTTGAAACTTTTTCCAATTAAATACCGATATTCCGTGAGCAGTTCATCCACTTGTAATAAAATTTTATACATACATGTAAAAACGTATAGGCCTACATTATTAGTTTAAATTGTGGCAAAATTGCTTATTCTAGAACATTGCTATGGACGAAAAGTTATATGCAAACACACATACAAACACTCACACTCAGGGACCTGAACCCGAATATTTCCGATGAAAAATAGAAACAAAATTTTTTGACTCTTGTACACTACATTATTGCTAGTAGTACTACGTTCCTAAAAGATAGGAATGATAGTTAACAAATTGTTATTAAAACAAATGTTGGTTATTCAAACGACAAACAGTTACTTGTCCTTTGCACTTTTTATTAATTTTTAGTAGGACATGAAATATATTCCTAATAGGATGTTTATTTGTCTATTAATAAACAAAGGAATAAAAAACAAGAATGTATGGTCCACTTAAGCTATACATATTAGTTAGAAAATCAAATGGGTCAAATAAAATGGAACATGGAGATAAGAGCAATGACAACCATGGATGTTACATTTACTCAAATAGGACAAACATTTCTGATTGTGTAGTTATGTATCTCAGTCGCTTTATTCATTGTTTACATTTTATCCCGTAAAACAAATTGAAAACATTAATTTATTTGTAATAAATTACAACCATTTATCTTTTTTGTTTGTTAAATTATTCAACCGTTTTATTGTTTAATTATTTACTTTAAAATTTTATTTGCTTATTAGTTAAAATTTTTGATGTTATCTCCTTTAGACTTGTTCGTTACACTTTCCCATTGTCCTTTCGTAACGACATCACATAAATTTATAGTTTGCATACAAATCCATAATATAAAAATATTAACGCAGCCTCTATAAAACTATTTTTTTTCTGCCATGTAAATCGTTGCATCCATCTAAACTAAGTCATCAAACACATAGTTTATAAATATAAGTAGATATTATTTTCCTATAATAAATTTCCCCTCGCTGTACAAAATTGTACAATGTAACTAATACCACGTTTAGTACACGAAAGGTTATACTTCCAATACTTATTATCGCGATTACTTCATATACTAATAAAGATAAAGGATGTTATTTTGTTTAAGAAGGATATAATTTTTAATAGTGATAACTGTCATTTAACAGATGATATATGCCAATTTGTTTTGACTTTTTTATTCTTTAAGCATTGAAAAATTATTATGAAAAGACTAACGTCGAAACAACATTAACAAATTTTGAGAACATGTTTTTAAAATAACGATTTTATTCACCAAACTTACAGATAACTTCGTGAAGTTGATGGTTTAGAATGGTTTTGGCAATAAAAAAAACAAGACAACTAAGTGTACAGAAGAAAATGTCAGCGCTGTAAGAGCTAGTGGCTATGACTATCAAAATTTATCTACTTGTGAACGTTCTTAAAAAGTCTCAAGCATAACATGAAAAATTTGGCGTAAAGATCTTTATTTACACCCATACAAGTGACAACTAGTTCAAGCCACTTAAGCGGATCGGTCATAATAAACGTCGTTTGTTTGCTAATTAATCCTTAGAACAGTTTCAATTAGATTCACTTTCTGATCGAAAAATTATTTTTAGTGATGAAACTTGTTTTTGGTTGAACGGCTACATAAACAAGCAAAATTGCCGTATATGAAGCGAAAAAAATCCTTAAGAAATTTTGGAGGATGGTTTTTCAAAAATGCACCGTATGGTGTAAGCTTATATGCTGGATGCATCATCGGTCCATATTTAAAAAAAAAAATTTTTTTTTGGGGCTAATGTAACAGTAAATGCTTACAACTCGATATTCCATGAAATTTATTTCAAAATTTGAATGGTGTTGATTCGGAAGTGTTGGTTTCAACAAGATATAACATTATTTCCAGAAATTTTCAAATTAATTAACGTCCAAGATCATGCGACACAATGCCACTGGATTATTTTCTTTGCCGTTATGTGAAATGACTGGCTGATAAACCAGATTTGGAAGCCATTACAATCCGTGTTATTTATGAAATAATGTTTGTATTACCTCAAAATTGGTCAGATAATACGGTTCCTCAGGAATAGTCGTAGTGGAAATAGTCTGAGATTTCTTTTTAAAACCTCAATGTCCAATCTTTATTTAAATGTGATTTATTTTAATTTAAAGTTCTATCATTCTAAAAAACATCCTTTATTAAAGTACTATAAAGGTATGTGCACACGTGTATTTTTATATTTTAGTTATAAAATGTAGTTAAATAAATATACATATACATCGAGTGTAGTTCTGTAATATGTTTTTGAAAAAATATATTCAACCTGTTGTATTATGAAGCTCCTCCTAGGCTATGATTTTAAATAGAATATTTTTATTATAAGCAACCTGTGGTTGTTATAGTATCATCAACAAATATAAATAAATAATGAATTAAAATTTGATTCTATAAAACTGTAACCATAGAAAATAATAAAGATAATAACAAACCCAAAATAGATAGACGACACTTGTCCTCTACTACAGATTTTTTTGATTGAACTATTTAAAAAAATGGGTGGGATTCGGTTCGATTATTTTTTAATTTAATTTTGTAAGGATTTTTCGATGTAAACATCTATAGGCGCGGGTAAACTTGATTGTTGGCGTGGTGATATAGACCGTGGCGACTTACCTATAGTATATATAGTGTTATTTACTACGTTACACAAGCTAGGGTAACCTACAAAATTATTTCTATATTTCACATCTGCCAGGCATCCCATGACGGCTGACATTTAAAAAAAATAAACTTACTAGTAAAATATAATTTACATTTATTGAGATGTTAAAAAAGTGTACATTAGTTTTTTACTATTTAATGGCACAATATAATTTACACTTAATATATACACTAGAATATAATTTAAAACACAAGTAATTAGCGGGAATAGAAATTATAACATCCAAGATTTAAATACAACGAAAAATTTTACGTTTGATATTAAATTGTTCAATTTAAGAATAATCATAAAATACATAATTAATCATTGCTATAGTAATGTTGAAAATACCTTTCTTAACTCTTTAAAAAGATGATAGATGGCATTAAGTTTTACTATCATGGAGAGATATCCACGAGAGTTGTTTTTTTTTTTTCGAGAACTAAGAGAGTTTCTTATCTACCTACCTTAGGGATTATAATCCGTAACCGTCACACAAAGTTTAATGCATGATACAATCTTATGTAAAATAATTTAAAATTCGTATTCAAATAATATTTTTGTAATTTATCCAATTTTTTTTTTTTTTTTTTTAAATTTCTGGCTTTAGCTATTTTTTTTTAGCTATATAGCCATTAACCAAAGGGGGTTTATTATTTTTATACAACAACAGTACACAGTACTGCTAGGTGGTCACCCATCCAATTACAGATTGTGACTGCTGTTGCTTAACTTTATATCAAAGCCTGTCATTACGTTTCGTCAGTCCGGGGTCATTTATGTAGTTTATATTCAAATATATAAGGAACATATAATTTATTGTTATATACAAGTGTTTCATTTCAATGAATATCACTACAGTATTTTTGGCTGGCAAGAAAAATTTAGGTATACTTCTAAATTACTTGAGTTTAATAGTTTAATCAATAACTAACAGATTCTCGCCCGTGATTAGATCGAAGGAAATTTTCAGATTTAATTATTTAGTTATTTTTTTGTGAATTATTAAATACCTGTAGTAAAGCTTTTGTGAAAAACCAGCAACGCGCATATTAAATGTAAAAAAATGAATCCATTTAATTCATGCTGATAAGTACAAAAACGTAACTTAACGTTTTTCTTGAATTGGTTCCTGAATGAATATATACTCTCTGTTTTTATTTCAAAAACTAAGTTGCCTTTTAATGACTTTTAAAAAACAATACAAAATTTATCGTAATAGGTTTTCCAAAAATGTTTCTTACAAAAGTTGTATTGTTTTTAAAACTATAATACAAACATAATAAATAGCAGAAAGTCTTTAATTGTATAGGCAAATCATTAAACGATAATTCAAAACTAAATACAAATTTAAAAAAAATCCTGGTTTTAAGTTTAAAATAAAACCAAAATTTTATTTATTAAAATTGATTTAATAATTAATAATGAAACAAAATTAATGAAATTGATTTTAATGATTAAATTTTACTTGCTTCCTAGGAATTACGTACAAAATCATGTATTATTATATTTCCTGAAATCCATGTTTGGAAAAATTAATATGAAATTAATTTCTGTATTCGAACAACTTAACCGGAACATGTGGGTAGTAAGAGAACAGTAACTTACGAATCCTTAAATTCTTGTTTGCGAATTAATATATAGATTACTTCATAAATTAAAACTTCTTTTCGTTCTTGAGCAATTTTAACAACGGGCGAGCATGTGGAAATGGATTAATTAGGTGATTCTATGAACTCCTTTACCAAAGTATTGTTTCTGGCTTCAGTAGTTTTTAGCGTTACAAACTTGAAACTAAAATTAATATACTTTGACAAATTATATACGTCTTCTAAGTATATAAATTATACTCTTAGCAATTGTCTCAAAAAGGATTTGACGAAAAAATATTTGAAATCACTAATTAATGTGATTCATTCTGTATATAAAAACCTAGGTACGTCTTTTATAATACAAAAACAGAACACCGTAGTATGTTGGATTATACTCTACAAAATATTCATTTTTTATTCCTACCCTTATGGTACCTTAGCAAGATATAAAATAAGTATTAAGCGAAAAACTTGTTATTATATCAGTTCTTGTTGTATTGTATCATAAGTTACTGTATTAAAATATGCTACAGTGCGTTTTAAGATCAGATAATATCAATTAAACGATATCAAAATGAATAATATTCTCGAATCAATTATTTTATTAGTCGTTATTTGAAAGCAGAATTGAAAACTAAAGCATTGATTGAAAAAATAGTTTTTCAAATTTAAATTTAATTGAGTTTTACTAGCCGTTATTGTAATTTGATTTGACAAGTTTTAATTGCATATTTGAAAAATAAGTCACAAGTCAAAAAAATATTGATTTACACGCGAATACTAACTAAATACCTTATATACTTCGTTCTTTATAATCCGAAGTCTTTTAGCTAAATATCTGTATAACGTCCTAATATACTTTTTTATACAGTAGTATATTATAGTTTAACAAAATTTATGACCGTGAAGGTCCTAAGTATGAAATTCATAAATATGTTTTCACATAAATAATATTACGTAGCATTGGGTCAGTTTTAATTTTGACCCTCATTAGTTGAATGAATAAAACTTAATCGTTAAAAATACAAGAAAGGAAAAAGAAGAACAAATTCAATGAAAAAAGTCGACAAAGGTGTTAACCCGCTTAAATATTGAATGTGTCTTTGAGAGATGTTTTGTATTGAATTACTTTAGTCATTTTATTACTGATTTGATCGATTTTATGATTTGATAAATTTAAAATAAGTTTTTCTTATATACAAATGAGTATAATAACTCATTACACAATTTTTCCCCCCGATTTTTTTATATTTTGGATAATTAATAGTGTTAAAATATTTTTACTTAAAATACAAAATAAAGATTTCATTTAAAATTAAATATATTTCATATTGTTTCAGTTTAAAGTAAAGACTTTAAACTGAAACTTTATAAAGAAAAATTAATTTTAATACAATCTACTATTAAAATCGCTTATTTGATGTTAATTTTATTATCATTTTATAGATAAATTTGTGTGTGAATGTATTTAGTATACTAAACCACGCTGGTATTAGCTTAAAACATTAGTTTCACATGAAAATAATTATACTGCAGTTAAATTTACAAAAGAAAATATTTTGTAGTAAAAATATTTAAAAGTTTGAAGGTTAGTTACGTCATTCTTGATTAAATGCCTTTTCAATTTAAACGCTACGTTGCTAGTGTTCTGAAAACTCTGACATCATCATGCAAATTTAACTTCTTATATCCCAAAATCAATTTGATATGATTCGACCCTTTGAAACATACTGTAAATTTATAAATTTAGTTATCACAATGTATGTAACAAATATGGTATAGTATTACAGTCAATGTGTACTTTAGCTTGATATGAATTATAAGGTGGTAAAATTTCATAAAATGTATAGAATAAAAATATATAAAAAAACACCTAAGATGGCTATATTTAGTATAGTTCTCTCTAGATAGTACTATCATTTCAGTAACAAGAGGCTTCGTAATATTATGGTATATGTATGTTGTCGGATCACTAGTTGGATCAAAGTCATAAAGGAACAACAGTAAAATAAAAATGTTAATAAAAATTTACGAGTTTTGCAACAACATACACACTCATATGTATTCTCATGTAGTTTATCTTTTATTCGCTAATCCAGCACTAATATAATTCGATCTTTGTTTTTTTGAACATTTGTCGTGATTTTTTTTAAACAAAGTTGTTAAACAGATTTGTTTTGTTTAAATAAAATGTCGTTTAGTTTGAGTTTTAAATCAAAACTTCATTTTATTTGTAAATATTAAATTTTTTTTTATCTATAAATTTTGTTTAATTAACGAACTTTTCAAAACAAAAAAGTTTAATTTTTTTATTTGATGAATAATCAAAATCAAAAATTATATTATAAAAGTGTTATTTCGAAAATGGTGTGAATTAAAATATAAAAATGTTTCAGCGGATATACAACCATACAAATGCGATAGTTGGCAGTTACGGAATACTTTTTATTTTTAATCATAAAAACTTTTCGGAAATATCTTCAATTAACTTCGATAAGAATATCAGTGTCGTCCCTCCACGAATCTTTTGCTTTATTTGGCAAAGCATATGTTTCATGTAACAAGTTTTATATCCTCAAATATCAAACCCTCTCATAATTAAAATTTTCCTCAATTATATATTTTGTATTCAAAATTGTTTTTATACGCATGTCTGCTGACTCCAATGGTTTTCAGTATGTCTTGTTTAAAACTTTTCCGTTTAAAGTTTTTATTTAAATAAAGTAAATTTTATATCAAGCAAATCAACTTGGAAAAATTATAACTTTATTAATGAAAGCACAAAAAAAAGAAAAATAAAGAGATTTTTTTGCTACGGATTATTTCATTTATGTACCAGAAGACACTTAAATTTTTTGTTCCATAATATTCATATTTAAAGGGTTAAATCCTGTGGTGATCGTGATGCCGAGATCAAGCGTTTTTCATTTTTTTTTCATCTCTCAATTAACAGTATAAATATTAGATCTATAGTTCAGAAAAAAAGTTGGATTTCAAATATCTGTAAAAGTTCTTGGGATATCCATGAAAAAACAAAACTCTTACCTTTTTTTACAAATTTTTTTATACCTTTTACTATTTTAAGCAACAATCGTAAAGAAAATTGCAAATAATGAATTTAGTAGACTTCATAACATAAAGATTTTTCGAAAAGTCTAAATAATTTCCTTTTAAGATGGCCTTTTTCTAACTTCGACAATAGCTGAATTTAATTTATAAAATCTTAAATCATAAAAATTTGACACAGCATCTCATGGACATAAACAAATATACTACTTCTAATTAACTTATACCTGTTAATACAGTAATTGTAAAATATTTTAATTATATTAAAGTAAAAATCAAGATAACATCAAATCATACCAATGATGCTTATTTAGCTATATAAAGCAACTTTTCATTATTAATTTTTTGCGTTTATCAGAGTAGAAATTCAATGGGTGTAATTGTTGACGGTTGAAAACTTCACATTCAATGTTAGTTTTAGAGAACTATTTGCAAAGTTGTTAACTACTGAAAATAATGGTTTCATTATCGTTTTTTGGTAAAAGAATCGAAAAGAAAATATAGAAAAAGAATTGTTATCATTCATTTGAATTTGAGTAACTTAAAAATAGTTTTTTGAGGCAGACATATAACATACATTCTACAGGTTGTCACTAGAGGTTGATTTATAGAATCCATTTTTATGAAGAAATAATATTAAATACACACAAAAAATTAATTATTAAAACTTATAAATATAATAAAAAAACAACTAATGCACAGAAAAAAAAAGATATTGATATTGCGTGCGTGTATTCAGTTTGTGCCATGTTCTTAGACAGTTGCTTACGAGTTTATTTTTTGTTCTAAGAGTACAAAAAAGTGAACAAATTGTCATTGCCATAAAAAGTATTCTCTATCGATCGTCCGTGAATACTTATTATTTATTTATTAATTCAATTTCGTTATTGTTTTGATAATTACATAATATTTTTTATGAATATAATTTCATTAAATTGAAGTAAAATTCAAATATGATTTCTTCGTTGAAGTTTTAATTAATTTTTAATAAGTAATGCTGAAAAATATTCAATAGAAAATAATGATTTATAGATTTATAGATAAAACATTTTTTTAATATTTATTTATTTTTTATAACTTTTATCATATAAAAAAATGTTAATAGTCAGTAATAATAATAAAATAATTTATTTCTATGTACCTAGTTAGTAATGACTTTTTTTATCTATACCTAATATATAGATATACAATATGATTATTAAAAATCATCGCGTAACACTCATATTACTAAGTTAGTTACTAAATAAAAAATGCAAGACAATTTTTTGTCTTTTTTAATAATAATGTTACAAATGTAATATTGAAAAATTCATATTTCTCACTAATACGTTTATTTCTCACATTTGAACTTTTTAGAACATGAGAAGTTAAAGTAAATTACTCTTATTACAATACAAATTTTTTCGAAATTAAAAAATTTGTTGAAAAAATTAAAATTATTACAAATCAGCATATCTTATCCGATACACTAAACTAAATACTTATCGCTACAAATATTAAACAGTATTTGATATTTAATTCTATAAAATATTTCTCATACATGCAGTTAGTTATGATATCTGGACGTACATTCATTTTGTTTGTTAGAATATTTTGCGGACTCATTCTTGGAACAGATTGTTGCATTAGAAAAATATGATTAGTTAGAATAAAGGAAAATCGTAGTATTTTATGCTATTTTATTTTATACGCAATGGAGACCAAAACCAAACTCCCTATCCTATGTCAAAGCTAGAAGTTGTGTTTCAAGTTAGTAAAATACAAATTTTAATTGGTAATGAATAAAATGAAAAATATTTGAAATATATATATCATCTTGTTTCAAAAATGTGTAAGAGCAAAATGACTAACAAATTTGGTTTCTAAGTAAAATAAAAAAATTTCCGATCAACATTCATTGGACTTGTTGATCGAAATGTATAGAATTTGAATCGTTTGTCTTAAGTTTCTCTTATTAATCCAGAGAAAAGATAATCTAATATTTTAAACATGAATAAAATAAGTTTTAATAAACTAAAACTCTACTACGAAAATATGGTCTTAATAATATAAAACAGGATAATATTCTTGTCTAAAATAAGTTGAAGTGATGTTCAGAGGACAGCCATGGTCGTATGCCACCTTCTTGTAAGGGTTGTTGGTAATAGACAATATGTATTAGGAGTGTAAGGTGATGCGATTAAGCTATCCTCTGAATATCAGCTATTTTGGACTGGAATGTTTTCTTGTATCGAATTTCATATTCAACATGAAACCTTTTAAAACGAATATTTTAGACCACAATTTTTTTCGTTATTAAATCCTCCAAGTCTCCCGGCCAAATCCGACGGGGCAGGATGGAACATATACATATAAATTCAAATATATATACACTGGTTTCCATAGTTGGGTAATTAAAGCTTGTCAAAGCACAATATTATCGATAAATAAGTTATAATATCAGGGTAAAAGTGTAGGTAACATACAAATCTATTATATGAGCTACTCCATCATTAATCAGCAACTAAGCATTTATAATGACATCACTTATTCTTTTAATAAATGTTTATATAATACTGTTTGTGGGCGACTTGGGATCGGTCTTTCTGTAAAACTGTAAATCTTTTCAGTGATAAATCATAGTATGCTATACGAAAGTACGAAAACAATATTCTAACAGGAATTAGCCCTGCTCAACATTTATATATTGAGAATGCGTTTGAGTTGAGTTTGGTCAAGGAGGTCGAAAGGAAAGAGAAACATTTCATCGAATATGGTAGAGTATACAATTTTACATAGATTGTGACAAATGTCTTTCTTGGTAAAATATGAAAATTTAAATGAAGGTCGGGACATTTTTTAATAATGAATAACTAATTACACTCTTTATTTTGTATAACAACTGTATACAAATATATATATATATATATATATATATATATATATATATATATATATATATATATATATATATATATATATATATATATATATATATATATATATATATATATATATATATATATATATATATATATATATATATATATATATATATATATATGTGTGTGTTTGTGTGTTTGTATTTTCAATACTTCTTAATATTTCTTCGGTAAATATAAATTAGTTTGTACTTTTTACAATGTTTTGAAACCGTGTCATATTAAAAATTTTGTTTCCATTTGAAGAATTTTTTTCTTGAACACTTTCTTGAACACAAAAATCTCAATAACTTTTGATTCATTGGTTTGTTTAGTGGTAAAACTTAAGGATGTATTAACTTTTCTTCGTGTACTTATATATGTACCTATACTAGTAACATAGAATATACAATCACCATTTATACAATAGATTTCCACTTGATTGATAAATGATAATAATAAATATAAAAGTCAACTATTTATTTCTACAAAAATACATTGACTGAAGTTACACAAAAGTCAAACAAAAATTACTAAATGTTTCTTCAATATCTCTATATATTTTGCAACAATATTTTATAAAGTACTTTATTATAGTGACTCTAGTCAAATTATAATAACAATGTCAATTAATGATACGTCTCATATTATGTAGTAGACGTTGGAGTATTTTATTATGACTTGATATTGTAAGCTTGACGTTCAATCACATACTTAAATTCTTATTGTAAACAAATAGATTAACTTCTCAAAATTTTTAGCTGTTAGAAGAACGAACCTTAATCAAGTCGATAATAATAGGTTTATAACTTTGTAAATTATTGTTTCAGAATTTGTTACATCGAAAAATTTGTAAAATATAAAAACAATAAAATGTCTGTTGTACAACGAAATTCATAACACTGTTTTAATTTTTTCAAATTTTTTGGCTACCAGGTTCTGATACTTATGAGAATAAAATATTGATTTATCTTTCTACTATAATAACAAAAGAATATTATTTAAATTTATAGCTTATGTGTCTCATCACAAATTTTAAGGACGCGGTGATAATAAATACGCAATGTATTACAAGGTAGAACTTTATTAGTTTCGAATTTAAATTTTCAAATAATCTGGTATACAAATCAAAGTGTAGGTGAAACTTCGGAAAATACGCTACCCAAACTATAAAAGTGATACTATCAAAAATTTGTTTAATAGTAAAGTTCGATTAGGCATATTTAAACACTCTAAACATAAAGTTATATTTATTTTGTTTATCTTAGATCTATGTACATTCAAATTTTATTTTGACAAAGATAATATAGTTTTAATTTTACCAGCTAATAAAAATAATTTCTATAAAAATTGTCTTAAACTTGTCCTACTGATGATATAAATACATGTTGGTATGGGGCTTTATTGTTTTAACTGAAACTGTTAAAAAATTTCAAAATATTTTTATTTTAAAATGTGATAAATTTTTATATATTCTTTTATGACGAATAAAAAAGGTCCTGTGACTTTTTTGATAAAATTAACATTTTTTGGGGATATGGATTCTTATAGGATTGGAAAATAAAAATTCTGAATTCGGATACTTTTGACTCATTAAAATTATTGAAATTTTGGCGACGTACTTTAAGTTTAAAAAGTCAATTCAAATTTCTGAATCAGAAAAATCGTTCCATTGGATCGAATAAATCTGTAACGATCCATGATTTAACTTTTGAACCATTAAACATAGAAGTTAAGCTTAAGAACAAAAACAACTTTTGTTCGAAACATTTTTTCGTAAACTGTTCAGATTCGCTACAATAAGCTGAAGTTTAACAAATTATCACATATATATTTGCAGTACATATATTATTATAGATGTGTTTATAACTGTGTGCATTGCATAATTAGATTATTTTACGAATTCTTATCATTAAAAATGGTTCGAACATTGATACGGATCCAAGTTTCGAGTATCTAACTAACTCTATTAGATGTTATCTTCATTTTTTCACCCTCATGCGTTGATTCCTACTAGACAAGTAGGAGTCGAACCCTTACACGTACATCCAAAATTAAATAATATTAGTCGCGTTTGTAAGTATTTAAACGATATTTAAATGTCGTATCGGTATAAGATATTGTGCATTTTACAGGTATCAGAAGTCATTAAATATTTTTTTGAATTAAATACCAACATCAATGCTGGGTAATTTAGAAAGCTTATGATTTTACTAGAATTATTTTGATATCAGTCACGACATAACCTGCAATACATAAATATATGAATATATGTATTTATAAGTGTATTATATATGTACCATAAAAAGTATATGTATGTATACCACTTGAAAAACTAAATACTCAAACTCAGTGTTATGATAAATTATTAAAAGTTTTATACATGTTTTGAAATGGTATCGAAGCATACAACCATATTGGTTTTAAATCAATCATCGTTCATAGTTTTTTTTTTTCATACAACTTTTTTCCCTCCTCACTCTCTCTGTATATGACGGTATCGTGTATTATACGCCTATACAAACGCATAGCCACTCATTTTTACAAAAGTTTCATTTAATAAATACGTAATAAAAAGTGGAGGTGCTATTAAATGGAAATATGTATTTGGAAAAAGTAAATAAATTAGTTTTTCGTGTATTTTTTTTACCTCTAATATGAATATAATAAATGAAATAAATGTCTGTGAAGTAGGTATGTTTGTTTGTTTGTCTTTAAAAAATCATAACTAAAAACTATAAATAATATGTCCGCCGATAAAGCTAATAGGAAAACAGAAGACAATTTCGTTATAATTTACCATTATTAGTAAAACAAAGCTTATACTACACGACTTCGAGTAATTTATAAAAATGGAAATCATTTTCAAATATCTATCCATATATATCTATCCACTAACAAATCAAGAGACTTCTTAAAGGAATGCTAACTAGAATATACTTCCAAAATAGACTGAAACTTGTGTGCGTTATATGAAAACGTTTGTTTTCTAAAATAGCTATATGAGAGGAATTCTACAAATGACATGCACTTGAGGTGTAAAAATTTTTACATTTCAATCACATAAAATTTATTGTAGCAGTAGGCTACTATGCTATCTTCATTTTTTTTTGACAATTTTTTTTTCTTAATATCTAGAATTCCTAATAATTATAGAACATCTTCACTTAAATAGCAATATCTCCGTGAAGACTTGGCCGATTATGACATAAAATTTTTTCTGGTAGTTTAAGCTGACTTATGTTACTCGCAATTTTTCTTTCGATTTTTGTTTTTCTCAGGTTTTAATAATTTACAAAACCTTATTTTTTAATCCTATTCTCTCATCAGCAGTGATCGTGATGCTTTATATATTATTTAATTATTTATTTTATTTTGATACTCCATATATAATTTTTCAATGCGATTCTTATTTAAAATTTTTCTTTGATATTTAATAATGTTAATAATGTGTAACTAAATCAGTGTATATAACAAATGCTCGAAATATTATCAAGTATCAATGTTTGAAATATTGTAAATCATTGGCATTTATAAAATAATTCTAATTAACCTAATTCTAAGTCGATATAGTTGTTCATACATAATAATAATATAAGGATTGAATAGCTAAATTTGTCTAAATAAAATAGCTAAAGTTTATTTTTATATATTAAGGTTAATTTTATTGGTATTGCTATTTTATCACACTGTTTTTTGGCGATATGGTCCGTAACAAAAGATAATGAACAAGACAAAAGTTCAATTACTTATCAGTTGTTGAAAAAACAAATGATAATTTTTAATTTAAAATTTGCTTTCGCAGATAGTTAAAATTTTGAACAGATTTTGTTATTGTTAAATTTGTGTCAAATAACGGCTACACAATTATTTCGGAGCTATATCTATTTTTGTGCTTCGATTTAATTATAATTTGTATTTGCCATATTTTTTCGCTTCGATTTAAATATTTATATATGCCATAATTTTAATATTGACATATTTAAATATACCAGAATATATATTTTTCTAAAGTTGATAACGCTGATATTTTTCTAAAGTTGATAACGCTGATATTTTTCTAAAGTTGAATGAGCAATTAGAGATAGAAGAAAAATTTTAAAAACACAAATGTTTGGATTTGTCTCAATTTTTGCTCAAATTTAGATAAGAAACACCTATAGGTAAATAATATATTTATTGTTATATCTGTATTTTTAACTGTAAAGACAGGATATTTAGAGAATTTTATGAATGCTTATTAGAAGTAGGCCAAACAATGTTGTTCAATTATTTATCGAGTATCCAAGCCATTAATTCTGTTAGTTGTTATTTTAAAGAATTTTTTATACCTTTAAGAAAAAATCTGTCAGAATCATTGACGGAATGTATGTATACCTTGGGATATTTAAATTGGTTTTAAGAATTAATTTATTGTGATCTGGAACAAATGTTTTTATTTTCATTGCAAAAAGTTGATTCATTTGTAAAATTTTTTTTAACTAAATTTTTAAATAAGTCTTCAAAAATAATTTTTCTTTTTTCTTTTGTTGCAGTGGTTGCAATTGAATTTGCTACATGCCTACGATTAACAGAAGTACGAATACCAAATCATACGGTACGCGATCAAAGTGCTCGACTTGAATGCCATTATGATTTAGATGGTGAAGCATTATATTCAGTTAAATGGTACAAGGATGGGAATGAATTCTATCGATATGTGCCAATGGAACGTCCACCAGTTCAAGTATTTCAATTACCTGGCGTTACAGTTGATGTAAGTGTTAAACAGCAGGGTTCTATTTTAATAATATTGAAAATAAAATTGTCAAATACGTAGTTAGACGTTTTGGTATTTCAACACAAGGGACCATAGATGTGTTATTTAAAAGTTTTGAATAATTTACCGTCTTTTCATATCATTTAAATTATCAGATATAAAAATACTTTAAAATTATCTGATATAAAAATCTAAAAAAAAATTATGAGTACGATGATTTTTAAAACCTTGTTGAAACATATTTTAGTAAATATTTTTGTATACGTTGAATAAATCCAGCTCTAATCTATGTATTTCGGAAAAGTTATGTACTGTTATGCTGTAAATTAATCAATGCGTAAAACAACAATACTTTCTTCAAAAATGTTGGCAAGATAAAAATGGAGATTTAGATTTAGTGTAAATTTTGCAGTAAATATAAACCTGATTTGAAAGCTTGATGAAATATTCTTCCTTTATACTTTTACCTACCTTTTTTTATACTTTTATCATTTATACTCTAATTTATAATTCGAAAATTTCTATTTAATGCGTATAGGAATTGCTCAAAGACTAGGAACTACATAACTTCCGCGATAAGGTAAACGATGACGCATGTAACGTTCATTTTCTGACAAATTTGTGTATATGCATTGCCTCTTAAAGTCATCTGAAATATTCGAAATACCATTCTCTAGAAAATAGCACTAGTTTATCAAGAAAATGCAGTTCATATTCTCGATAAAGTAGTACATATTTCGAGAATATGCAGTATTCTCGAAAATGATACTACCGCAGGTGTAACTTATTAATATGTTATGTGTTCTAATTCACCTCGAACTCCTGTTTATTTATATGCCTGCATCGACTTATTATATAATTCTATATTTTCGCATTAATTCTTCTGTTATCTCGTTGACCCGATAATAATTACCTAGTTTAAAACTTCTATCGAATGAAAAATCGGAGGTTGTATCCTGACTTTCGATAATATAGTTTGGTAGCATAAATTGTTATTTCTTATTATAAAAAATGGCGAATATTGAATCAAACGTAATAATTTCTTAATCAGTACTGTTGAACTTCAAATGAATATTGTTGAAAAAAAAAATAGTACTCTCATATAGAATAATTTTTCTTTCCAGTTACACAATTCATCAGAAAATACCGTTGTATTATCTTCAGTGAATTTGAAAAGTAGTGGTCGCTATCGTTGTGAAGTATCTGCAGAAGCACCATCATTTCAAACTGTCACGGACCAAAGTGATATGATTGTAGTTGGTATGTTTGTTATTCTTCACAATTATATATTTTTTCCTTTCAGTTTTTCTAGTTTTTCCACTCAGTATAGCACAACGTTCAAAAGACGTTTAAATCATTTAACAATGTTGGTTGTTGTATTCATTCCATCACACAATGAAATAGTAAAATATATTACACCTGACACATAACAGAGTTATTATTATTATTATTAGTATTAAATGCATTTGAAAAATGTTTCGTATCCTTTCAAGCACGGTCATTAAACATTTTCAACAAATAAATGGCATAACATACTCCAACAACAAAGTCCATGAATTTTCTTATTAACTTTCTGACAGAAAATTTTTGTTTTCATTACGATAATAGACATTTTTTTGTTTTTGTTACGCGTACGCTAGTAGAAAAATAATTGACCGTGTCACAAAATCTTTATTTTGTCTTTTTCAATATTCTCAAACGTCATACCCATCACTAATTGTTTGGTCTTTTTATACTCATTTTCGACGTTGATTTTTAAGTTGAAATATTGCTTGTTTTTTGGAAAACATTTCATTACATGTATGTATAGATTTCCAGAAATACTTCATGTGTATGAAGCTCAAATTGTGTGGTGTATCTATATCTAAATATTGTATTGTTTTAAAACGTAATATTAATCGAAATATTTGTATTTTATTGTGTTAAATTTAAATATAAAAAACTTATCAATTTTCTACAATTTCAAATTATACTTAAATTTGAAAGCTGAAGTTCGTCATTATTTGTTAATCTAATTAATTCAGATAAAGAGTAGATTTTTAGAAAAGCCTGATAAATTAGACTTTCAAGAATTACCAAGGATTAATTTATATTTTTACGAAATATCACTAGTTGCTGTTTGCCCAACAAGAGAGAAACGGCGGTCATGATCCATTTTTTAAAGACAGCCTTATCCCTAAAACAGACTTGTTCTCAATTACAGAATAAGGTATATTTGATTATTTAACACAGTTTTAAAAATTTCAATAAAATTACCGATAGCCTAAAAACTTTTGATTTCGTATCCAAAATAGACTTAAGCAAAGTTCTTAAGCAAACGGTTTATTATAAAATGGTCTCTATGTTGTTGTGAAACCTATCACTAACATTACCGAGGCGTATTGTTGCAAAACCCTAAAATCCAGAATTTTTGTTAATATTTGTTAATTTTTACAAACTTATTATATATTTTAAATTTATGTCAAAAAACTAAAAACTTCGTAGGTTCCATTATTCTTTATTTGTTCCGATTTAGATATTCTGATGTTACATTCAATTGCAATAGCTTCTGTAAAAATCTATAGTATTTCATTTTAAGATGAGCATATTATTGTATTTGAACGCAGTTACTTATGTAAGTAAAACCCTTTTTATAATACAGTTATGCAAGCAAGTCATGATGCATATATTATTATACATACATTCATATATAAACTAAAGATGTATTATACGTAGTATATATTGTGTATTTAAAGAAATAGTAAATTCTAAGTATTAGATATAGATATAAGAATGTAATCTGCATTGCAGGCATTTGCATTCGATATCATCCACACAGAAGAATAGGGAATATATATGTTTGCTTAAAGGGGTTTTATCATTCACCTAATATTATAAACGCTACATTATACTTACATAATTTTATATGTATGATTGTTTGATAATATTATGTACTTTACATTCATATGATGACGTAAATATATAATATATCGATGAGTTTTCTTAAAAATTCCAATACGAAAAAGTCAGTTTAATATCATAGCAAATACCACTCACAGCCTTTCCATATACTGCCAATACCATATGGAAGGGACAACTAAATCATTAGACGCATCATGAATATCTAAAATTTACAACAAAAATATCGTATTATAGAAAATATGTCAATAATGGGAAAGATGCAATAAAAAAAAATTTTTCTCTTTTACACATCAAAATGTGAAACTATGTTCAATAGTAATCCAAAAGACAATCCAAAAAACAGTGAATCAATTCAATGAACAATAAAAGCGATACGAACAACCAAAATTTTAACTAATTCAAACTATTCGATTAAAGGTTTGATTTGGATTATTAACTTATTCAAAATGTAAAAGTAAAAAAAAAAATGTTGGTTATAAATGTTTTAACGATCATTCTTCAGAAAGAATTAAAACAAAAATAATAAAATTAATGAAACACTTAAGCAAATATACGTTAAGATCAAAGTATATTCAAATAAAACATAATTTTATTTAGATTTTAATGCAGTCAATTTATACAAAATACCAGGTTTCAAAACACATAATTAAAAAAAAAATAAACAAAGTGCATAAATAGCGTTACTATTAGCTACTAATACTTATAAAATTAAATAAGGTAAATTTTTCTGGCCGTTTTCATTGTTATTTTATAATATAAATTTCTTAGAAATCATTATATGAAAGTCACTTGAATACCTAGACTCCAAAGAAACAAATAAAAATCTTCAAAAATATCCTATATAAGCTCACATTCAGAATGGTATAAAATTAAAACCAATTTCGTTTTAAATAACAGGTTGATCCCAATTCTATTCATAGTTTGAAACAAGTGTATGCGCATATACAAATATTAAACGAATTTAAAAATGAATTCACTTAGGAATTTCCTTAGTTTCGTCACTTTACTTGTGCATTCAACGAAAAGTACTTTTATTTTAAAATTCATGAGGTGTGATATTAGAGCTTGTATGCAGTTTCTGATCAAGTATTAATTTATTTGATAGTATTCATTTATTTTTGCAAAATATCTTTTTTAGCGAACTTTCACTTTGTCAATACACTTGTAATTTAATAAGACCTAATTTTAGACTTAATTTTTTTTTACGAAGTTCATTGTGTGAAATAAAAGAAAAAGCTGTAGTTTTGAATTTAGGTGGATTATTTTTATAAAGATACTAAGTATTGTTATTCTTTTTAAATTTGAACGAAATATTTTTGAGTAGGTTTTTAATTACGTTTTGGAGATGATAAATATCACTTATCATTCTTCAAGCTTAAATGGTCGAGATGTTCGTGACGCAAACTCAAGAGATCAATTTACAAATCATTCTTACTTTTCTATTAATTTTAAAATTTTCGTTTAATTTGGCTAACATCTAAACGATACATAATTTTCATTACTGTGTGTAGTTTGAATCAATATATTTGAATTGAATTGAACAAACGTATACTTATGAATACAGTAAAATAATTTATTTATTTTTTATTTTTTTATTTTTATAAAAGTACCTAAAACTATTTAATGAGACCTTTCATAGTTTATTTTGAGATCATAGTTATTATTCAATCCTTTATTTCGAAGTGAAAGTACTTTTATTATCATTCTTATTTTGAGAATTTTATAAAAAATATTTGTGTAAATTTTAATAAAGTGTATTTTATAACATATTTCAGTTATGAGGTTTGATGCCCTTGTGCTCATATACAAACAAAAAATATAATCTCAAATGGGCCAATTTTGGAAAACAAATGCAAAAGCAATGGTGTCCGGAAAATAAATAAGAATAAAAATCTGATAAAAAGTTAAAATGCATGTATAATGTTTTAAAGTAGTAAAATAAGAAACTGACGTTCGTTCAACAAAGCTTATATTTCCCTACAATTTAGCATATGAAATATCTTTTTATACACCTTTTTTTATTAAATAACATTTTGAATAAAAATTACCTAAAATTACAAGAACTTATTAATAAACAAAATAAATTATTAATTAATTGTTGAGCCTTTCAATATGCGAAGGTGTATAATGATCGTTTTTTTGTCAAACGTAAAATAAATTACTTTTACTCCTTTTTTTGTTTTTATTTACGAATTTTGTTTTTATTATTTCGGGTTTTATCCCATTGTTAAAACTGTTTCAAATGCGATCAAATAATTTTAAACTAAAAACTATACAGAATTTCATTGTGACCAATTAACTTTCGAGACCGAAAGAAAAAATTTTATAGTTTATGCGTGGTCATACAATAGAAAAAATATACTCCTCGACCTGTAATAGTTGTAAGGATAAATTACATTTTTTCCCAATATTATCATTTAATTTTGAACTACACAAGCTTTATGAATTTTAAGGACAATACTTATAAAAAAAGAATTTCTTTTGAATTTTTGTCACACGAAAAAATTAGATTTCTAATTCGAATTTTCAGAGACTGTGATTTTAACTACTACAAAGGATTTTAAAGAAACTAAAATGAAATTTAGGTTTGTAACCCAAGTCATTTTTCTTTAAAATCAAAAATATCATGCCAACAATGTTTACTGAAGTAATGTATACTGAATCTTTCAAGCTTACTTAAAATGTTTTAGATAGACACACAAAATAAAATATGATAAACAACTCAATGCAACATAACAATCGAGTAATAAATGTTTTCAGGTCGTATAAAAATAAAAAATCAAAAATTGTATCGAATTAAAAAATGTATCGCTTTTTTTTATTTTTTGAATATACATATAGGAAGGAATATTATTCTAGTATAGAAAATTTTAAATCGCTAACCTGATATTCTAGCCTAAATTTATTTTAATATGAATATCTCTTATTCTTGAAAATGCTTTTATAATAAATTACTTAACAAATTGTAACAAATAAAAAAATATAGCAAACATTGTTATATAGCCAATATAGTAGAAGTTTCTAGACTTTAAATTAAAATACGATTACAGTTTGTAGAAAAATAATATTTAAGGATAATGTTAAACAAAATTTCTTGGAATTTTTCTTAATATATGATAGAATTTCGTAATTATTATGATTTCATGGAATTAATTTAAAAATTTTTCGCTTTCTTATAATATAATGTTTTATTTATGTGAATACATATAATTCTCAAAATAAGAAAAACATTTTAAAACCTTTGAAATGTTTTTGACTATACCCGAACATATAAACGGCCTGATTATAATTTATAATTCTTTGGTATATCGCGAAACACTGTTATTCTGGCCAGATCTTGCCAGTTATACGACTGAGTGACGACATTTATATTTATTCTTGTATGACGAGTATAAAAACAATGATTTCTTAGCAAATATATCTTGATTATAATAATATGTAAATCAAAATATATTTGTTAAGAAATCATTGTTTGTAAACATATGCATATATATTAATGCGAAAAATTACGTAATTTTTATGTTTTTATCTATATATCTATCCGTCCGTTATCAAGTATCATGATAGCTCTAAATGATACAGCAAACAACAAGATATAGTTTTGATATGGTGTTAGAAACTCTTAAAGTGACTTGAATTATCACAATACTTAAGGTATTCGACCAATACTGAATTTGAAATTGATATTTCACATCAAAATAATTTAGCAAAATTAAATGAGCATTTATTCAATAACTGTTATAAGCTGTCAAAGATTATTTTCCATCTGTTTCTGGAAAACAAAAGTATATGTTAATTTATGGGGATACAAGCAAGTGACGTCATGAACGTCATAATCTGTTTTTAAAATAAGCAGCATTCTTGAGTGTGTCTATACTTTGTTTATTTTTTAGTTTAAGCTTTTAAAAAAATTACTTTAGTTCTCTGGTCATGAAATAAAGACGCAACGACAATTAATCAAGGGTAAAAAATGGTTTCTCTTGATTTACGGCAAAACTACAAGTCCTATGGAAAAAAAATTAAATGACAAAGTTGTAGGTAATGAAAAGATCTACAACTTTTGTATTTACAATTTTTTTAGATTGACTACAATAAAAGATCAATTAGCGTATTAAACCATACATAACACATATTCATTCTAAAGCAAAATATGGATAACTTTGACTTCGAGATATCTCAGACCCACATCGATCTTTGGTCTTGATAAATTTACCTTACCCATATCCTAATAAACTACTGAAAAAATAAGGTCTTCCTGACTAACATAAAATGCTATCTTTATTTTGGATATTTTAGCCCTATTTTAAATTAATATCAAAAAAGCACCCTAATTTTCAATCGAAAATTCTGGCATCAAAATATCAGCTTTTTCCAAAAAGTCTGGGGGCTTTTTGTTCGATGCGAAAATTGGAAAGAACTCAAATTCGAAAATTTTTTTTTTAATCACTTTGTACAATTTTGAGCTATTTATTAAAATTTACACTTTAATTACTCAAAAAACGTAAGATTTCATGTTACATTGATAAACGAAAAAATTGCAAATTGAAATATACTACTATAATTAACAAACAAATAAGTTAATAAAGTTAATATTTAATAAGAGATCTACAATATTTTGAAAAAGTTGTAGAATCTTCTTTAAATAATATTTGTAGAAGCCTATTTATTGCTGTTTTAAGATAATTTATATACCTGAGTGACCTACGGAAATTTTAGTCCATTTTAAGGTATTTCATAGAGAAGTGTGGGCGGACCCTCATAATTGTTCTGCCTTTGCCATGGATTCTATATACTTTTTTGAGTCCATTGTGGCTATTCCATCTTCATAAGATCAAGGAGTTTACAGTAGGTCTTATTAGCAGGATGACAAGGTCTTAGAAATAAACGTAAAAAATGAATTAATATAAATCTAAATGCAAATTAGTATATATTTATCGTGTCCTTCAGTTCCTAATGTTCAATGTAAATTTTATGTTAAAATAACAATTAAATTTTAAAAGCCAGTAACTTCCAGTTTATTTCATGGATTTCATCTATACGTAAAGAAATGTGTTTTCAAAAAATAATTTATGTACGTGGGTCTTATTATCTTCTGAGCCTTGTTTACCTCAGGTACCTTTAGAAAATTTTCACTTTAAAATGCAAAGACATAATTCTGGGAATATCTATAAAGTATTTAAGCAATAATTACAATTCGTCTCGGTTCATGTCCCAATCTTGAGTAATTTATCATCCTATCTACTAGTAAATATAATATGCATGTAGTTTATTCTATGTGTTGAGTAAAAAAAAGTAAGTACGTTGATAAATACACCTATAAGAGAATTGTTTGAATATTCATACATTGTTATCGAAGAGAGTGGATAGATTTGTGATATGAAAAATAAAATTATATAGCGCGCAATACAGTTATGATTTACATTATATTTTTCAATAACGCTTCTGATTTTCACCAAGTCTTACGTTATTTTATGCTATAATATTAATACAAAATGTACAGAATGTCTAAAATGCAAAGTTTTCGTTATTGAGTAGGGGCAAGTCTTAGACCATTAAATATTTTGCAAAAATATAACTTTGATATTCATTTTTCGCTTAACGTTTAACAATAGATATTCTAATAATTTTAAATTAACGTAAATTTAATGCCGTATAATTCGTTGTAATTTTCTGGTGACCGTTTTCTATTGTACTTTTCTGGAGATGTGAACTTTGCTTCTTTTCTTGTACTGCCATAGTTTTTTTTCTAAAATCTGACAATTTTGTCAAAAATTTGGAGGACAAAAATATATTTATCTATATAACTAAACATTTACTAAGTAAAAAACTGTAAAACCAGAATAAAAGGTATTACTTTTAGTAGTTAAATGCTGAATAAGTGATGTAATTAGATAAACTGTATAAAATTAAATTATATAAAAATACAAAACATCACTTTTGATGTCGATTTTTTACAAATTCGTTTATTTTCATTAAATTGATAAGAAAATAGTTACTGATTAACTAAATATGCATTCTACTTATTAGAGAAAGTAACCGATTTCCAAATATGTATAGTGTACAATATTCTTTTTTAGGTATATAACATTTCTTTTTGCAGTATAATTGAAATATTCAGTGATTATATTTACAAACAGAAGCATGCTATCCCATGCGTCATAACATAATTTTACGTAATCAGTCAGAGTAAACGAGGAACTTTTTTTGAGTTTCTTTAAAATTGTCTTACATCTTACGCACAAGACGACAAAAATTGATTTCGTAAATATAAGTCTCTTTTACTATTGCTTTGTTTTATTTGACAATATGTTGACGAAGATAAATGTTTCGATCAGGAACATTATTACCCTTGGTATTCATTGAATTGACACGAGGTTACATAGTGTAATTGTATATATTCTCATCTGGTAATTCTTAATTTGGGAGGTAAAACAACTCTACTCGGATGTTAGAATTCGACAAAAGCGAATAGCTATATTCCGAACAGAAAAATTAATAATGTCAGTAAAATTGAAAATTTGTGAACATTGGAAATTAATTTTTGTCTTAATCTATTATTTTTGTCTTGATCAATTCCTAAAAGGGTGAAACTGAAATATGTTTGGAGGATCAACGCATAGTTCAAATCACTGAACAGATTTGTTGTGAGTGTATATTTAGTATACGCTTAGTTACTATGACATAAGTCTCTTCAATGAAAGAATTATTGAAAATTCATCCCACAATGGAGTGTAACAGGATATCAATTTGTAAAAATTATACAAGAGAAATGTGTTTATGCGAAAATTTGAAGGACTTCTCCTGTTAACACGTTTTTGAGTAAAAAGTGGTTAACAATCTGAAAATCACTTTGGCTATCATATTAAAGGTTTGTTGGGATGTGGACAACATAAATCTGATAACTTTTGAAATTTATAACACTCAAGTACCGAAAAAGTAAAAAATCCTAATTTATTAAAATATTTATAAATAAATGTTAGATATATTAATAAGAGTTATTTATAAGTTTTGATGCAGTAATAATATTGCTTAATGGAAAGACATTTCGGTCCAAAAGTGGTTGTCTCAAAAACAAAAAATAAATAAAATTTATGCTTGATGAGTAAATCAACACCTCAATAATGGTGAAATGGGGTTTTAACGTTTCTATGAAAAAATAATACATATTTCGAATCGAATATTCATAGAAATAGTGATTAAAAGGAATTAAGAAATATATGGCTGTCCATTCTGATGTTTTTAAGGTCGTTGACTACAACAATGGTATCAATTTTAAAACCCCAAAAGACGACATTGCATGGTATTAAAATTATCAAGTAACGACGAGCACATCCACTGGCATAAGCTAGTTATGTACAAAATTTTAATTTTTATTGAAACTAATGTCACATTATTATGACCAGTCAACTTATGTGGTTTTATAAATTAGATCCTTGCATTTGATAAAATTTCATTACGCTATAAAAGTTCCAGGCATAGCTCTAGTTCAGAAAGAAATAAGTAAAATATTTATGTAAAATTACCATAACTTTGTACTGATAATTCTCAAAACATACGAAATTTTTCTAACATCTTGTACAATGCACACCGTACAATCACATTACTTTTCCAATGGGTAAAGCTGTTTATCTTTATGTATATAGCTTATACGTTCACCACGTATATAGAGTTGTTCTAACTAAAACTGTATTCGCTTTCTTGCTTCCAACCATAGTGAAGACAATTTGTTCGTCAAACTTATGATATCACTTTGTCGATTATTATTATTATACGTTCGCTCTGTAAGTTATTTCTATAGTTTTCTCAATGTGTATATAATAAAATCAGTATTCTAAAGGTACTGTCACATACTCATATAGGAACTGATGAACGTATGGAAGTTGTTATATGAATGAAATAGGTACGTTCGTCTAAATACATTCAAGTTTATTTAAAGTTGGTAAAATATCGTTATCTAATTATGTCATAGAAAATGCGGGAAAACGAAGCAAGATTTAACATTTATGACAAAATTTTTTTATTACAGTAAATTTTATTTTGTTTTTTGAAAGTCTTTTATGTGAAAATTAAAGGTTATTTAAATATTTCTCTTTTATACACTTATATGGAATTTAAAATTAAATCAAGTTTTTTCGAGATAGGAAGTAATTTGAAAAAAAATAATAGCCTAGAAGATGGAGGCGGGTTTAACTGACGATTTTCCAACTTAAAAATAGGTCAAAACTACTTCGTTTATACTAAAAGATTTCTAAAATATACAATAGCAGTTGATCGGTTTAAATCGTAAGACTTAAGTGACTAAATAATTTAAATGATTAAAGAAAACCTCTATCATTTCAACCGCTTATTTTCTTCATTGTTTTTTTTTTACTATTTATGTGTATTAAAAAAAACGAGGTACCAATTCTTAAAATTTCCAGATTTAAACGAAAAATTAGAATACAATTTTTTGAGAAGATGGAATGAAATTTTTAATATTTATTAAAGGTTCATTTTATCATTGTCAAGTCTATGTTCAGTTTCAACCTTTTAACAATCCTATCAACTGTATCTTTATTTCGTTGTGCTCCGAAATCGTTCACAAATAGTTAATTTCTAAAATTATCTTGTCAAAAATTGATCTTGATTCTTGTGGAAAACGGATTTGGTTCAAATTGTTTAAAATTATAGGGTACTATAAAAACCTGATACAAATTAGCGTTGCAATCTATAAAAATTAATACCTCAATAAAACATTTTATGATTTCAATTAATTCTTAAGTGTCTCAATTTGCATCTTCAAGTTTTTGATTACCAAAGCAATCTTTTTCACTTCTTTTCTTCTTTTCTTCTTTTCTTCTTTTCTTCTCTTTTTTACTTTGTTAGAAACTCCATTATCAGTTGTTTTTATCTAACTTTTTTTTTTTAATATTTGATTATTTTATTATGCTAGTGTTATTTTGCCGTAGATGCCATGGTTTTGTTTGTACTCAAAGTTGTCATGCATATAGGTAGACAAAACGTATGTAGGTAGAAAAAACAAAAAAACTAGTACAAAAATATCACAAATTTCTTGACCAGTTTTTTGGTCACTAAATATAAATACAATTCTTTGAGAATCCGTGTTGATTCACACGCATCAACTTTGTGCTCGTAAGGTTTGTTTTCTTTCGATTCTGATTTTCTCTTGTTCCCTTATGTTTAGTATTTTGGGCTAGAAAACGAAATTTACTTTTTTAAATGATGACGTATAATTTTAAACATTAAAATGTTTTTCATTCCGATAACATAATACTTTATAACATTAGCATGCCCACTGTGCATTGAAAGTAGGACAACCTCTGTTGCGTAGATACAAGTGTAGATTTCTTATGTTTAGGTACGGTTAAATTCCAAAAGAGTTCAATATCAAAAACAATTTATAATTATTAATGAGAACTCTAGGATTTTTCGAATAAATTTCGGTTTTCCAATTTCCTAGATCAAATTATTTTGTAGTTTTATAAATACGTATTTCGACTACAAAGTAGTCATTATCAGTATGAATTAAATGATTCTCTGAGGTTTTAAATGATGTTTTAATGATTCTCTGAGGAGATGTTACTCGTTGTTAACTTGGCGATGATGCAGACCGTCATAATTCATACTGATAATGACTACTTTATAGTCGAAATACGTATTTATAAAAATACAAAATGATTTGATCTAGGAAATTGGGGCAAAAAATCGAAATGTATACCAAAAACAAGTTTAAATGTAAAAAAAAAAAAAAAATATTTTCTAAAGCATGTATGAAATGGATAATCAACAAATCTGTAAAAAAGAATTTTTTTATATAAAAATTAAAGGTGTATTCATCAAACTATGATGCAAACGCAACAACCAAAAATTTAAGATTTTCTTCAAAAATCTTGTAATGATGGCCTCTCGTATATATAATTGTAGACTTTATAAGGACCGGCTCTTCAAATTATTCTTGTTTGTCCAGTATCGACTTGAATTATACTGTATCTCCTATATGTACCTGTTTGAATATCGTTGCCCATAACTTTTAGCTGTATAAATGTACTTCGTTTCAAAGGGGAAGTTCGGAGGTTTAATACGATATATAATATATTTCCCAAATTGCTTTTTATGAAAATTATTAAATATGTATCCCGTTTCCCAGTATTGAACGAAAAATGGGGTTTTGCTTAAATATTGTCACTAAAATAGTATAATAATTTTCAAAGGTTTTATCAAACATTATTTTCTATAAGAGTCTTTACTAGTTTGAACGCAATCAAATATTTTCATTTTTTGAGAACTTTATTGTATTAGCACAATACAGATGTAGAGATGTAAAACGTTACACATTTGCTTGCAGCCCGGAGCTAGATAAGATAACTAGCATGTGTTCAATAATATAGTTACAGTATTTCATTACTAAAATTGTAAGTTGACAGCATGATAAACAGTGTAATGCCAAATTGAAAGTATGAATAAAAATTTGAAAGAATGCATTGCAGTGACACGGTGTAAATAATTTCATTTATCTTATGGAATACATAAAATAGATAACAATAATAGTAAAATGTATGATACGTTTTGTATATCGATATATCTCATTCACATATATATGGTATGTGTTGTTCGTTCTCGTACAACAAGTCAAAGCAACGACATCGTGACGGTATTTTACAGAGAATTGTTTCAATTTACTGTCTCTTAAATCTTTAAATTATCATTGTTACTTGTAACATGTAACATATGTATATATTGTGTCTATATGCTGAATGTGATACGAAGATAGTAAGTAGTACAGTACTACACTAGTAAAGTTAACTCAATATACACTGAATCATGAATATATGTATAATATGATAAACTACTATATGGTGAAAATAAATGGGTCAGCCTTAAGATTTACACGGGAACATCATAGCGAACTGAAAACTTTCTTAAGGATGGAGATGTGATATTAAATTTTCAGTGTAATCGTAGAAGTTAAAGTATATTAAAGACAAAATAACGCGCTTTCGAATGCAATAAAAATAATATTACTATAATACCACCAAGATAGAAAATACAAGATAGAAAATCGAACTAGGAAGTCCCATTCAGCCACTAGACTAAAATCTATTTTGTGAAAACTAGCTACTTAACTAAATCATTTCTTGATTTAAAGCAATTTCGTATAACAATTTGAAATTCCTAGTAGATACATTAAAAAAAGCAAACTGTCAACTTTTTTCTGATGAAAATGAGATTTGCTATATCATTATCTATCTGTTTAATAAATTACGCGTTGGTTCCAGAATTTCTTAATGAATAAGATAAAAGTTCATCAATACCTTTAGTATTAATTATATAAGTAAAAAATAGAAACTTTAAATAATGATATTCGTATTTTAACACATTTATTTGATAGTTTTTTAGAAAAATAAAATTTTTTTAAATTAATTTAAAAATAATTTTTTTTTAATCAATTTTATTTTGCAACTCTACTTATTTATAAATTTAATATGTTAACATGTTTCGGGTTTTACCCCATTTTCGATACTAAGAATATACTAACAGGTGCCTGTTTTATTTAATAAATAATTTTTGTATGAATATTTCTAAAAACAATATACGTCATCTTATAAAAATATTTTAAACTAGAAAATAAATTGGATAACAGTAAATAAGTGGAACCTAATAGAAAAAATATCCTATTGAAGTGTATTTCGACCCTGTAAAACACGACATTAAATAGGTCAAATACTAAGAATATTGATAGTAATTTCTACAAATTACGAAGAATTTACAATAAATTAAAAAAATACATAAATAAACTAGAATTTATACCAATGCAACCAGCAGTTTTAAACAGGAAACAATCAATTTATTCATTTAATACCTTTTTTTGTTCTATTTTCATATTTATGAATCTCTAAACCTTCCAAACACATCAAGCCTATGTCCTTTTATGCCATATGGTGTACCTGTACGGTTTGGGATTGTTCTCTAACAAATGATTGGCAAACGCCAAATGCGTGTTCGTTTCAATCTGAAAGAGCGCATATGTTTTGATTTTCCGATCTGAACTTGTCCCAAGTAACAAGAATTAAATAACCAAGTTATATCCACTGCAGAATAATCTACTATAAAATAAAATACTAATATCTAATGCGTTGTGAATAACCACTTGGTACGTGCGAATATGTATGCAAATTTTGAAATGAAATAGAAAATTGTAAATGTAATTCAAATTTTTGTGTTTTTGTTTTTGTTTTTTTTTTGTTTTTTTTTACAAAATTTACATTTGACTGTGAGAAAATTGTTAGTGAATATTTTCTTTGTAAACAATATTTCCATGATATTCACCAAAACATTGTATTACTCAAGTTTTTTTTTGTTTAAAGCATTACCAGAAGAAGGCCCACGTATTACCGGTGGTCGACCACGCTATCAAATTGGAGATACAGTACGCATCAATTGCACATCAGGTCGATCTAAGCCTGCAGCACAATTAAGTTGGTTTATCAATGGTGAACCGGTAAGAAATGAATTATTTAAACTTGCGAATAATTCCAGAAAACCTGTTATTCGATGTATAAAAATTTATTTGACAACATGCAGTTTGTATAGCTTTTTTTCCACAACGTTTTTTTTAAATTATTTTCCTCAGAAAAATTTTATTCTGAGTTTTCAAAGTATTTATAAAAAAAAGTATATAATTATTTATTTTTTAATCTACATGTTATGAAATGAATCTATTACTAGAGGGCTTTCTCCAGAATTTTATAACATTTGACTTTCTTTAATATCGAACGAGGTTAGTTTGAAATTCGAATTGACAGACCATACGAAGCAATCTATAAACTCCATGTTTCAGGAAAAAGCTTTCTGGTTAAGCTATTAGTTTATTTTCTTCGTTACAATCATCTACAAATAGTGCTTAAAAAATATTGTTTGTAGGCACCAAGTGACTTTGTCAATGGTCCAACAATTATATCTACGGGACGAGATGGTTTGGAAATATCAATATTGGGACTAGAATTTATGGTAAGGCCAAAACATTTTAAACGTGGTGATATGAAATTAAAATGCCTAGCTACCATTGCCACCGTTTATTGGAAAAGTAATGAAGAAAGTGTTGAAGGTGATAGGCCTTTTAGAGCTCCAGTTCGAGAAATTGTGCAAGCACCATCAAATTCACGTGCAGATCGAGTGCAAGGTACGTTAACTGTACAATCTCTCCCACATTCTTCATAACCAAAAAAGGTTGTTCAAGTTTTTAGAAACAAATAATATTATCTTTTTGTTTGATTCCACAGTGCATTTTATCATGGAGCCTTTTGAAATTTCAAATCTTGTAAATAGCAACTCAATAAAATATTGATTATGATTAAAGATTAAACTCAGTCGAAAAAAAAAACTTGTCAGTCGAATGAGGAGTCAACTATTGTTAACACTTTGGGGATAATTGGGAATACAAATTTTTATTTATTTATTTTTTTTTGTGGTTACCTGCACCTTGGAAAATGGCTTTTTCTCAATTTTATTGAGTATGTCATAAGGGTTCAAAATCTCATAAAATCTTAACTCATAAAATCCCTTATTTCAAAAACTATATAATTCAAAATCTTATTGATTGTATTGTAGTACAACATTATTTAATCGCTAATAATGTAATATTTTTTATAGCTTCCACAACGAATGATGCCAACGATGGCTCTCAACTATTATCATCGAAAGTTTTAATAAGCTTAACAATATTTTTAATAAAATTTATTCAAATTCAAAGATAACATTTTAAAGTTCCATTTCATAATAATAAATCGATCTTGAAATAAAAACCAAAGAAATAAGAACGAACCAGAAATTTGTGTTTAAAAAAAAAGTGATTGTTTTTTTAGTGTACCACAGCATGATGGTGAATTAATTGTAACACAATGCCAAAATATAAATTATATTGTGAACTTTGAACAGGACTAAATATTTAAACATATTTTTTAATTTGTATACTGTGTTTTGGAACTACTTTTAAAGTGAAATTATTGAGTGAGTGTGAATTTAAAAGTGATTTGAAAGAGTATTTATTTTTTGAACAAAAATTTACTGTTCTGTATTCCTAAAAAATACTTGATTTGAAGAAATTGTGTATTTGAAATATTTATGTAAAACATTTATTATAAGTTTATATTTAGAAGTTATCACTTTTTCCATACATAATTTTACATAATAATTTTTATCAGTATAGACGAATTTTATCATGCATTACTTTCAGAATATGAAAGATAAGATCGAATGTATTATATCATTAGCTTTTATTACTTATAAATTGTAATCTTATTTTTATACTTCGTATCTTTGTTTCCTATTTACAACAGTTTCATATAAAATTTTTGTAAAATAAACTACTTAACTTCAATAAATACCTCGAAACAGGCGTGATGCCCAAATCACAATGACGAGCAAAATTGTTGTTAGATAAGATGTTGATTGGCAAAACAGATTGATGAAAACTATTTAACAAAAGTATTTAGACAATACTTTTTATCTACCTGTCTAAGCATAGCTATATTTACCAACCAATGGTTTATAATAAGACTTATTTTATTATTAGAACAAAATTTGAGTTTGGGAGGCTACGTAGACAGAATAGGCAGAAATAGCACCGTAACATAGTTATCATAGTTACCATAAGTCCATTATTTTGTTGAGTTATGGTACATTAATAAAATTGAAAGCATTTTTTCTTATTTAAAATAATTAATAAATTTATAATTCGCTGTTTTATATTCAATTTTTACTTAATGAATATTTTTCCATAAATATTAAATGATATTTTTTTGGTAGTGGAGTGACAAAAATACACGAATATAAACTAAACCAATTTGCAAATTAAACCAAGTTTAGAGTAAAAAAATAAATAAGCGCTTAGCTCGAAACAAAGGTTGAACAGTATTCAATTTCATTAGAAATTTACTTAAAAACAATAGTTACTTTCCTAATTGAAATTCGTTACACAAACACTTCAGCCTGATTGCACAGCCAAAATTCTAACAACGAATTCATACGTAACAAAAACATTTGAATTGGCAAAATATAATTTGTTCCAAATCCGCAATAAATTAATAGTTACAATTTTTTATTACTTCTACACCAAACATTAATTTTAAATAAAACTACTAATAAATATCATTTATTAAATAAATAAAACGTTATAGTTTCATATTAGTTTATTTGGTTATGTTTATTTAAGAAATATTAAAACTATTAAGTATATTGTTTATTTAAGGCGTAACTTTCTCGTTAAATGAATAAAATGATAATTTGAAACCACTTTATATTGAATACAACTTGAACGTTAAAATTTTGCAATAAATATACAAAAACTTTATATGAAATTTGTACCAATTAAATATGATTTTATAATAAGTTAGAATATCATATTTCGTTTACCTTATATAAATTTTCAAAATTTTTCTAGTCGATAACAGAAATTGTATATATTATAATGTTAAAATTAATACCACAGTCAAAATAAGAATAAAAATTATACCAAAATGAATATATTACCGAATGTAATTATGGGTCTGTAGGAAAGTTTTTGTAAGGTGAATTTTTTTTAGAAATGTTTATGAATGTCAGAACGACTGTTTTCTTTTATTAAGTACTATATTTTTTTAAACAGTAATATAAGCTTCTCTTCATGGATGCAAAATTATGTATCCCTGTTCATTTTACTAGCTTTTTTTCAATTTCTCATATTTTCGCATCTGTCTATAATCAAAGTTAAATATGATACGGTTTTTAGAGTTCGGTTTATTTAAATTTTGCATACATATCTAAGTATGTAATTACATATGTTTTAATATCCAGGCAAAAATCATAAGGCATAAGAGGCACATAATTAAGGTACAAGTTCTATTACACTAAAATATTTATGTATGTATTTCATCCGTAACATAGCGTTGTATTTTGATAACGTTAATGTCTAAGAATATACCCAGTAACGGAAATGAGGAAATTATTTCCAAGACCACATGTTGAACATTTTTAAAGAAGATTTCACCTAAAACTGCTTCTAAATTAAGGATTCATATCACTAATTTTTAATATAAGAATTAAATCAGTAATTAATTCCATTTTAAACACATTGCATACAAACATACGAATTGCTTCAAACTTTAAACATTGAGTGTAATTCAAGTCATCCTTTCATAAACACATATCAACAAAATAGACTAGGGTCGATAGTGTTTGAAACCAAAAAAATTATAGTAGGATGAAACCCATTGGAAACGGAAATGAATATAACAAAAATGAAAGGCAAAAATTATTTACAGGCGATTTGAAGTAGGGAAGAGGAAGGGGTGAGTTTTTAAGGGTAAAACACGGTTTATCTCATTGTCTGGCAAAATTACAAGTCCTATGAAAAAAAGTTAAATGGAAAAGGTAATAAAAAGATCTCAACGACCTCAGATCGTACGTAAATTATTTTTCTTTCTTTTTTTTTGTTTTATTCTCATTCATTTCTAATGGGTTTCATCCTTTTTTCACTTTTTACCATTTTTAAAGAATTCTACCTTGGTCTAAAACAAATACAATAAAACATTAAACTAAAACTTTTGTTTATTTAAAAGATTTTAATTAAAATAAATAAATAAATACATTGGAAATTATTATAATTAATAATAAAATTGTAATTTTAAAAAGTATGTCTAATTAATAATACAGAAAATATATTGAAGATTATAAAACGATGTTATTATTTAATTTTAAATCCGTCGTTCATTAGTTTTAACCTATAATAATGATGTTAAAATTACTGACGAGAATGTGTTATAAGAATAATATGTATTGTGTGGACATTTTCTTTTGCCAAATTTGTATCGATTATAAAGCGTAAGTAAACAGCAAGAAGCATGATGCCGACAGAAGTAAGAGACGACGGAGATGCCGTTTTAATGAATTTTTATTTATTCAATGAATAATGCAGAATTAATTCAAGGGTAAGATACATTACAGTAAATTTATCTTGCAAATCAATGAAAATGCTACCGAATTATGAATTTACTTTTTTCAAATATTTTTACATCGAATATTAATTATTACAATTTTTATTGTTATTATAAAAAAAGTTTTGCAATATAAAAATTTGGGAAACCGAAACTTGAAAAACAATTTTCAAAAATGAATTAATGCTTTTTTGTATGATATTTATATTGTAAATATTCTTATAATGAAATTGTTTATTTCTTTTAAAATTATTAAAAATTAACATTATTTTTTGAATTATAGAAAAATAGGTCTAATTAATTATACAGAGTGTTATGCAAATAACTACACGATGTAGTTATTTGCATTTCCATGAGATTTAATTATATGCATACAGTTTTTTTTGCAGTAATTCATAAAAAGGCGGAAATTATCGAAATAACTAGTAAATAGGTACCAAACGAGTACCAAAAGTAAATTATTTGAAACATCTGAATAATAATCAACTTGATACAACCAAAAACCAAAATATATTTACGAAATAATATAACTGAAAAAGAAGGAAGCAAATAGAATTTTGACAAGTTGTATTTATCTTAAAATAATTTTTTATTTTAAATCTCATGATTATATAAATATATCTCATGATTATGTAATTAAGTAGTAAGGTCAGTCATATAACCTTAACCCATTCTTTAATTATCAACTATACAAATAAAATTATATTTTACTCCTGATTCACCACGTCTCTTTTATTGGTCTTAAGAATACAGAGCGCTTAGTATATTACTGTTTGTTTCAGTATTTCATCATGGATAAAACGGCATTAAAATAGTTTAATTTTGTTTCTAATTGTAACGAAAATAACTATAAAGGCTCTTAACAAATAAGTTGTATAGTAATCACTCACTAAATAAACTTAAGCTCAGATTTTTTAATTATGTTGTTTCAACTTTTATATAACATATTTAACGAATATAAATAACCCAAAAACGTTTTTTGTGTTTATAGATTAACTCGGCCTGGCTGCTGCTCTTTAAATTGTAAATTTCCAAAAGTAATTTCTTAGGGATTGCCTTTAATATACAAACTGATCAAATTCATTTTTTTAAAAATTTTAAAAAAAATTTTCCGAAAAAAAAGTTTAAAAATCATCAAATATAACGTATTTTTCAATATGTTGCTTGCACAAATGATATTTTTTCATCAAAACAGTTGCATAAAAAGGATAATGACTTATTGATTTGTCACAGTTTCAAATAGAGTTGTTTCTTTACGTATCACGTACTAAATCAGTATTTCTTGTACTACACTTTTTCTTCAAAATTTTTTCTCGAAAAAGCCCTTACCGTGTAACGGTATTTCTTAAAAGCCAACATAGCTTTCAATTGACAAACCTGCTGAACTTGTGACATTAGGATATTAAAAATTGTGAAAACACTTTTACCTATACGACCTTTGTGAATAATTTAATAAGATTTTGTAAACACCAGCAATAACCTAAATATTAAAACAAATACTATTTCCTTCATATTTTCCTTATTTCCCGCTGAAATTTATAGGCTCGAATATCAAAGTTTTATACTCTTTCTTGCATGAATAGGAATAAAATAAATATATAATTTTTGATTAATGTAAAAAGTACTTCCATTGATTGAATAAAATGTTTATAATAATATTTCAATAGACTCTAATTGCTCATTATTGAAGTAAATAACAGAGAAAGCAAAATAATGAATTTTGAGAGAGAGTTATATTATATATATATATTAATAAATATAATAATTTATTTATTAACAATCATCATTCAATGTCGTCTCAATGAATAGATTATACATAATAATTTGATGATAATGTTGATGTGAAAAACTTGAAAATGAATGAGGAAATACATAATACACACAGAGATATAAGCTTGTGAAAATGATGAAAATGAGAGGGAATAGAAGAAAATAAAAAATAATAATAATTTTATTTAGTTGTTTAAGTATTTTTTTTTATTTGATTTTATATATATTTGTTCAATTCCCTTAAATTTTTCCACCAGTACCTTTCATCTTTTCTCCTTACCAATTCAACCGATGTAGGTAGCATTCACGTACATTGATAAATCTGGTTCAAAAAAACCGTTTTGAAAAAATTATGAAGATTTATTTTCAATATAAAAGTTTGGAATTGGAATAATTTTGAATAAGAAAAGGTTTAACATATGAAAAAATAATTTGTGTAAAGGTAAGATTTTAATTTATTCAACGGGTTCATCCACCACCGTAGATTAGTATGTAGCCAAACCAACTGCATGCAGAAAAAAATAATCCAAAAAACTCTAACATTCTAAGATGCATTTAGCCAATCTGAATCAAAATTGCAGTTTTAACCTAAAAGTTTGCATACTTTGTACACAGATTAGACATCAAAAGCTTACAAAGACTATATGATAAGCAGTAATAAGTGGGAATTTGTTTACTTTTATATAAGCACTATAGGTACATAATAAAATTTCGTCTAAATTTTATGCGTCTCTTAATCGTACTTTTAAAATTATTGAATACATTTATTTCAATGGTGGATTATTTTTCTGGCACAATAGGTAATGCCTCCTTAAATTGAAATTTGAATAATCTGTATTTGTTTCTTTTTGAACAAAAGAAAAGTGTAGGAAAATAAATGATTTTTATTATTTTTGTATATATAAAAAGGACACATTTTTATAAATTAATGTAAGGATGAGATATTTTACTATATCTATATAAAATACAAAGCGTCTGTCGAAATTTCGTCTTTATATTTTTAAGAGGAATATAGAAATAAATACAAATCTTATGAGACATGAAAAAGAAGAAGACAAAGATCAATGGGCTGTATTTTATATTATTAAAGGTAAGTAAGTGACTTTTGGGATTTGCCCTTTTTTATGCCTAACTTAACTTATATGGTATATAAATTATTGTCGGTTTTCTTTTATGGACTAAATAAAGAGAAAGAAATAGAAAACGTTTATTATTATCAATTGTTTACTAAACATAATTTTTGTGTTGTTGTCTTGTCATAATGGATTCATATATATTTAAATACATTAGCCGAACCAACGATGAGCAAAGATAATATAGAAAGGTATTTGTTGTAAGAGTGATTTTTTTTTTAAAATTTCTGAATATTTCGATTTAAAAAAAAAAAAAAAAAATAGGAGCAAATTTTCTACAAAACCGTTTATTCTTATATATGATAGCTGGCCCGGCAAACGTCGTTTTGCCACATATTTCTAATTAACTTCAACATTTTCTAAGTATAATAACATATTCTTAACAATTTTCCTCTATTTCTTAATACTGAAAGCTAATGCAAATTAGAATAAATAATGATATTAATATATATTTTAAAGCATACGGACACGTTGCGGTGACAATTGATATTACATCGATTGCATGCAAAATTTGAAGCAGATTAGACGAAGGAATTCCGTTGCCCCATACAAACTTTGCTTCTGCTTTTCATCGCATTAGGGGCAGAATTTAAGAAAATCTTTTCTTATGGGATGCCCGGTATTTGATGTGTAACCCACTATTTGGTGTGGGATACCCGTAACACGAAATATTTATATATACACTCGTGTTTGATGTGGGCCACCCGGCACCCCGTGCACCCACAATTCGTGTATATTGTGCTGTGGTTCTTATATACTTGATGAGAAATAGTAAAAGGAAGTCCAGAACCACTAATATCGAAAAGAAGAGATAAATAAATTCTATTTTGAATAGCTGACCTGGGTAAACATTGTTTTGTTATATAAATTATTTCTAAACAACATCAATATCTCCTAAATATAATAACATATTCTCAACTGTCAATAACTAAATAATGAAGCTGCGGAAAATCAAAATAAATTATGATATTAATTTATATTTTGAAGCATACCCACCCGGTTTACGCGTTGCTGTATTATTTTTCACATTTTAATACATGATATTACATCGTTTACATGCGGATGCAATTCTACACTTAGGGGAAGAATTTCAAATCCTTTCATATCGGATTCCCGGTATTTACAGTGCACTCGGTACATTATATGCACCCGGTATTTACCTGGTATTTGCTGGGGTACATCCGGGACCGAGTTCACGCGACAATTTTTGCTGTGGTACACATACACTTGAAGAATGGTTTATGTACCTCCTAAACCAAGAATAATTCCGGTAATACTTGAACAATGCTATATGCACACTTTATGTAGTTGACAGTTCGTCATATTGCTAGTGAGAAGAGATAAAGATGTTTTATTTTGAATTTCAAAATTAGATTTTGGTTTCTATGGAAATGATGATTTGTAACATGTGAGAAAAAAAAAGACAAAATATGTTTCACAGCTAGGAACATTTTGTATTCGAAAATTAAATTGTCGTTTATAATATTTTTCTGTACTTATTATTTATGTTTCTCACGGTTTAAACCTTCCCTGAACTTTCACGAATATTTCAAGACCAAAATTAGCCAAATCGGTCCAGCCATTCTCGATTTTTAGCATGACTAACGAACAGCAATTGATTTTTATATATATAGATTTATTTAAAGACATAAATTACCTCAAAAGTGAGTTGTAATTTGTTGAAAAATGTAGAACTTAAACCTATCCAATTCCGTGTATATTTATATGAAAAATTTTGTAAAAAAAGTCTGTCATAACATTTTTTCCCGATATCGAAGGAAATAAAACTCATTTAATATAATATCCTTTCTTTTTTTCAATTTTCAATTTTGACTTTTGGGGTATTTATTTAAAATAAAATTTGATTGAAAATTTCTTAATATTTATGTTTCGAAATCTTATTACATCGAAAGCTAGATATTTCAAGTTACTTTGACGTAATCAGTTCAAAATTATTAGTTAAAACGGAAAAAATAAGATACAAATCTCAATCATCAAAATAAAAATTAAAACAAAATAAAAAATTTGGATGTTATGATATAAAACGAGTATTAATACCTTAAATTAATTTGAAAAACCTTTATTTGGTTGAACAATTTTTTTTCCTTCAATGTCGGGAACAATGCTTTTTTCATATTTATAATTATAAACAAAGTAATTAAAGAAAAACTAAAGTTGTAAAGAGACGAATACTTTTTGAGTTTTTGAAGTCATTCTTTGCAATGAATCATAAAGAAAAATAAAAAATGTCACGGCCATTTTGGAAAAATAACGACCAAACACAAGTGTTCTGTCCGAATTTTGTCAAAACATGTTTTTTACAATTAGAAAGGTACTACGAGCAATATTCACTCTAAAAATCGCATAACCTTTTTATTTTATTAAATTGCTCCCTTTTGCTTCTGATTATTTAATATAGTCAATTTTTCTAGATCTTTAATTACACTCAATGTTCGTGAACGGTTTTAAAATGGATCTTTCTAACAAAAGAAAATTTTCCGATGATAAGGTAAGTACAGTCTGGCATCAGTCTTTCTATTGTTTAAAGTGTAAATAAAATTATAAAAGGATTTAGTCGCTGTATAGTTACAGATTTATTACTATTTAATTCATTCATTGACAAGTAAATTATAAACAATATATGAATTAATATGAAGTTGGTTCTGTAAACTTGAATTTTTGCATTTTGAAATATTTTATTAAGTGTTAATTTCTACAACATGTCAATTTTAATTGATTTTGAGGTTTATATACTAAGGAACCAACTTTTTTCTATATTTCCGAAAAAAATATGGTCTTTTGAAATGGATAGGAAATGATATAATTTGGGGACTAAAAACTTTCATTGCATCCTAGTTTTATATGCAATATCTACATGGAAGATATCGTTATTTGCATTCAATGAAATTCTATGCCAGCTAGGAAGAATACTAGAAAATTTAAGAAATCTTATGAAAGGACATACATGTCAACATACGAGAGAAATTTTATATAAGACAATGTCTATTATTTATATCTGATAAATATACAGCTTTTATTGCTCTAAATAATTCCTATGCTTTCTTCTTAGTTTTGTTTCCCCTACTGAAAATTTCAAAAATAAAACCTATATATTCGATAATGAACTTCCTAAATCGCTTAACTGTTACATACTGTAAAAGCATACCAACATACATAATAATATAACGAAAGTTATCATCATTATTCCCATGTATAGATACTAAATGTAATTGAAAACGACATTAGGGTAATTTGTTAGAAGAAATAAGTTAAAGGTAGATAGATATGGTAGCATTGCTTTGATAATGTAGGTAGGTTAGATAAATTTAATATATATATATATATATATATATATATATATATATATATATATATATATATATATATATATATATATATATATATATGCGTGTGTGTGTGTTTGTGGTATATACGTAGGGACATTTCGGGAACGCGGGGCTCTATAGATCGATACAAGTAAATTCACGAGCTATTGCCTTGACCAATTAGCTATTACTCGGGCCAAATTCCATTTCATTTTCGTAATAATGTAACGTAATGGAAAAAGATAGGTTTACCTAAAATTAGGTTTACCTAAAGGCATTTTTTTTTTTAATCATAAACCATAATTATGTTTACTATTCATGGTAACGCAACCTTTTTATACCATATTTCCAAATTTTTGCCACCTTACAAGGTACTATGAAACGGAGTTCAATGAAAAACTATACCAATGTCCTTAGTCGGGGTAAAATTTGCCCTTAAACAAAATAAATATTTCGTTAGTCCAATACTAGCTGATATTCGTATCGTGTCTAGAGACTTCTTACTCGATTGATGCGCTATACCTGTCGAAAATTTATAATAAAACATTCACGTCCTAAATATATAATTGTATGTTCAATTGTTTGCATGTAAACTGTAGAGTAAATGTCAAACAAAAATTTTTGAATAATTACAAAAAATAACATTAAACTTATTGTTATTGGGTTGAAAATTGTAAGGATGATTGAAAAACTTGCATAAGTAATTATTTTTAATAGCAAATGAGTAAATAAATTTTGAGAAATTTACTATGTTAAATCACACACCATTCACAGGATTATATGTCATTTGATTGATAAACTAGTATTTCGTAACTATAATAGGAAATGAATGAAAATATTTTGATGCACGGTGCCTATAGACGAACAAAATGGATTTTATATTAGCGAAAAATCACAAAAGTTGAACGCACATTCTATTTTCGATTAGGATATGGCTATGTTTTTAGCTGAAGATATTGAACTAGTATTGCTAAATCCATTCTTTCGTTGAAAAACTAAATATTACAAAAGTATTTATACTGTTATGAACAAGTATAATAAAGGTTCGTTAGTCTTGGTTGACTTAATCGAATGAATTCTGGTCATCTGTAAAATGTTGCTCATCCTGTCTCATTGTACCCTGATCTTGGGGCACAGTAGAACAAAGGTACAGGTTCACAAAATCATAGAAAAATATAGGTTTAAGTTTGATTATTTATCTCTCATTTATGTGCAATTATTAGGTTAAGGTTAAGGTTTATTGTCAATGTTTTTATAACAACAACAAAATTTTTTTTTTTGGTTCCATTTTCCCCCAGCTGTCCCTATATAGTATATAAGACAGTTTAGGAACACATACATGCGAATAAATTTACAACTAACAACATTTAAGTTTTATATCAGGAAGTTCTTTCTTCAGGTTTTCTCTACCATACTATTTCATGTAATTCAATTTTTGCGTTGATATATTTCACTTTATGCTGATTATTTATACTGCTTACTTGATGTGTAATATAACAGGTAAGTCAAAATTGTGAATACAGATTGTTTAAGATTTTCAGTTGATATTTATATATACTTTACGCTAAAATGGTTGATTCCTAGGACAAGTATCAAGCATTTAGTTTCAGTTGAATTAAAGCAAGCAATAGGATGAAGGTAAGTGTTATTCTCAAAAGAAATAGAAAATTGGAATCTTTACATGAAGACAAAAGCCTTTTTAAGCTTTGGTACACTCTATATTTTTTTTAACACAACCATAATTTCCGAATGTTTTCACAATTTTCTAAAGTAAGATCATAAAGAAAGTATGCTAAACAAGTGACTATCGGGTGGTTGAGAGATGATTTACAAAAATTTGTTAATATAAATTTAATTTCTATCATTTTTTATCTTCTTATGAACAGTTTATTTCTCATGAAAGTTTCAACTATCCAGGTAAAAAAAATTATATATAATATTTCATATAATAAAGCACTGTATGTATGAAAAATATGAAGCGTGGATAGTCAAGTCACTTTAACCACCGTTGAAGTCACTTGTGATATGGCTTATCTACTTACGACAAGGTGAATTAACGGCATTTATTTCGTTAAAACTCTTGTAATTTATAAGTTAATGGAAGCACATGAATCTGTTATGTTTTATTTGAAAAATCATAAAATTGCGGACCAATATTATCCACGCAAACATACACTACAAGTTACTTTGTCAATCGCTACACTTTTTAGATCAGGCTCCAACAAAAATTATTATTTTATTAACAGTTTTTTAAAAATTATCGAAATTGTCATTAAATTTCGTTTGTGTGCAATCCAAAACAATCGAGTTTGATTTATGTATCATTGGAATTTTAGTAATTTGCTATTTGAATTATACAATCGTAAGCGTTCGATGAATTTAAGAAAATTTTTAAGCATTTTAAATGTAAATACAAGAGAGCATGCTTTTTCATAGCAGGAGAAGAGCATTCTATTAAGATCTAAGGATCAGTACAAATATTCATTTTTTTGAGCTATGGCCCTGATTATAGAATATTTTTACTATTTTGCTTTAAATGAAAATGTTTTCTAGCCATATGAAGAGTTTTGTTGGATAATATAAAGTTAGAAGTATGTTGTTAAATAAACTCACCGTATAAACAAAAGATTTCTACAAATTCAAATATAGTAAAATTTGTAGCATTACCAGTAACGAATAGCGAATGAAATGTCAAGAATCGGTATGTGCATGTTGTAGAAATATTTGGTGAAACATATAATATAAAAGTATTTTTGTCGCTTGAAGCCAAAAAATGACAACAAACATTAACCAGAAATGTTACTATAGTGCGGTTTATATAAAATATTAGTCTATACATATAGAAATCTCGTTGATGGAAAAGTTTTAAATGTAGATTCTCTACATCCAATGTTTGTATTTAAGTTTAAATGACTTTAGTGAACTCAACCTCTATTTATTTCAACCTCTATTTATATCTACTCTAGACGCCAACACATTTAATTAATGTTACACATTTGTGTACCGAATTCAAAAGCCTATGATTTTAATAAATACAAACAGTAATTCAAAAAAATAATTGCTGTGACGTGTCACAAGTCTGTCTTATACTATTATACAGATAATTTTTAGCAGTTCTAGGATAAAGGAAACAATGTTAAAATACACCTATATAGAAAAAAAAAAGTTATTATACATTTATATATCAAAAGATTTTCATTAATAATCATTTAAAACATATTATTAATGTATCCATTTGTGTTAATCAACCGGCATATATTAATAGCGGGACTGTTATTCAAATTTTCCTAGATAAATATTTAAAAAAAGTTGTACAGATAAAATGTTATGTGAAAGTACAAAATTTGAAAATCGTTGAAGTCATCCTTATGTACGCATAATTGCTTATCTATTCCCGGTTAGTATACCGCGGAATATTCAAAAAATAAAAATAAAAAACCGTATTGAAAAAGAAACACAATTAAAATTACAGTTCAAATAGCCAATATTATGGCTTACTCATTCTTTGAAGTTTATTAAATAACACATTTTTTTGCAACATTTTAAAAGATTCAAAATCACTCATCAGGTTTTTGTGTACAAATATCCAAAAATTGCCCTTAGAAAAACGTGAGCCTTGTTATTCTTCTTCTTCTTCTTCTTGCTTAGCTCTACAGCCCTTGGTGGGCCTTGGCTTTCTCTACAATAGAGTTCCACGTTCCTCTCTCCTTTGCTTTAATTTTCCAGTTCTTTATTTTTAATTTTGATAAGTCTTCCTGAACTTGATCGAGCCACCTCAATTTGGGTCTACCTCTTTTTCTCGTATTGAATAATTTTCCCTTCATGATTTTCTTAGGCATGCTCGTATGAGCCTTGTTATTATTATAAAAAAATTAATTTCCATTCAAAAATAACTATTGTTTATTATAATTTTTCACAACAATTTTTGACAATATATTATAGCACAATGAAGTATAGTATATTACCCTTGAACCAATTATAATAATTTATAGAAACATATTTTAGAATTTGTGGTATTTATTTGTTGAAATACGGTTAACTTATGAATTTATGAAAAATGTTTATACTAACGATTGGTAGTTTATATTAAAGAAATAAATATTTTGAACTGTTCTTCTACTTTCTTTAAAAGATCCATTGGATCCAATTGAATGAATTTCCTTATTCATCTTACAACTTCTTTTCGCTTTTGGTGTATTTGAGATAGCAGATGAACGAAAATGGACAAATTATTAACCTTGAACCAATTATAATTATTCATAGAATCATGTTTTACAATTTGTGATATTATACGGTATTTATTTGTTGAAATACGGTTAACTTATGAATTTATGAAAAATATTTTAACTAACGATTGTCAGTTTGTTTTAAAGAAATAAATATTTTGAACTGTTATTCTCTACTTTCTTCAAATGATCCATTTGATCCAATTGAATGAATTTCTTTATTCAGCTTACAACTTCATTTCGCTTTTAAGTGGTTTTATTATTATCTATATCAAAATTTTGTTATTGCTCTCAATTTCCCCTAGCATTACAAACTTAAGTCCAATTATTATACCCGTTGTAGATTTCGTATGTATGTCAGGTATAACATATGTAATTTAAAATTTTGCAGCATTGAACACATATTGGATGCGAAAAATAACTCGGCGCCGTGATTAATACACATTTGTTACTGTTCTTCACGTTATTCTGCAGGGTATGATGATTGAAGGAGTATGAGAAGAACAACTAAACTTCCTATACGATTTCTTCGTAACATTCGTATATTATTGCTTATATATTAGACAAAGAACCACATACACTGATGACATATAACTTTTTCCATTTCATCATGGTTTTCACCATCATTTTCGTCGTTTTCCTGACAATATTATCACCATCAGCATCATTTTCATGTTCGCGTACTCAAGTCAATTTTAAAATAGAATACTACAACACGAATTTAATAATTTTACGCTTTCAAAATTGAAATACATCATACATTTTCAATTTATTGTTCGAAAACTATTCTTTTCATCAAGAAAATATTGAAATAAAAAATGTTATGGTATCTTTATGTTTAAAATACCAAGCAAAAATTTTACAGCAGAAAAGACAGACGTATATGTGCATTTTTATGTTTGTGGTTACATATTTTTCTTCCGATGATTACTAACATATATATTGATTTTTAAACAACTTATCTCCGTCAACAGAAATATTTTCAAACGGAATCACAAGTGAATCAGATAAAAGGATTTTTTTTCGTTCTGTAAATTTTGCAACATGGCACATAACAGGGTAAGGAAACAGGACGACGATTACATATTTTGCAATTAGAATAGTTACCACCGTAATTTACATTGCAACTGCAACCCTCCGACTGGAATATTCTCTTAAAAATACGGAACAACAAACAATTATTATCCGTATTTAGATCAAGTGATGTTCAGAAGATAGCTGTGATCACATGCCATCTAATATGTGTTGCTTAGTACAAACAACACTTTTGGGAAGACAGCACGCGACCACAGCTATGGTCTGATCATCACTTGAATATCTTTCGGATAAGAATCGTTTCTTGAACTTATAATAGAAAGTTACCATAGAAGGGTTCCAATTCTTGTAAACTTATTTGTTTATTATATCAATAGAATCTATATCCTACTCGTCTAGAGTTCGTAAAGGAAAAGTAATAGACTGTCTCCACTAGAATGTACTTGTTTTAAAATTTCTTTTTAAATTTTTTCTAAATAAACTAATTATCCATGAGAAATAAAATTTATGATAGATTTTACGAGCCTTATATATATACGCAGATACTTACAATTTAGGTGTACTTAAATAGAAAATTTCGTAGTTTTACTTTCGATAATAATATCACAATGATTTACCTCAACAAAGAACTAATGATTTGGTCTTTTAAGTACTATCCACCATAAATTGTTAAATTTTGTTTATTATAATGAGTTATTGTGTATAGGAATTAAAAGTATGTAAATTATTGTGAGAGATAAATACGTGATCTCTGTTTCGGTGAGGCAGTTTTAATTTAGTGCAATTGTATAAAATTATCTTCAACAATTAATTAATTAATTTCTTTTTTTTTTGTATCAAAGAAAGAAAAGAGATAGGGATGTATTTTGATACAATGAAAATAATTTTAACAGCAACAGTATATATATACTTTATACTTATCTGACTAAAACTATTCAATTTAGCCGCACAATAAACATTAAGAATGAAAAAAAAAACTTTTAATTTAATCGAGGTTAAGAAAAAAGTATTCGTGCTAAATTTCATCAGATAGTTTTCTGTCGTCTGCCTCTGAGAATATTGATAAAAATACAAAAACCAACTTACTTGGCGAAAGACAACTACGTCATGATCGTAAGAATTACACAAATGTTTCTGTTTTTTGCATTAAACCAATTTGATTTGATATGACTTTTAGGTTAATTAAACACTTGGATTTGACATGATTATTAGGTTAATTAGCTTCTGGTACATTCCATTATTTTCAAGTTTCTAATATTTTAAATTCCAATTAAAGAAAACCTAACCGATTAACTAGCGGGTATAAAATATGACAAATGTATTATGTATTAATATCAACCTACTTAAGTCGAAGGTATGAATAATAATATGTTGCATATGTACAAAATATTATACATCTTATTCCAGCCTTCATACTTTCCATATAAATTTCTATGGGTAAATTTGTGCAGACAAGTCCGCATAGACTTACTTAAACTTTACTGCATCGAATTAACAAGTAGCCTCGTTTTTCATCAAAGTCCATTTCTATTAAATTGGAATCTCGGAATCAGCTCCAACGATTTTCATGAAATTCAGTATATAGGGGGTTTCGGGGGCGATAAATCGATCTAGCTAGGATCATGTTTAGAAAATGTCATTTTATTCGTGTTTTATCGATAATTTTTTATAATGTAATGATATATTTGTTTAATATTTATGGTCATATAGTCATTGGAGTGGCTAAGTGTTATCGTGCGAGGCTCTTATACAGAGATCCCGCGTTCGAATCCCGGCTCGACAGGCGAGTAAAGTTAATTTTTTTTACATTTTAAACCCAACCCAACCCAACGAAACAACACAATAAAGTGAATAATATTTTTCAAATAATATTTTGTTATTATAATTGTATAATTTTTTATAATGAAATGATATATTTGTTTAATATTTAAAGTCATTGGAGTGGCTAAGTGTTAGCGTGCTGGACTCGTCTTCCGCCTCGACGTAATATAATTTCCAAAAAACACAATTTATAAAAAAAAAAAAATACCCAGGTAATCCAGGTACTAAATATAAAACCAAAACGGTAATCATATGTGTGCATCAATTTTAAAATTTACGAACTAAAATAGCCAAAAAAAAAAATAGAACCTAATTCTAGAACCTAATTGAAAAGTTTACTTTACAAGCATTTCTAATGGAAGGTCGCCAATAAAATGCAGTATAGAAAAATTTTTTTTCGTACTTGAAAGTTCTTTAGGAATAGATTCTGCAATATTATAAGTAAGTGCAAGTATTAATATATCATATTTAAATTATTACAAAAAATCACCAATATATGTATCATATTGTTGATTTATCATTTTGTAAGCTTAAACCAATATATTCAAAAAGAAGTCGTAAGATCGAAAATTGTTATCGTTAACATTCTTTGATATCAATATTTCAATAATAAAAGAAAATAAGCAAATATATTTATATTGACGATCTTTATGCCGGTTTCCAATTCTATCATAGATTGTTTTCAAAAAAAAGAAGGCATCACAAATCATTCGAGAGTGTTTAAAATATTATAAAAAATGAATTTGTTCTCTTTATTCTCTTTATTCTATGATTTTATGTAAACAAGTGGGTGTAAACGTTACTTTATAAACCTAACCTGAAGACTTTATAGAATAGATGTATGGAAATTTTAAAATAATTTCATATGAAAAGAAAATATTTAGTTTATAATACTTTCAAAAAGTTTACTTTTTCAAAAACTAATTCATCCTTCTTTTATCACTCATTTAACCTAGTGATTTATGTATGGTTTTCCTATCTGGCTTGTTTACTTCTATTACTTCCAATATTTTCTCTTGTAAGGATATTAAATTAAAACTTTTTAAAACTATAAAACAATTTTCAGATAATCTGATGAATTGCAACACTTAACGTAAATCAGTGTCTCTTAGTCTAAAAGGAAGTGTTTTATTTAGGAACGGAAATAATTGGCGAGTCATAGGCTACAGAAATCACTAAAAAGGGTCTACAAAAGCCTTCTTGCTAGATGTATACTCCCTTCGTTCCTGCGAGGAGTTACAAGTAGCAAACTTGTACTAACTACATGCACATCATACGTATCCTATGAATCCCTAGAAATCATTTTTTTAAATAAGTCCACTCGATGTTTTACTGTTCATTTATCAACGCTGGTTGTGATACTAACTCCAGTCATGCAGGATAAATTCTACTTGTCTGAAACACTCAGAAGTAAATAAAAAGTATATAAATTTTGCGAACACAAAATTTAGAATATATCTGACACAATCCAAAGCATCATCTTAGTTAGACAAATTAAATAGGTCAAAAAACTGAATATTTTGTGCATTAAATAAAAAAAAAGTGATATATAAACACATAGTACAGCAGCATAGAGGTGTGAGATAATTTCGGTGATAAAAAAGTCATTTATCTGCCTGGAAAATTTCCCTAAATATATACAGTGAATTTTCTGATCAATGCGTCTATCAAATTTCGAAAGTCAAAAATCGAATAAAGCGTTCGAAAGTTAGAGCGAAACAAACATAGATAAATATAGACGAACAAAATGCAAAATCGTCTTATTTTACAATAGACCTCACTTCGTTCGGGCAATTATGTGTATCACCACGTTTCGTTGCTAAACCATTCAAATTCATAAACAAATTGCACATTTAGCTAACAAATACGAAGTGGGAAATTTTATGTTGGTATTTTTTTAACTATTCTCTCGGGAACGAAAAACAATATAGTTATGTGAATAATTTCGTTATTCAAAATGAGCAAATTTTCTGCAATAGCGATTCATCTGATTATTGTGTCGAATTGAAAAAATTAATAATGACAAACCACATGTATTTCTTTTAATTGAATATATACATAAAATTTTATTAGGAAATTAGTTGTGTGGTCTATGCGGTTTGTAATCGGACTTGTTTAATATGCTTAAAGAACTAGAAAGTAATCTGCCATCGGTACGTATGGATGTAACTGGATGTTTTGTCATTTACCTGTTCTCTAATAACATAATGTTTACTTTATCTCTCTATGTCTCTACCCATTTCAATGAGTTTATTAGTTTTATTATAACATGTTATAACGTTTATTATATCATAACATGAATTTGTACAAATATCTATGTATTAAGTATCTAGTGATTTAACCTCAGCAAACACAATCATTTTTGCACAATCATGAGTACTTAATATCGAAAATACATGGAAAGTTTTAATATGGGCTAAGAATATCTAATATTCTAACATAAAACAGTTCGTAAATACCAATAATAAGGTGTAATAAGGGCAAATATACCAGGGTAGATAATTTTTGAAAACAAAAAAAATTATAGTAGAATGAAACTAATTGGAAACGGAAGATAATATGATAAAAATTCAAGGAAATATAAATCACGGGCGATCTGAGTTCGGAAAGTAGGGTTGGGGGTGAGTGTTTAAGGGTAAAATTCAATGTATTTGAATTTCCGGCAAAACTACAAGTTCTATGGAAAAAAGTTAAACAGCAAAGTTGTAGGTAATAGAAAGATCTACAGCTTTTGTATTTACACTTTTTTCAAATAACCTCAAAATTTATGTGAAAATTAAAATAACCAAGATTTTAGTTTTTTATTTTTATCAATTTTATTTTACAAAAAATTTTTTTTTCACGAAAACATACCTTTTTTTGTTATTACACTGTAATTTTTTTGATTTAAAATATTTATTTTTTCACCTTATTTGAATAAATATCGAAAAAGTACCTTAATTTTCAATCGAAAAAGTTGTTGATATTTTTATTGCCTTCAACTTTTCCATTTAACTTTTTTTCATAAGACTTGTGGTTATGCCTGAAATCGAAATAAACCGTGTTTTACCCTTCAAAACTCACCCCCACCTACTTCCCGAACTCAGATCGCCCGTAATTTATTTTTCCTTTCATTTTTATCATATTATCTTGCGTTTCCAATGGGTTTCATCCTACTATAATTTTCTTCCACTTTTTATCAGTTTTTAAGCCTTCTACTCTGGTCTAAAAGCAATTCAATGTAAAAGTAATGTTCAAATGTGTATGCAGGTGAGTTGTCTATGTAAGCAACTGCAATATTATCTTGCTGTAGGTTTGATTTCTACTGTCATCACAAAAACAGATTGCTACAAAGGACTGGTCAACATATGAGTTTCTGCAAAATACAGAACTTCAAGATCGATATATGTCTACCCCCAATACTAAAAACAACAAAAACGAGGTTGAAATGTAATAATGTATCTAGAAATGTATATAGTTAGAAGCAATCTGATGTCAATTTCCATTAGGTGTCTCAGTTTTTGATTTGTAGAAGTGATTATAATCAAACATCACAAATAAAACATCAAATTTTAGAAATGTATTATTATTTTCTTAATTGTTTCTTTGAGAAAACATATTTTTAATCATTATAATCGATTCCCTGCATTTACTTAGCTCCTATAGACAGGCATTAATGCATTAAGTGCATAAAGTTTGTCTTTTACCAAATACTTGATCTCAAATAGAACTCACTCATTTAATGATGGAGAAGAACTTTATCTGAACAACGCTTAGCCGGAAAAATTCGGAATATACAAAAAACTACGTTGCATTTATCTTAAGCAAAGTGTGTTCTGAATTTTTCTTTAAGGGCCTTTTGAGATGGTAATTTAACTAAATTCACATATTTCGTTATGACTCAGTCATCGGTATAATATTTAATATGAGTTTAATTCTAATTTTTTTTAAATATTCATTTGTATCAATTTCAAATAAATTTTCTTGTCTCACATTGTTTTAGTACACGCAATTTTCTACAAAAAAATATTATAAAAATAATCTTAATTTAGATAATATTAATGTATTTGTTGTGATTATTATTAGCACAATTGGCTGAACTTTGACAAATCCGGCAAATATGAAAATAAAAATAATAACTCACTATTTAGTAGCCGCGATAAATTGCCTATGAAAAATACGCGTTTTGATACAATTATGAATAAATACTTTAGGTTCGTTGTTAGATATGGTTCACTGTTGACAGTCTACCCTGTATAGAGATAAATAAATAAAATTTTTTAGTAATTATAGATTCTTTGAAGAAGATACATAAATTAAAAAAATATTTTTTATTTGTAATAAACTTAAATATTTATTTTATTATTTGTTTGCGCAAAGATGCTGACTCTTTAATAGTTAACAAAAATTTTAAATTAATTTGGATTGAAATAATAAAAATGTAACTCTTTTCGAAGTAAATATAACAATATTTTTGGGGCTAATAACGAGTCTATACTATGATTTTAAAATTTTGTGATGTGTCTATATCTACCTTTAATTTGCAGACGGCTCAAGTAATGTGTAAAAATATTATTTAGTATATTTCTTTGTAATCAGTATTTTTTTTTTATAATTTTTCAAATTATGTATCTGATAATTCCCACGCGATGTCAAAATTTGTTCACTCTTAGTTCAAAAACAGTTTTTGGTGTTAGGAATGAAGAAACAGGGATGAAAATATTAAATAAAAATTTTAGGGGCAGTTTGATAGGGAAAGGTTGTTACAATTGAATACAATTTAAAATATTTAAATAAAATATTTAAATATTAGTCAAGGAAGTGTAGTATAATAGACTTGTGATAAGAATGAAGCGAGCTGTCTAAGATATATCAAATTCCCACGATTGTGTATTATTTTGATATGCATGCGATATTATTTCAAAAAGCTGTTGTTTTGACAAACAAATAATTTATATGACTTAATATTGTAGTTGATTGATTGGACTAAAGTTAAAGTTCATATAGTCTATTTTCGAAACTTTATTGAACGGAACGAAAACTATATGTATTGTCTATATAGCCTAAGAGCCCACGACGGCCAGACCTTCGTTATTTTATAAAAGTTGAAAGTTTCTCTGTGCATGTGTCCTATACAGGTAAGAACGACCAGTGACTATAGAGTTTGGGTTGTGGTTACCTGGTTAGGTAACAGGCAATAAAGGTGTCAAAAATAATACTTAAAATTTTTTCGAGTATAAAGCTCAATTTTTTTATTCGAGATAACTGTTTGACACCTTTACTACCTGTTACCTGCCCAGGTAACCACAACCCAAACTATATAACTGCTGGTCGTTCTTACCTGTGTAGGAGGCATGTACAGAGAAACTTTCAACTTTTATAAAATAACGAAGGTCTGGCCGTCGTGGGATCTTGCTCTAATACGTTTAGCTTATGATTTACGAATTTCCCCCGTTAAAAATTACAGAACTGTTTGAAAATATCAGGAACTCTTTATTTAAACATTCTAAAAAATGCTCAGTTCTACTTAAACTCGATAAGTAAAAACGTGTAAAGTCAGAACCACAAGATATTTAAAAACAATTTCCGGGGTCTTAACGATCAGATTTTAACTATTTTTCTAATCTATCATAAATTATTTCTTAGAATGTAAGGAATACAGAACTCTAATCAGAATCTTCAACAAAAACTTTTCAATTTGGCAACGTGAATTGTGTATGCTTATATGTTTGTACGTGTATTATATGTGTATTATGATTTTCGACGTTTCTCAAGGTCAAACTTACAGAGGTCTTTGAACTCTTAACTTCTTCATAAGGTTTCTCAAAATATGCTCAGAACTATTGGATTTGTTATGGGGATAATGACTAGCTTTACACTAAGTTAGCAACGGAGGTGATTTTTGAAGACTGTTTTTTTGGGGTCTTAATGACCGGAACTATTTTTCCAATCGATCGTTACTTACTTATTCCTTAGAATGTAAGAAATACAGAAGTCTCTTCAGAATTTGAAAACTGAAATCAAGGTGCCATTCGATTCGAAATTGTGTTTAGAAACTTTTATTAAAAATTATAAACCAGCAAAATAATTGTAAAAGATACAAAACTTCTAAATTTTTTGGTTAATATAATACTCATACATAAATAGTTACGAAATTTGACGACTGTTGTGATTAGATTACCGGTTTTAAAGCCCTATAATCACTTAATTTAAGGTTTGAATGCTATTCATTTAATGACAAATTTTTTTCAATTTCAGAATTTTTTTTTTTTTTTTTGATTACAGATATCTGTAATAGTTCTTGCGATATCAGAAAACAACAAAACCCTTCCAATTTTTTACAAAATGTTTAATAACTTTAGAAGGTTTTTGCGACTATTCGATTTTTTCAAAAAGTTTTACGATGCCATTCAGAATTGAATGATTCCTTGATCAAAGTTTTTGGTTAATGTGAACTCGAATTTTATAAAATTGCACTTTTTACCTAGAATACTACACCTATATAATTTTAAATTAAGCAGCAATATAACTGACAATAATAAAAACCCTTTTAATTTAAATTCATAATTTTCTATATGCTATAGAATTATATCTCATTATTTTAATTGAGTTACTTTAAATATAGAAAATGTCAGAATATATAATATATTTTTAATGTAAATATCATGTCATAGAATTATTTAAAATCATAAAACTTTATGAGATTTATATACTGAATATTGCTATACATAAATATTATCGGTGTATATTTTATACACACTATACAGGTATATATTACATAATTTTAGTTTTTACCTTTCCATCAATAAATAGAATTGTCTACATTTTATGTTACCTCCATATTCATAAATGCAAAGTAAGTATAAGGGTCTACTTAATCGATCAAATCGGCGCAAATTTGTAATACAATATTCGTTTTCTTAATAATATAATTATTTTTTCAACTGTATGCATGTAAATTGTACAGCAAATCTCCAACAAAAATTATTGAATACATGCAAAAAATGACATTCAGTTGTAGTAAGTGGGTTGAAAATTGTAAGAATGATTGAAAAAATTCCAATAGTATTTTTTAAATGTAAATATTAATAATTATTAATTTAAATTTGTTAATATTAAATTCGTCAATGTTAAATCACAGACCATTCACTCTATCATTTGATAAATGAGATAGGATTTTGTAATTATCTCAATGGAATAAAGATGTTAATGTAAGTAAGTGTTACATTTTCAAATTTAATAAAATATATTTTCGAATTAACAAATACTTTTCGAAGAATAAATTGATATTCTATTTGTTCTTAAATGAATATAAATTAATATTTTAATTGTTATTAAGATTGACTCTTCATTCACAAGGACATAGATCTATGTACTAGGCATATTTATTAATAGTTTCTGTGTTTTTAAGGTATATTATATATTATTGGTAATATATATTATTGTATTATTTATACAAAGTAATATTTGCTGTCAATAATTTTTTTTCTATAACAATAATACGAAAATTATTTTTTAACTTTGCATCTCCCTCAACTCCGATCGATATATTGTTCGTATTTAAAATATTATGCAAGTTTTAGTTGTATATTTAAATTTGGTTCCGCAAATATCACTTAAAAAGAAATTTTAAATAGATTTTAGTATGCAAATTGATTTTCTTGAAAACGACCTCAAGATTGCATATGTTGAAGTATCTATTTTCGTCTTAGATAGAAAATAAAAATTTAATGTGACAAATAGATCAAACATACCTAATTCATTAAATAAAAGTAAAAAACTCTGTTTAAAAGAACTAAAACCCTCCTACGGTAATATGCTCTTAAAAGTACGAAATATGAAATGATTCGTATCTGAAATTTGATAATGTTATGTTCAAAGGATACCCGTGGTAGTTTAAAATCTTTTGGAGTCAAGTAAATTTTTGCTATTATTATATATGCTTTTTAAATACGAATTAAGTTATTTAATTTGATACTATTTTGAAGTACGAATTAAGCTATTAAGCATTTCCAAGAAAAAATAATTTTTAACTTCCCTTTTTTCTGTTCTTACTTCCACCATATTGATTTGATTTTATTTTTTCATTAAGTTCAAAAGGAAACGAAACATCAACTTATTATATCTTCAATTGTGCGCATTCTTGTGACGGGTTTGAATTAATAAATAAAGCCCATAAAAAAATTAATTTTACAATTCTCAGACAAATTTTACGTTCCTAAACACATTTATGTGGACTTTAATTTTTCTGTCTCTCAAAATATGACATGCTTAGCAATGATCAACATTTTTCTATATTATTATTATTATTTTATCCAACCATAGAAGTGTTGTGAAAGTTTGTTACCAAATTCCTATATTCATTTTGTTGATGGTTTTTTAATTATTATACCTTAAAGCTTACTTCACATTATCTGATACTATTATAAGCATTATATCGTTTTTGATTCTATGACCTTGTAGCTAGAAATTTTTCAGTGTACCAAAATTTTTTTCTGTAAAACCTGCGTTTAACGATACCTCCTCTGAGATATTAACTAAGTATATGCTAGTTACTTACTGTAAATTGATGACACATGATTTAATTGGGTGTAATTTACTTCATATTAAGTAGGTTACTTTTAACAATTTGATAGCGCAATAATGAAAAGTAATCTTTTAAGGTTTTAAAAGTAAGCTTTAGTACCAAACCTTGAGGTTTACAAAACAGAAAATGCACCGGGATGGTTTTTTTGAGTGTCTGCTTCATTCGTATTCGCAAACTAATTAATTTTTTTCTATTATTGAGAAATTATATTACATTAATCAAATGTTCATATATAAGTTAAGGAATCGTAAATTCCCATACAAAGTTGTCGATGATCAACTATTTTCCGTTGATCGGCCAAGGTACGGCTACCAATGCTCGGCCAACCATCGGCATTCTTTAACGGCCTATGGCTGGCTTATCATCGCCCGCCGTATATTTTTATACTAAAATTACTTATTTTCTTTTTTAATAACTCACTTAATGTTGTATTACTTATATTTATAATTGCAATGCAATATTCTTTTAAAACTCTTAAAATAAAGATTAATGTTTCTAAATAAAAATTTTTTTTATTTGTAAATTAAAAATAATTATTTATAATAGTACGTTTGGCAGAGGCTTGGATCCTATGCTTGGCCGATCATAGGATCCGATATCGGTACGTTTGGCAGATGCTTGGATCCTATGCTCGGCCAATCATGGGATCCTATGATCGGCCGATCATAGGATCCTATGCTCGGCCGATCATAGGATCCGATATCGGCATGGCGTTACAGTCCGATACTCGCCCAGTCTTGGGCCGATGATATATTCGGATCATTGGCCGATACTTTTAAATCGGCTGCCTGTCTTGGCCCATTAATGGGCCGATCCTCATTTTTTGTATGGGTTTACCCAGTGGGTGTTCTGATTTTTCTCAGCATTTCACATTGAGCTCAAAACATTTGCAACATTTTGCAACATTTTTATATAAGTCATATTTAGATACTCTACAATTCCAGATCTAAAAAACAGCACAATATTATTGCTTTAATACTCAACAATATTCTGGGTATTTTAAGCATTGTTATATTTATTTGTTGAATACTATATTTTTTTAAGATAAATGCTCTTTTATTTAATAGTGACAAGGAATATTTCCATTATTGAATTTTAATATTGCGTATTGATAAACATACTATCATTTAAAATAAAACCTATCACCAAATAATACCCTCATCTATCTAAGTATTGTAGTTTTCATGGATACTTTTATTCAAAGAACATAGGAAATCGGACATTTTCAGTGTATGTAGTATATATTAATAAATTTTGTTAATCATATACAATTATGTTATTGTTATTATTATAACATGTAAAGCTGGTTACTTATGCACAGAGAAAGTTACTACTATAATTTAGTATCTCAAATGTGCCATAAGGTTGATAACAATTTTAATTATATCCTACGGGATTTATTGTTAAAATATTATTGTCCGTTCGAAATTTATACAACCATAATCCATGTATACTTGTAAATTTGTATACATGAATATATTAACTCTTTGATATTAACAATAATAATAATAATTGTAACAGTAATGAATTAAATTAATTACAATTCTTAACTACCTAATAATATTCTATTTTACCTCTTAATTATAACTAGTTTTGCAGGTAATTAAATAATATTATAATTACTATTTAAATTTTAATATATGCTACTTACAATAAATATGTACAAATTGTGCGCATTGTGATATGATTGTAAAATTCTTAGTATTGATAACTACAGTGTTGGCATGATTTTTAACTATTAAGCTATGTACAATAAATGTGACTAAAAAATTACTGTAACTGTCTATGAGATAACATCACTGGCTTGGCGATTAGTCGAAGAAATTAGACACTGACAAATTAAGTCAAATAAGAATAATATACAGAAATTGTCATTAATATGATCTATTTGTTATGTTATTAGGAATGGATAGGAGAGGGAAAATGATCTTTTTTTTGTTTACATTGCATTTTTATTTTATTTTAAACATCAAATGGTATTCACTTATATAATGGTATTGAATGGTTATTTGATGTGAAATTAATGTTTTATATTAATGGAAGGTAAATGAAATTTTCATGTTGAATATATCGAAATCCTATATGTATGTTGAAGGAATGGCGGACTATGTCCATAACTTGTGTATCCTGATTGTTCACAGAATCATTTTTCATACGAAAAAAGGAGATGTAAGTTTTGAAATAAATAAACTTTAAACGTATAATTTTCTACTGAATCAACACATACCGACTATAATATTATTATTTTTTGTCAATAATAACAAGAATGCACAAAAGAATTTATCAAATACAATTATAATAATTCAGTCAGCAGTGTGTTATTTCTTAATTTTAAAAAAAAATTTAAAATAAGGGTTATTGTTATAAAATTATTTTAAAAAGATTCAATATATATATATATATATATATATATATATATATATATATATATATATATATATATATATATATATATATATATATATATATATATATATATATATAGAAATTGAAATATATAGAAATTGATATATAAAAATCAATTTCTGTTCGTTTGTCTCGCTAAAGCTCGAGAATGGCTGGAATGATCTTGCTAATTTTGAACTTGAAATATTTGTGGAAGTTAAGGGAAGGTTTAAATGGTGAGAAACATAAATAATATGAAACGGAAAATATTATAAACAACAATTTAATTTTCGAATATAAAATGTTCCTAGGTATGAAACATATTTTGTATTTTTTTGTCTAGCAAATCCTATTTGTATCATTTCCATAGAAACCAAAATCTAAATTTGAAATACACAATAAAAGATTTTTATCTCTTCTCAAAAGCAGTATGTCGAACTATCAACTGTATAAAATGTGCATATCGCATTGTTCAAGTATTAACGGAATCATTTGTGGTTCAGGAGGTTCATATACATTTCATCAAGTGTATGAGTACCACAGCCCAAATTATCGGGTGAACGCAGTACTAGGTGCATATAGTGTACCGGGTGCACACTAAATACCGGGAATCCGATATGAAATAATTTTCTGAAATTCTACCCCTAAGGTTAGAATTGTATCCGCATGTAATCGATATAATTTCATTTAATAAAATGGGAAAATTAACACAGCAACGCGTGAACCGGACGGGTCTGCTTTAAAATATAAATTAATGTCATTATAGAGTTGAGAATATGTATGCTATTATATTAAGGAGATATAGATGTTGATTAGAAATAATAAATATGGCAAAACCATGTTTGTCCGGGTCAGCTGGTAGTTTATATATATGCATTTTAAAATTGACTTACTCTTTTTGTCCTATGGAAAATGATTCAGTGGACAATCGGTATATTTATGTACATATATAACATACATATGCATAGAAATACGTATACATATACCTTCCTCTGATAAACTACGGTAAACATTCATACTGAATCGAATAAAAGGCGTGGATGAAGACGAACGTTTTGCGTTTTTAGTTGACTTCATCTCCAAATAATCAGTTAGTGAGTGATTGGCCAAGACATCAAATACCCTGCCCGGAAAAAATGATATGAGGTACTCGAGTCTTAAGCGATTGGATCCACCATAAAAACTTCAGTGGCTTAGTCACCGCTATTATATTAAATGGGTTACTATGACGAACTCTAAAACTGGAGCTTCTTACTTTGGGTGAGATAGTTGCCAAATTAAATGCCAGCCTTATCGCTGACCATGTCAGCTGCTGGGCAAAGCTCTCCAAGAATATCACTGCATAGGAAAAATTTTTCTGGAGTATGAGGAGTACTATGAGTATTACTGCATATTATGTATATTATGAGTATAAGTACATTGGATGACGGTCATCGACATTGTAAACAGATCGCATTGGCGAGGCTTCACGTAGGCTATACTTTCGGGCCTCGGAACGTCATGGTCATATTTGGTGAGTATAGGAAGAAATTGGCTACCCTGCAAGATACACAGTGTGATTGCCGGGCTTACGTAGATGCTGGTGTCACCGTGCTTACCAGAAACGAGGATACCTGCTCAATTCCAGTTCGTGCTGGCGTCAAACGAGACTATTAACTTAGACTTACCATTTTTCACTTTGCGACTCAGTATGGATACAAACTAGGACAAAGAAGGATGTTCAAAAGGTACGTGACTACCTTTCTCTTCTCGCATCATGATCGATTTGAGAACACCAGGTGTATGTATGTTTCTAGGGTTCCGAAAATGGTGATCTATTTGTTATAATTTATAGACCTGAGCAAACCCCAGAGCGTAAATGACCCATGATAGTACGAATGCTACGTTCCATACTTCGGGCAAGCTATCTTTCTAGGCTACTAGAGAAATCCAATCAGGGAAAGGACAACAAATTCTCATTTCGCACTTAAAATATCGGTGTATATTTTTACCATCACATGTGCTTTTGTTTAATATTTGCAAACCTACAAAATATCTTAAACAACTTTGTTAATTTTTTTATATAATTTTTGTGTGTGTGTGTGAAAACCTGTATATTAAATTCATTTATAGATCCCCCTACCTTAAGTTGCTTGCGTGTATTTTTATCTTAGAATTTTTCATTCTTTATATACCGCCATTCCTAACATAGCTTAAAAATTATATTTTTGAGAGCATTTCGTATCTGCAATTTTATCAATACAATGGGATTAAAGATAAATTTTGACTAATATATTCATTCTTCAAGCTTTATATCGAATTCAAAGCATAAATAGATAAGTACTTAAATTTTTTGTAGTCTAATAAATTTTTCGTTCAAATTTTCATTATTTTACAGCATAACCATAATGCTTATATGTTATTTAAGTGAATGTAAGAATAATAATATACATCAACGACTATACAAATAGAAGTACGTGAACTATTATTTGTAGTCTAATATTCTATAGTATTGTCGAAGTGTTTCTGTTCGCAAACAAGTTACTTAACAAATAAATTAGCTTGGTTTATCTCATAAGGAAATTAGATTATTTCATGAAACGTAAATTACATTTAACATTATGTCTTAACAATGGTGCTGTATATACATATACTTACCTGTGTTGCTAATAAGTATATTATAGAAACAGTGTGATTTTGAATACATAAAACAACTAGCAAGAAAATCTAGAGAAATTTTAAAGGTAATTTGAAAATCGTAATTCACTTAATCGTGTTGAAATCTATGTATTTTATAGATTTAAATTTCAGATCTATTTTTTAGGTCTCAAAATGCACTCTCTTAGCCTATCATCTAAATTGTTAAAATACGATTCAAAAAATAATCTATCTATATATTTCTTTTATCTGCATCAAGCTAGCAAAGCAAAATCTTCAAAAATTAAATATGCTCAAAATACGTTGCTACATATTTAAGGTGCTAAAATTTTTATTAAAGAAAATTGAGTCATTATGATGTACTGCTGTTGTGATATCACGTTGGCAGAGCAATGAAGATAAAAACTTTTATAATATATTATTTAGTGATTTCTAAGTGTTTTTATGGTGTTCATTTAATTAATCAATTTAATCAAAATTTCCAAACGAATCACTGCTATGTTTCACTATCATGTATCACAACGAAAAAGCTGTCGCATCTTGAAATAACCTAAAAAAAGTTTCAAAATAGAATTTAAATATATCCAAAATTAGGTGGTTTTTAGTTGCTGCAAAATTAATTTAGGCGCTCAAATTTTTTAGTCATTAAGATGCACTGCTGCCGTGATATTACGGGTACACAACAATTCTCAAATAAAAACTATAAAAATAAAGTCTTAGTACTAAAATTAGGTGCTTTTTAGATTGGTATGCTTTCAAAAAATCAATTTAATCAAAATTACCAAAAAAAAAACAGTGCATCATTGTTGTTGAGAAATGTGTCAAGCTAACGGAATTAATTACCATTAATTTGATTTATTGAAGGCACACCATTAAAGCATTTAATTTAAAGCATTATATTATAAAAGTTTTTTCACATTGACTAGCGTGATAACAAATAATTGAAATTGGCAGTACCTAAAAAGCAAAAGCATCTAATTTTGAGCATATTTAAATTAAATTTTGAATGTTTTGCTCAGCTCGCTGGGCGGTGATAATTATGTATGAATTGAATCACATTGTACAACAGGTAATTATACAGAATATTGTTTTGGCATTATACAACATAAATACTATAGAACATAGATTTGATGACATATCTATTTGTTTATATGTTAGTTATATGTTATTAGTTAATATACAAGTAGTACAGGATGTTTGAAGCTCTGGCACCAGTTTCTCATAATTCCAGTGATTCAAAAACACTTGCCAGTGAAAGCATGCATATGCTCTTTTCTTTAACACAGAATAAATACCTAAATGATAACGGTTTCTTGTTGTAGGTTTTTTATACGTTTAAGTAACAAATTGAATGACCACGTGGCTGGGATTTCAAGAAACAATAAACATATAATGTGAAACAAATAACAGTAAACAAATAATGAAGGAGTTTGGTTCCATTTCATGTGAAATTAAGATTGGCATCTCGACAACATGATGCCCAAAATTTTTTATATTGCCAGAGACCGTTCTGATTCAAGTATATATTATGTGTCTCTACATTGTTTTTGAGCCTTTAGGCCAAAACTTGTTTAGCCATTTACACTACTTCCATGCAAATCATTGCTAGTGTTCATTAAAAATAAAAAAATAAAAAATACTACTCTCGAATGTCGGCCTTCATAAGTGTTTATGGTTTTCATATTAAAATATATTTTGTAATTTTACAGACAATTTAATAACGAAAACTATTTTTGAATCGATATTTAAATGAAAGCTACTAAAATTTAAAAAATTCTTCACGCTTCGTGCTAGTAGTTAAAGAAGCACATTCATTTTTATTCCTCAAAATTTCTACTGAAAGTGTTTAAACCTTTTTTTTTGTAGCCTAAATATAATCATACGTCAGACGCACTGATACTTGATAGTTTATATTTTAAAAATTATCATAATTGAACCGTTTAAAGTTAGTTGGCTAGTTAGTTTTGGGTTTTGTACTTTTATTAATAAAATTTAAAATTATATTGTCGAATATAATTATAAAATAAGAAAATTATATCTAGCTCTTTCAAATCAACTCTAAAATATTCAGTCTTGATTAAATGAAAATTATTTTGAATTATAGAATTATATACCTATATCATATTTTTTTAATGAATTGTAAAAGTTGAAATTCTAATAAATCATTCTCTTGAAAAAAAAATTAAAAATATAATTTTAATTTAACTCTAAATAAAAATTAGGCACAGCCATAAGACAATCTATTTTTTAAATTCTTCATCGCAGCTTTTTACTAATTATAAAAGTTTAAGTCCTAATTAGTGATTATGATCACAAATGAATCAATTTTTAATCCTCAATGAAAAAAGTCAAAGGCTTGCTGTAGTTGAACATCGAAAAATAAAATAAAATAAAAATAAATAATAAAATTCTGTAAACCTCTTACAAATCAACTATAAAATATTTTCCTAATGAAAAATATTGTTTAAGATCTTAATAAGGTTTTTTGTATCATAAAAGTTTATGTTCTAATCAATCGTTATACTTAAAAAAAATTAGATTTTTGTGAGAGGTCGCAAGTCGGTATTTCTATTACACCTAAAGTTAGAACACCGAATGTTAAACAAAGAATAATCATACGTCAGTTGGACGTACGCTGAGTAAATATCCACGTACCTATTGTACTTATTGTAATGAGACAATCGTCTCATGTAAGCTCGTCTAACGATAGAACATGCTGAAGGAGACCACAAGCTACGATTCGAAATAAAAAATAGGGTCGAAAATTTCTAATTTGCTTACGCCTTAAACAGCGTACTCACTTGCGACATTAGTTCGTTACGTAAAACCGTAGCGTAAATCTGTACTATTACTTGTTATATGTTAAGTGGTACTTGATCAATGGTTTGTAGGTGTTGCGATGTTACGATGTAAGTATATGTAAGTATATGTTGCTTAGCGTTCCATCTGTTTAACAAGCAGAGTACTTTCACTTGAAGTATTTGTTTATGTTGATAAATTACAATAAATTGTATTCTATTTTGTCCATTCTACTCCATATAGAAAATATAAATTCACGACGAATGTAAGTTGATTGTCTTTCTTTCTTTTATTAACATAGTTTTACTCACTATACCACTTGAAGCATCCGGTACAAGTTAGTTATATGTTTATACAACCATATGCATTCAAAACAATTGATTAAACACTAATAATCTAAGTGAATTTTGATAATGAAAATTCAAATCTATATTAATAAAGGATTATTATATATCCATTTGTATTAGTACATAATAATTCGAACAGAAGGCAATAATTTTTGTTTAATAATTTATTAATACAAAAAATAAATTGTTGACTAAAGAGGTTAAGCAAAGTATTCAATAACCAAATGAATTAAAAATGGTATATATTGTTTCGAGTCTTTTAAAGGCGTTATAAGTTGGGTGTTGAGGGTTGTAGGCTGTGTTATGTATCTGCTTCCATTATAGCCACTGGTTGACCTAAGAAAATCGAATAAGATCATCAGTGACTACAGTATATACTAAACAATAGCATTTCCAGGCGGTCTCCCATAAAACTACTGACTATGACTGTTGTTGGTTAACTTTTAACTTTAAATATGTGTTTGTTACGGTATTTACATTGCGTTATCTGTGGGGTTCGACAAGCTTTTATATCATATTAATTGTACAATGTATTTTTTCTAATTTTTAGAATATGTAAATAAAAGCTAATTAAAAAAAAATTTAAGATAACTTATTTTATCATCAAATATGGTCAAACAAAGAACAAATTATATCATTCATTATATTTGTATTTATGAATGATTTCGAATTTAGTTAAATTAATGACATTTATTGAGAAAATTTCAAACCAAAGACCATTGAAATCGTCACATTATAATTTTGTTATACTGCGTTTGAATAAACTCATTAATGAACATAATCTGAATGTGTTTAGGAATTGAACATATTGAATTGAATCAATTAATTTATTTCAATACTGAAGTAAAGTGTGTGGGTAAAGTAATGCTTTGAACTTCGTTATCTATATATACAAAAATTTTTGCTGATTGGAATCACCACAAGTATAAATGCATTAGAAATGAATTGAGACGTTTGTCACATAATAGAGCAAAATCTCACAGTTGCTAAATCGTACTAATTTTCTCAGTGTGGTACAATGTAGTGCTAGTATGTACTTATGTATGCGAAAGGATACAAAAATTATCTAAGAATGAGCTACAAAACTGATTTTTATACATTTAACATTATCACGGCTTGGGTGGAAATTTATTTGTGGTCAAAAATTACATCACAGCTAAAACCATTCTTAAATTTGGATTTTCTATTATTAGTCGAGTTAGGTTTTTGGTTAAACTAGACGATTTTTAGTTTCTATCTATATTTCTATCCATTGTCGCTTCAATCGCTTCGTTCTATTTGAATAAGCTTTGATATATATATTTAATCGCATTCCCGAATTTTATTTTGAAGTTCCAGGACAAGTTTTATTCCGCGTTTGGGCTACCTCTTCAAAAATATCAGTTATTTTGACTAAAGTCGAGAGCTCACAGAGATGTAGGTTAAATATATAGCGTTTGTTTTTGATTTAAATTATGTGTATAAACATACAAATAATTTTAAAATCATAATAAAATAGGCCTCCAAGTTAAATCTTAACATAAATGCTTATCTGAAATAACAAAACATATCAAATTTGAATATCTAATCAAGTCGAAGTTCGAACAAACTTTTGATACGAATATTAATTGATCGGAATAAGCGAAAACTACACATATTATTATTATCTTCAAGCAATCAATATAATATATATGGGTGATGATGGCAGTTTATGTTATAGTAGATATCATAATGTATATTAAATATCATATATATTATGTTAAGGTACAGAATATTTCAAAAGACAGTACAATATCCATAGAAACGCAAAGTTGTTCTAAACGGATAAATTTGGTATCTTACTTTCTGTTACCATACTCAATAAAGGAAAGAATACAGAAGCCCGTTTATCTTTTGATTAAGAGAAGTAATGTTTTCTAGTCAGAATTTCGATAAATTTTAGAAATTACTTTGCCTGTTTATTTGTCTGTGATCAAGATATCTTCCGTACCAGAAGGGTATATCAAGTTTTATATTTAAGCTCCGGATAATTCACTGCCAAGAAAAAGTGAATTTATTTCCCAGCAAGCAATCTAATTAGAAAAACTTCAAAAAGAAGTTTTTAGGCATTATAAAGACTTCATAAAAATGTCGTGATAACTTCTCTTTTAAGAAGTCAAAATTTTGAACTCTTTAACACATTTTTTTTGAAGCCAGAATTTTGAATTTTTGAAGAAGGCTTGTTTCAGAATTTTTGAAGGACGTCTGAATTTATGGTTCGTAAGAAGACATTTAGTTAAGTTCCGTTAGAAGAAAGAAACATGAGTACCTGAAGAAGGCTCTTTTCCCACTTCATAGAAATTATCAATTCTTTAAGAAATCTCATTTCTTCTTTCCGAAGGAAGTTAAAACTATGAGCTCTGCAAGAAGTGTTCTTCCAAATTTCCGTTAGAAGTCAGAAGTATTAGCTCTGTTTCAATATGTTTCATCCATCGGAACAACTTATATTCAGAACGAACAATGCATACATAAAACCTTTCTAGTAGTTTTCCGACTATTGCAAAACGAGAAGCACTTTCAAGTGGTTCATAAATTTTAGCTCTAATTCTGATCATTTTACCGACTATGTAAAATGCGAAGGTACAACATTTTTGAAACATTGTCATGATAAGCGTTCACGCTATTCGAGCTTTAGTTGCAAACTTCTTTCACTTGAAGTAAGAAAGTATTATATGTCGTTATAAAGAAATTTTTTATATTAAGCATTGCATTGTCTCCCTCATCTATGATTGTTTATGGCGTGAACGAGGAAAAAACGGAAAAGAGAAACTTATTAATAGATGAAATATAATGTAATAAAATGCAATTTTTGCGTTTAGTACTATTCATAATCCGTCCTGTTTTGAAATATGCTTTTTTATATTTTATATAATATAATGTTATTATTGCTTCAAAATTTTTATAAAAATTAGATTAAATACTTCGAAGAAAATAATATAATAATCTATGCGTGCTCATAAAGTTTCTCGTGGAAAGATGAAAGCATATTGAGAAAGAGAAACTATGCATCGGATTTAGTTGTTCAACAGTACTGTTACTTTTGTTACTCATTTTTGAAATAATTTGTATCTATATTATAATAATACAATAGCAACATTTATAGATAGATAAATATAAACAACAAACTAAATAAGTAAACAATATGAAACAATAACAACAACAATAATAATAATCAAACAATAATCACAATAATATTTATTTAAATATATTTCATTTCATTATCGTTAAATTATCATGACTTCAAAATATTATTTAAATATTAAATCAACTAAATGTATGAAAATAATTATATGTTTGCCAATCACCATTAAAACAATACCACTAATAAATAAATACAAATAATTATTAATTACTATCCATTATTACACTGAAACCTAACCTTCAAAAGCATTCTACAAATTGCTTTTGTTGCATATCAGTTCATTTTCTAATGTTTATTGTACACTAAAAAACCAGTAGTTTTAGGATTAAATAATACTTGATTTACTGTCTTTAATTACATTGGATTTTTAATTGAAATTTGAAAATGTTTTTTTTTCTTTTTATTAAGATGCCTAACGCAAATAAGGAGAAAACATTCAAAATTTCAGATCTTAATAATTTTTTGAAAAAAATTTCATATCTATAGATAATGTTAGTCAATAAAACAAATTGGAAGCCGTTAGTGACTTAATATTATGTGTAACGAATGATGAACTGACAACAATATCAACCGTTTAAAAACTTTTGATCAAGTAAAACCTTAACTTTTAAATTTGAATTTTTATCTTAACACTCCAATCACAATAAATAAGTTAATTAGCAGTTAGATTCATATTAAATAATTTTGTTCGTTTTTTTCTAAGATCTAGTCATCCAGCTAATAAGACCCAGTGTGGGGCAATGCGTGGGCCGTAGCCTACTTAACCTTATCTGAATAGATAATTGGAGTGAAAATAGTCTATAACATCCTTGATTAAGGATGTTTTTGCTTGTACCGAGACAGTTATTATAGAAAATGTATAATAAAAGTCCTATAAGTTGTTTTTTCTAATTTAAGAGCATTTTGAGGAGTTTGAAAATAATTTCAGAAAAAGGAGCAAGTTTACAGGCCTTATTCAACTACGGTTCTTTAATAAGGCCCAAAAACAGAGTTAAAATAAAATGCCATCTATTGGCCCTGTATTTGAAATTCTACAAATTTTATTTTAAACATTTCTCTGGGAAAATCAAATAAGAGAGGCTCAGTGCAAGGTTAACCAAATTTGAAATATGTTAAGTTCCAATTTGAAAAATATATATATAATAGACCCCGGACTGACGTAACGTAATGACTTAGATCAATACTTAGACCAATCATTAAAGTTAAGCAAAAGCAGTCTCAATCTGTATTGGGATGGGTAACCACCTAGTAGTACTGTGTATAAAAATAATAATAATGATAATAAGAATCCCCTTTGGTTAATGACTATATAGCTGAAAGTAGCTGAAGCCAGAAATTAAAAAACAAAAGTTATCTAATTGAAATCAAAATATAATCAAGACTAATAACTATAATAACTTTCGATTTATACTAATATCTCCAAGAAGTTATCAACAAAATTTAATCAAAGAAGCAGCTGGATTACTTATACAGCTAATATTAATGTAAACAATCGATCACAAATTATTGAATTTTAGTTTTGACTATTTAATAAAGAATAATTATTAATTTTTTTTCATGTCATTATTTAGGTATTTGAAGAAAAAAATTTCTTTCAAAGAAAAATTTTCAATTGATTTTTAATAAATGAGTCATTCATAACGTTATATATTATTCGTGACGTTATGCGTACTTAATACAAGCAGCTAAGACTATTTTGTTTCGAGAGTCTGAGACAACTATTTTAATGAGAATATTGCTTGCATATTTGAAAAAAATTTAATTCATTCCATTATTAATGGAGGGCATTAAGCAGAAATATGTTTCCGATATATAAACCTCTACAGGCTCTATTAACTATAACGTAATCTACAATGTATTTTTTTTTAATTTTCGCAAGTATATAACCTAAAACATAAATATCCAAATGTTACGCAAAATTGAAATGCACATTGATGGCATGAAAACGCAGGAAAAAAGGATTCTAAAGTAAAAAATCAAAATTTTATCTCACATATAAAAATGTTTTTTTCACGAAAAAAAAATTCTTCCAAATGCCCTCCGTTTTCATGTCAAGATTGTTCATACCAAATTTGATAATATTTGGATAATTGTTTTTTGAGAATTCGTCATTATTGGATAGTTATTTATTCGCCAAAATTAAAAAAAAAAAAAAAAAAAAATACAATTTATATGTTTACAGGTAATAGAGCCTGCATTAAAAACACATAAGTCTCTATTAAAAACACATATACTCTTAAAACAAGTAAAGATAAGTGACATTGGAATTAGGACTTTGTTCCATAATCAAAGTAATTAAAACGGTTTACAGAAAAATGTTTCATATAATAATTGTTTGCTTCTGAAAACAAATTTTTTTAATCTTTAAACTGTTCTTCTATCTTTTGAGTTTAAGATATCAGTCAAACAATAAAGGGACCTAATTGACTGACATTTCTCACTTATGAAAAATATTCTATATCAAAACATCACAGATAAAATTATCTAAATCAATTTATCAAATAAAGTTTTATCCAAATTAGTTTTTCAAATTTTTTTTAAATCAATCATAAATAGGCTACTCTCGCTTGAAATGAAGTGGATATAGCATGGAATTCTGACTTTTAACTTTACGAGTTTCTTGGGGATGATTTTAAAAGATATATTAGTTAAAAAATTTTAAAACAGAAATTATATCCATATTAGAAATATTGTATTCTCATTTTTTTTATTTATTTCCTCTGATTTCAAATTTTTGTTATACATTGGCTTTTTGAAACTTTCATTTCATGTCAGTCAGTTTGTTTTTTTAAATGTATAGTTATATACTTATATACGCACTACATACCCACATATGTCCTTCAATTCATTCCAATTCTTCATTAAAAATTTAGTTGCTTGGTATTATATAAGCGAATTAACAACTACGCTTAATACGTAAGTGGTGTTTTTATCGTTTGCCTTGAAGAGATATTTACTGCGTAAAAATCAATACAAATTACGAGAATATCCTTTATAATTTAAAACATTTCGTTTACAAATTGTGGCCCTGGATTACAATACCTTCACATGCATCTCATATATTTATGATCTAATTGTTTTTACCTTAGAAATAGATGAATTGTGTCACCTTATAAATATTTAATTAATAAATACCCTGAAAACGTCAAACCATATCACCAAAACCCATTTATTTGTTTCGTACTTTCATTCATATAGGTAACAGAGCTGTTAGATAACGTACGAGCTAAGAGAATAAGAATATATGTGTGAATGTCTGTTTCATTACGGAAACTAATAAATGGAATGCATTGTTTGGCTTAAACAATAAGTTCTATCTTCTCAAAGGATTCTACTTAATAAATACGAATAATATATGTGAGTGTTCTCTTATGAGTGTGTTGTGTATACAGTTTGAGCCACACTGCACACAGATTCCAACGTACAATTCCGACATTTACAATATATACATGCACTTGATAGGAAACATCCCATTCAGAATTTGGGTTGGGAGACTAGGACTGTACACATCTATGTACAGTGTGAGACAAATAAATTGGGCAATATGTCTTTTGTATCCCTATTAACTTAACATATACAATCGATTTGAAAACATACATCAAATTTTTATCCAAATTCATTATTTGGCACATGTTTCTTCAATCTGTTTAGAATGTTGTTCACAACCACAATTGATGATCGAGACAACATTTAATCGAGTAGTAGTTATATGAATTCTCTGCGTTTGCTGTTTTTATTCTACATTTTGGGAGTTTAAACTCAGAAAATTTCATTATACTTTGGTGTGATAATGCCGGTTGCATGGCATTCCCCTTTTGCGCAGAAATTAAAATTAGAATGTGTAAAAGTTAAAGGTATACGTTTTAATCCCTAAAATTGGGAATTTATATGAGGAAAATAACTATCCAAACAAGACAATTTATTATTTTATCAGTTAAATAAAAAGAGCATGACAATAATCTTATATATCTGATTGCTACGGATATACTTTATGCTATGCAATGGAGAGAGATATTCATACAACTATAGCATATAAGACTGAAATGAAAATCACTACTTACACTTAAAATTGTATAAATTAATAATAAAATAACGTTACCATAGTAATGGCATTGACTGGGTCCAAAAAAATTTGTATCTACGCCGATGTCAGTTTGTTTCGAATTGCCTCTATCTATGTTGTATTTGATTGATTTGCTTGATGGTGACATAAGCTTACAATCATTACACGATTTTTCACTAAATCATAGATTTTTCAAACTTTTCTGCATTTCATATCTCAAGCAATCAATAAATTATTCACATTTTAGGATTGCTTAAAAAGTATGGTTTTGTGATTTCTTATACAAAGAAACTTTACTTGACTTTTTCATTTTTTCTTACCCTGCTTTTGTATACAAGTATGGGGATAATGTTCTGTACCATAAATATCAGATAAAGAATTTCGAATCTTCAAAAATATATAAACTATCAAAAATATTATTTTTTAGCTTTTTAGAAGTTGAAGACAGTTTTGAGAATCAGAAATGAATGAAAATTCGTATTTACGAATTATTTTGCTGTAATAATACCTTCAAAATAGAAAATAAATAGGGAATTAAGGAGAAATGATATTGGACAGTTATTTATATCCATTTTGTGATGGTAAAGATGAAAACCACGTGTAGCACCAATAAGTCTTCTTTTCTTTGATGCACCAGTTGCTCATTATTATTCACACAACACACATGGATATTTTTTTTTACAAAAATATAATTTAAATATGAAAAAGATATTTCAAGGATATAACCAATTACTCTCAAATGATAAGACGCATATTGAAATTTCGCTAATAACTGAAATATATTATGTATGTAAATTAATAAAATTGGCTATTGAAAAATATTTTTTGGACCGTATCGCTAAGGATTGGTAGCCAGGGGGGAGAAAACCACTTCCACGACTCATGTGTATGCAGGTAATGTAACGCTTAATATGATGGCATATCGATTAACAAGTTATTTATCGATACCTATATAGATTTATGTAAGAACTGTAGAATATTTCATTTTTCTATTCTTATACAAATTAAAAATAATATTTAAATGTTAGAGACAATTAAAATAAACAAATTATTTTTTTGGTATGTGCTATGATGACTTTATACATTCTTTTCACAGTTGAATCCTACACATTTTTAGTCGTTCTGTAGAATCCATTTATATGAATGTAAAGGTATTTGAATAGACAGTAATATTATAAACATTAGTAAAGCATAACATTTCGATTTTCTTCACCCCGAATAGAAGTATTGTATACCCATATATGCATAACATCCCAACGTTATTTCTATTTGAATTTATAAATAAATAATATAATTATTACTATACTATGCCGAATATCAGTAAACGTTTCCAAACTTCGGTTAGTTCTGATAGTTCCGGACTTAAAAACTATTCCATGAAACAAATCAAATTTCAATACATAGTACACATTTGTAAGTTTCATAACAACTTCACCACCATCTTTATTGGTTGAAAGTAAATAATGTGTAATAAGTATGTTATGGATTTAAAAAAATAGACAAATTTTCGTACTCCATCAAATTCGTACTCCAACACTTTGCAGGGCAATGTCGGATTAAAGAGTCTAAGACCCCCTATAGTCTGTAATTTTTTCCAAAAGAGTACCTTGTAATCCGACAAATTACAGATCCAATGAGAAGATTCTACATGTTATATATATGTACTCTGAAGCACAAATCATACTTCATTTATATATATAGTTATACTTTCAACTAGTTTAACTTTTTCTCTAGTTTAATAAGGATCATTTTAAAGCCATGACGACGCTCTGTTCCATGTAAACATATTTTTAAGAATAATTTTAAAATTTAAGAGTAATGGATTTGTTTCGAGAAAAATAATAGATAAAGTTTTTTATACTTTATCTCTAAAAATTTTTCAACACACACACACACACACACAAACATACACACCGACGATAATTCTCCGCAGTTCCTGTTCTGCCCAGGAGTTGCTGAAGATGCAGAGCACGTTTCCTTTGTGTGCCCACGTTTTGATCTCCAGCGAGATGAGTTAGAAATGTTTCTGAACAAGAAAGTCAAACCAGAGACGGTAGTTGAAGCAATGTTGCCACAATCACTTTTGCCACAGATGTCTTTATAGAGCTGCGTTCCATTGAAAGAAGAAGAGCAAAAGACAGAATCTAGAAGGAAGGTAAAAATAACACCTTAGCCAACAGAAGAGGACTTGACGGCGGTTTCCGTGGGAAATCTGAGGATAGAAGATAAGGGATTTAGGGGTTAGCGAGTATCCAGGCAAAACAGCCTGGAGTCCGTAAAAAGGATTCCCCTTCTTAAAAAACACACACACACACACACACACACACACTATAAATAAACATACAAAAGGCACACGCATAAATTTTCAAGTTTTACCTTCAGCGTTCAACTGTAAATTGGAACCGTAGAGATATAGAAATAGAGATATAGTCAATATTTAAGTTGATTGGAAATATTCAACATATATTTCATCAGAAATATTTTATATTCATATCACTTTTTATTTTGGTCATTATAAAGTTCACTGTTAAATATTCGCTTTTAAATATTTTTATTTTTTCAGCGCATCATAGTAGATGGTTTCTGCAAATATTTCTACACCTCATCTGTTTATTCATACAGCAATTTTGAAACAATAGTCGCAAGGCTGTATATCTGCATTTGGTTTTCCTAGTCTTACCTTTGATTACAATTTTTATATATATTCATTTCGTATCCGTTTGTTTATTGATCTGCCGGTGTGTTCAACTTATTCAAGCGAATGCATATAACACTACCATTACGAAACGAATATTTATAAATTTCAGGTGAACAGTAATGTTCGGCTAGGTCTCATTTTGAAAAATTTACCTGCTCATTTCACAATAATGTTTCCGGAAATACAGGCTCGAAAGTCATATCGATTTTTCCTTCAGTTAATTGCGGATATCTCCTGAACCACTTATCCGATTTTGAATTTGTATTTACATGCGTGGGATTCATTTACATAAATCATTTAAATAATGCAAAAATCTATTATTCTAGAAAAGCATTGTCGAAAAAAATAAGAACCAGAACAAAGCAATGAAAAAAACCTTAGCTGTAAAGTCGCGAAAAAATTTTATGTGATACAATTGTAGAAATTGTTTTCTTTTCTTTTTTACCTCATTCTATAAAGACTATTTTCACCTTAATGCCAATATATTGTAAACCATTAATTCGATTTTATAGTTTAACAATAGTTTCAATTTTGATTCAATAGATTATTCAAAATTAACAGAAAAAAAGTATCGGAAAAATTCGAAACAAAATGAAGTTTGTTCAGTTTCCATACTAAAATAGAAATTTTTAATGAATTTTCAATTCATTCGGTGAAGATACAACAAATTGCAGCTTATTCAATAAGGATATTTCGGGCAAAATATTTAAATAAACATATCCATACATTACCGAGGTTTTTCTGTGTCCATTATTGGCATTATTTTTAAATGTAGATAAAAAAATTAATATGTAATACTTCGGACTTTTATTGTATTATGTACATAGTCATGCGATCTTGTTTATTAAAATTACATGTCTTGAATACAAAATTTGTTGTTATTATTCAAAAATGGACATGTAATTAATAAACAAAGATTTGTGAAAGTAGGAAAATAGATTCTAATTAAATCAGGTTAAAGTTATGATATAAATATAAAACAATAGATAGCCGTAGTTAATCAGAGCGGAAAGCGTTATACAAAAACTAATTATGAATGACTTTCTCGAGATTGATTTTTTCTTGATAATTTGTTTTATTACAAGTACTTATAGAAAGGTTTATTCTCAGTATTGACTAAACGGTAACCAACAATAATTCTTCTGCACAACAACGTTAAATGACTACAGAGTAAACTATTAAAATGGAATTGAGTTTTTTTCTTTAAAATAGTTTTTTTCAATCTCTTTTTAGCTTTTTATCTACACGATATGTATTCAGACTAGAGACTTGTGGAAAAGTAGACAGGGTAGGAAGGAATCAAGCAAGATAGATACTGAAGGGATTATTACCGAAGATTCGTTTTGTTTTGTTTTTTCAATCTTTTTTTTTTACTAAAAGGAACTGCTCGCTGAAATTTCTCTGGCTGCATAGATTTAACAAAATTATCAAGTAAAATAATTATAAGCCTCGATTTACGACATAATTACTAGAAACTTATAAATACCTTTGTTAAGGGATTCTTAAAAGTTAACGCAGAAATATTATATCCGTGTCTACCTTTTTTCAAATTGAATTTGAATCAAATAACTAACTGTGTCAAATGAAGGTGGGGAAATGGAATGAAAATGATGTGCTGAATACAATCATGACTGCTGTACAAAAAAGGTTATAACTCTATAACTATACATAAAATTAATACATAAAATTTTTCACCAAATTTCGTGAAACACTTTTTTTTTTAAAAAGATAAAATCAAAAGGTTATCTCAAATTTTCCCAAAAATTTGGGGTTATCTGAAAAAAATGTAAATACAAAAGTTATGGATCTTATTACCAACAATTTTTCCATTTAAATTTTTTACATAGGACTTGTAGTTTTGCCAGAAACCGGGAAAAATCGTATTTTACCATTAAAACACACCACTTTCAACTTCCCGACTTCAGATCGTTCGTAAATTATTTTTCCTTTCATTTTTATTATATTCTCTTCCATTTCCAAAGGGTTTCATTCTACTAATTTTTTTGGCTTCAATAAATATCGATCCTGGTATATTTGAAATAGAAAATTACGTAAATTTGAATCTATAATTTCCTCAAAATCGTTTTATCTGCATTTAAGTAGGGAAAAACGAATCTGAAATTTGGAAGATATAAAAAATTGAATCTCTCCTCATACACAGTTAAAATAGTCAGTGGATAAATATTAATAATACATTGTGTATCACCGAATTTATTTCACTAGTTCAGATGAACAAATATTAATAATACACAGTGTATCACCTAATTCATGTCACTAAATATGCAAATTTTTTTGCAATTTACGTGTTGTTTTGAATTTATAAAATATTAGAAACAGTACCACCCAGTTGTTGGATTTAATTTTTTCGTAGTATTTTAATAAATTCTTAGACAAAACATAAAAAAAAAGGTAAAACAATTAACAAATCAAATAACGCAAAAACATATATACATATTTAGTGCAAAAAAATCAACAACAACAACAACAAGAATAGGTATAAATTGTATTTGTGTCCGCCTTTTTTATGTTTATTAAAAAATTAAATGTTTAACATAAACAAAACACTATGTTTGACAACAGTGATATTTGTCACAAAAATAAACAACACAAACAATTGAAAAAAAAAAAAAAATTGAAATTTTAGTTGCTGCACAAAGCTTGACAAACGTTAATAATAATATTCGTTAAATGGTCAGTGCTATACTTTTTTTTTGTTTACACCTACCGCAAAGTAGTAAACGTGACCGAATTAAATTATGTATTACATAGATGTAAATAAATAGACCTATGTCCTTTATAATAATATATTTTCGAATCAGTTGATTGTGTGTATATAGGGGCCCTCATTAGCGAATAGCCTTGTATATTATACTATTTTTGAATCGGTTGATTAGTGTGCAATAAAACAGAGTCAAAGAAAGAATCACAAATAGCAGTATTTATATTCTTCGTACTGTTCGCATAAGATACAGTCCATTAACAAAATTCAAAAATGAAAGACTAGCAAAATAATATTTAAAATAATTATTTTTTAAAGAAATTGGGATAAATTTTTTATATTAATCGTAGTGTTTAATAATATTAAGACAGGGTGCCCATTAGCAAATCATATCATTTAAAAATATACTTCAAAAAATTTGTATATGGCCTTAGTTTTGATTAGTGTAATACCTTTTCCTTTACAAAAATCTTAAGTGGGTCACTTTGTTTTTGGGTAAATTATTCAATTATCTCCACAAGCTTAAAGTTTATAGGGTTAGATTCGTTATAATTGTAGTAGGAAGATGATTCATGGCAAATGTAAAAAATATATTGTCCGCCACGTGATAAATCCAGATGTAGTTCGATAACCTAAAAATTTTAAAATAAACATTTTTGATATTATGGGAAAAATGACATTTGCAATTGTTAATGCTATTCCTACGACAATGTCCATCAATTTAAATTTCAAGCTTATGGAGTGAATCGAAAATTTTACGGACTCCGAAAAGGAAAATGGTCTAATCCTCAATTTTCAAAATTTTCGAACCAGAAAAAGTTGAAAAATAAAATGTATTTTTGTGTCAAAAAGTTACATATGAAACGGAATCCTTAAATTCATCCAATTCAGTTTGACAAATTTTGGTAAGAGAAGTACATTAGTACATGCAGGATTATACTCTTGGTCCAGTCTATATTAAAACTACACTTACACATAACTTGGACATAATAGTTGCCATATTGAACGCTAGCTTTATACCTACAAAATGTAATGTCTTTTATAAGAAATTTTTGAATAATTGTAGGAATAATTGATAATTAAGAAGACAAGTGAAATTTGTGTGCGAAATTTGCCATTAGCTATTAATTAGATGAAAATGTTTGCGCAGTTATGTACTTGTAGTTTATTTATTTTTATTATTTTTATTCAAAGTTTCAATAATTATTCCTAATTGTCAATATGTGTCAGCCATTTTTATAAAGAAATTATGTAACAAAAAGATATAATGCAACTTGTTAATTTTATGTTTCTATGATATTTTTTTAAAATAATTAAAAACATTATAATTATGATGTAATTTTGATGTTATATAAGTTTAAAAATGGTAAACGGGATTTTAGGTTTTTTAAAAAGACACTAATTTTTAAAAGCATTTGTATGCTTACTGACTTCTTTCTTTCTCAAATATAATTACTGGTCAAAAAGCAGATCTCATTTTTTTACTATAGACAACTGTTTCTCAATTGTAGTTACCAAAAATAAGATTTGTTTCTCAATTACCAGGTATACATTCAAACATTTAAGGATAATAAAAAAATAAAAAATTGGGCAATTAGCCCATTAAATTATGTAGAATCTACAGATAAAATAAAAATATCTTGACTAATAGAAAAAAACTATGTTATGGATCCGATAAATGCTTTCATTGATCCGTGATTAGGCTAACTATACTATGGAATAATTAATACATTTATAATTGTTTTGTATTCCATTTTATGCTTTCTTTGACTAACGAGTGAATATTTTAAAAATTAAAGCAATTAAATTTGTAAGATACTAAGCAGTAATAGTACTACTCTCTAGTAAATCTATAGTAACCTTTCCGAAAACAAAATAACATTGTTATATAACATAGTAAATACTAAAATGTCAATAAAACGAATGAATTGTATCTGTAAATGGTTTCTTTGGTTTGGTCTTAATCACGTACCACATAACCAACAAAAGTACACAGATTAGTGGTTACTCCGATAATTAAATTAGATACATCTTAAATTTCAAGCATTTGTAATAATCCTTTTATTCTTAGTATTAAACTATTTTTAGTTTTATATATCTATAATATGTAGAGAAAAGTGTAGTATATACGTTATAGTGTTTGTATTATATATATATATATATATATATATATATATATATATATATATATATATATATATATATATATATATATATATATATATATATATATATATATATATAAATTCAAAAAATTTTTTAGTTATCATTAGTCACTAGCGATAATGAACAATTTTATATACGTATGAGTATACCTATTGATACAAAAAAATTTAAGATTTATTCAAAAATTTCTAAGAATTTTCCTATGTTATTAAACAGAAATATGATATAATGGTAATTTTTATCAATTTGAAGAGACATTAGAGTTTATAAATATTTAAAAGTCTAGTTAATTTTTATGCCAGCGTCTGTTCATTTTTGAGGATAAACTACTAGGTGCCGTCAGCTGCGTGAAACAATTAGCAGTTTCCGGAGACCAACATTCAATTTTATCGGTATATTTTAAATTTAAAAAAATAAAATAAATTGGAATTAGTAACTTGATATTAAGCGTCGATATAAGACAAGCTTTATTAAAGATTGTTTTAATTTGGTTGATTTAAAACAAATTAAGGAAACCATAAGTGTTGGACCGTAAATCTCCACGTTTTTCTACTTCTTTTCCACTTCTTGGTGAAACTATTTTGATTAAATTAAGAATTCAAACAAGGTATACGATTTAAAAATGCCGTATATAAGATGTTACATCGTATTTAGACTGTGCATCCATAACGCCTAGGTGTTACTATATTCAAACTTATGTTGATATTTGAAAAATCCTAAAACTTTTAGTTTGGTATCACGTTCAAATCATATCTTTTATGCTATCAGCCAGATAATTTTATTTTTTGGTGCCAATTTCTTTTATATATCAAAAAAGGGGCTTCATAGATATAGTGCTATATTCTTTTTACCCAGATTTTCTAATGTGCTTTGTCACCACAACCATAAAAATTGACTTGTAAATACACACTTTCTTTTCAAAAACTTGAATTTGACATTGTATTTATTTTTATAAAATTCAATTTTCTAGCTCTCTTATCGAAATTTAAAGACTCGCTTTGAAAAAAATTACTACAGTAATAATTATCTTGAACTGTTATCTAAATTTAAAATAAATAATATTTATTTTTTACATATTCTGTGAACATTTATAAATAATTTGTTTATGTTTGATATATTCAAAAACGTTTTATTTGTATTAAATTAATATACAAATAACTTTAATAAGTAAGAGATATTTAATCCTATTAAGGGTTGCCTTTTTGTAAAAAAAAATGATTGGTTTCGGTTTAATAATAAAATATATATGGAAAACTGATTTCCTGACTAAGGAAAATGCTTTTCAAACCCTTTTACATGAATGTTATAGATTTAAGATCCCATGCTATACAAAGCGTGGAAGTTTCGATGTACCATGCTTTCTGTCTGAAAGTATAGAAAGCACACACTTGAACAAAATTGTTAGGCAGAAAGCAGTTGAAGAATTTATTTTTATTTGGTAGTTTTTTCAGGTCAACGTACAATTTCGAGAGGTCCATCGCCCCAATTTGCATTTATTTACCAAACTTAGTTATGTTTTCTAGAATATTTAAGTTTTATTTGATTAAAACTTATTATCTGGATACTATTTTTGTCATAATTCAGTAATTTTTCCTATACTTCTATAAGATGGATATCAAATACTAACCAAACAGGTCATGACAACTTTCAGAAATTGCTAATTATTCATATAGTGTATAGCTAAACTGCCTACAAAGTATGACTGTGCATGCAAATTTGTACAAATCACCAATGCAATATGACTTCTGGAGGATTTCCTAAAGAACTCTTATTTATGATTAGGGCATAAGAATTATCTTCAAAAATAACATTGGCATCCAATATGCCTCTTATTGAACACCTTAAGAATTCATGAAAAAGACTAAGACTAAAATAAATTATTTTTTTTATAGTAGAATACACAGAGGTTTGAAACCTGACACTCTGACTTATATGAAATTCGTTTTGTTATCCAATATTAGGCACCCATGTTGTATATAAATATTAAATAATTTATTTACAAGAATTGGTAAATATTTGTTTTTAATAAAGTTCAAGACTTTCTCAACGATTATTTTACATCACCTATCTAGATAAATTTGGGAACAAAAAATGAATCTCAAAAATAAACTTCAACTAAATCGTTAGAAGATATTGAGGTGAAATTAAATCGTAAATATTTTGTCTTAATCTCAGATTTTTTTTTGTTTTACGATAATCCCCAAATTAGATAAAATAAAAGCTAATTATATTAATTTGAATGCACATCAGAAAAATTAAATAGTTTTTAAAAGAGACTTCATAAAGACCTCATATTTTTGACTTAAAAGATGCGAAGAAACACTTCTTAAAGTATGCATATGTCTAACCTCTTACGGAACTCAGAAAAGACTTCTTACAGAACTTCATATTCTGAACTGAATATTCTAACATAAAAAGGAATTCTTCAGAAAGTTTGCTTAATGAATTCTTTCGTACTTGGATGTTTGCTGGGAGGTAGATTTTCAAGTTACTTCGTACAAGCAACTCATGTGTGAACTGAAGCCTGCGGTTTCCGCAAATTAAAATATTTGGCTTCAGTAAAATCTATTTCCACAGAAAACAATTTTGAATAAGCATCTGATACTGCATGAAGATTTGTGTAAATCATTTTAAACAGTGTTTAAACAATAACTATGCGAAAGTAAAAACCACGATTTTGAAATTAAGTAGTACTTCGTTTTTGGGCAAAGTATAGTTATATTTGAGATTTATATAAATTTTTAGGTAACTTAAAATTCACTTCATTTGTAAAAATTCAAATTATATTTTTATATTTGTTATATATTAAGCCAAATAATGTCGGAGCTTTATGATATTTTCTTTTCGTTTGCAGTAAATCTACAATATAAACATTTTTGAAGTAATTCTTCTTTTGTCGCGTTTAGATGAGAGTGAATTTGTGAGCAGGACTGGGAGTACTGGAAGTACTTTATTTTAAAAAAATACACAAAAAAAAAAAAAAAAAAAAAAATTACAACAAACATACCAATGTAACCCAAAATATCAAGAAAACATTTTTGTACATTTCTAAATGATGCAGTCATATGAAAAAAACATCTTCATGAACATGGACGTCACTTCGTTTGGTTTATCTTATCTAAACTTATTTATCTTTTATTTTTTTTTTTTATAATCTTACTTTATAACTGTTTTCATTTATTTCATATTTTTAATAAAATATTGAACTTTATACAAATAAGGCCTAAATCAACAAATAAATTATAAGTTTGGCCCTTGCTTAGATTAAGCCTGTTTTTAATGTAGTACTATATCGAGTATTTTATAAATACTAGACTTAAAGCTTCGGTCGCCATTTGGAACAAATACTCTGAATATTCTATTGTTAGATCCCATTCTTTATGCTTCAATATCTCGTTGATAAATTAATTTGAACCCATTTTGGACCAAAAAATATGTACTTTAAATAATGCCTTCGAAATTTTGAAAAGTTCATTTCATACACAGAAAATTTATAGATTGATTGATTGTGAAATTTCTTATACCCATCAAATTAATTAAGTCTAAAAGAATACCTATTTGGTTTAATAATGAATGAATTTTCTTACAATTTACTTATCAAAACTTAAATATGCTCCATTTGATTCTGGAGCAAGCGTGTTAGATTAAATAAATATTAAAACCTGAAGTTCTAGAGAAATCTCGACCGGCTATCAGATAAATAATTATATAAAAGATTTACAAAAAAATAATTTTTCATGCTCGAAATTTGTATCAGTATAAGAAGCTAGGGAGAGATGAGTTTAGTTTATAACATAGAAGTTATTGATGTTTTATAAAATCTTGAGATAACAAATAGTCAAGTATTGTATTGTATTCGTGTATTTTAATTGATCAGTTTCAAATAGATTTAAAACATATTATGTTTTTATAAAGAGAATATTTAATTGTTAAATACAAAATTTAGGGAAAATTTGTATGTAGAAATTTAATTTATATACCAAGCGGTAGGCTAATTAAATTTGTACCATTATTTTAATTTTCCTTTTTAAATAATATGTGCGTATTGTTCAAAAGTGGAATTAAAACTATTTAACTTTTACTTATTCATTGTCTTTTCGTTATTTCGTTTTGCATATTCCAAGTCTGTTGAAGGATTTGTCAGAACTGAGCCAATTCTGTCAATAAAATTCAATTTAGTTTATATTTAATATTTATAAAATTCTAGACCATGTAATCATACTCATAATTATTAAAAATTTATAATTTTGAATTGTCAGTTTACAATGTTAATACGATTGAGAATATATTACAAAAAATTTCAACAGAGTACGCATATGTACTATTTTTGTTATCATAGACTTGTATTTATAATCCTAGATTCATTTAAGTGTAATGTTAATGTAATTAAAACAGTACAGCCTTTTTTCTGCTATGTTTTTGACCTGTGGTTCAAGAAAAAACTTTGGAAAAATTACATTTATTCCTCAATTTAAAAAAAAAATTAAAACTAAGTTACTTATATAATAATTTTAAATAGGAGGAATATAATAATTTTATAGATTTATTGATTTATACAAAAAAGCATAGCGATTAATCTATGTTCGAATTTGACCAATATTATACTCACATATTTTATGTAATGCCAAAGAAACTATTGTAATATAAAATATTTAATACTCGTTTTCAAATAGATTTGACAGAAAAAAGATGTCAAATCATTTGCTGGTCGACGTAATAAATGTTCATTTCATAAGCGATGGTCTTGTATGTAGAAAAAAATAGAAATTTCAGGGGTATCGGTCAATAGATTTCTGGTAGCACTACTCATCAAAAATTGTTCATATAAATGATCCACTGGAGTTTTAATCGACCGGTTCTGGAGGCATAAGTTCGGCAGATCCAATAAATTTTTTAGTAAAGACGAAATGTAAGATGTGTTACTCGTATTTATTTGTAAAAATAAAGCAAAACATATAGCTCATTATGAAATTGATAAATTACAAAATTCCATCTATAAAGATCCTCGTCTGAATGCAGATAAAGCCTATTAAAAATTGTATATTTAGACAATAGCTGAGTCAAAGGGAATTAAGGGATGAAATTGAAAGTGTTTACATAAAGATGTGTGCTTCTGTATTTTGTTTCAATGCCCCTTAATATTTCCCTTTGACTAAATATACAGTTTTTTAAGAGGGTTTGTTCTTGGTTTGTTTAGATGGAATTTTGTAATTTATCAACTTCAAAAGGAAAACTTTCTGACAATTCATTTGTTTTAATGTCAATTATATGCACACCAAATACCATAATATTTGGATAAGAATATTTTTAGATATTTGTGCGCAAAAATTGTAAGAGATGTGTATTTATATAAATTAAGTGAAGAACTTGTTAGAACAAGTTGTAATTTTATAATTATCTTTAATATTTGCAAGCTTGTAAATTTTGAATAAAAATGCCAAGTATACACGGTACCAATACTGCTGAACAATGTATCCACTTTAAATTACAGGTAAAACTGAAAATGACGTCTAGGAATTTTTACAAGTAGACTGATGTAAAACTGATAATGGATAATTAAATGATGTTTAAGTGCGAGGACAGTATCCATTCCGAGGCTCTAAGATTTTAGAATATAGTTCAATTCCATTATCCAAAATTATGAAAATAATCCGGGAATGCTCTCAATACGTTAAGCGTGATAAACATTTTTGTATTGAACAAAATACCTTCTGATGATAGTATTATTGTATACCCATATGTTAAATTGTGAATTGCTAGATGTCTATGGATACATAACATTTAATATATTTTAAACAGTATCTACTTTAAATATACTATATAATGTCCCATTATTATAGTTTAGGCCTTCTGTTACCATATATTTGAGGTATATAATAGAATACATTGATACTACCAAGGCATACCAACATATGCCTTGGTTTAAGTTACCAATATTGAGCTCAATGTAAATACACTTTAGGTATTATTTACAAAGGTTTAATGTATAAATGTGTATGCCATATTATTTTATATATATTGTAGATTTTGTTCTAGTATTTATGTAATACAGAGATGGCTTATTTTAAAATTTGTTTTTATTTGGAACTACTATGATAGCCCTTGAAACGCATGTGTAAGGCAATCCTTTGACATAATGTGAATTGAAGCACAATGAAGCATTTTCGTATTTCTTGAATTATTGAACTGTTATTAAATTAACGAGTTATTAATTTCTGCCTAGATTTGATACTAAAAAATGAGTTTATAAGAATCAAAACCGCCCTAGGGTTATGTACTTCCTTGTCGAAAGAGCTGTTGTACTAAACAATACATATAGAATTGACAGGTAACATGCGACCACGGTAACCTCTGAACTTCACTTAATCTTATTTCCAGTAAGAATCGCCTTTTCTTCCATACTTTTTAATGCATATAGTACTTTTAAACTTATTTTTTATTAAAAATATTTTAGGGCTGAGTGGTTGCTATTAATGTATATTTTTTGTAACTGCACAAACTGATTTGATACCCAATAGGACACGTAATAATACATCAAAAACCGCCAAGCATTTTCGGATATACTATTTCCCATATTGACATTATTCTCAAAAAATAAAGCATATGCCGCTTTATTTTAAGAGAATTATGTTAAGACCAAAAGCTCGAATCTTTATAGTTTTATATTATAGCACGGAACATAGGAAAAGTTCAAAATAGTAAAAATCAAATAATAGTTGAATTTTAAATATATTAATTTTACAATCGATGGAAATGATGCTAAATAAAGACTTGACACAGTTGTAAAACTTCTGTAATTGACGGTCTGGGAGTTTTGAATTTTATTCGTCGAGCTCTTTACACCTCTCGTGCTAAAGCTGAGAGCTTGTTGAAATTGTTGACGTACCAACAAGTTTTTATTTCTAAAATAGTCACACTACCTGACTTGCTGATTTTTGATAAGTTATGCGGGAACAATTAAACATGTCATTATTTTCACAACTTATATTTTAGTTGAAAATCTTTTGAGGTTCAGTAAATGCTGGAGTTTCTTATTTAATACTCAATAAGATGAAAATTTCATAGAAAAAATTATATTAACATCCACGTTCTTTGTTCTTACTTCCACCATATTGATTTTAGTTTATAAAATATTGCCTATAATTGGATTGTAATAACGAATTGACTGACAATTCGAAATCGGTTGACAATCGGTAGAATGCCAAAATCATAGCTCACACTTTTGGCTTTGCCGTTGTCGCTAACAACAATTTGTATCTTCAGCAATGGATCATAATATTGATTTTATCAAAATTACAAAAGCTTGGTTCGGATTATGAAAAGTAAAGATTCTCAAGGAGAAGAGATATAGAAGTTTTATTTTGAATTTCAAATTTAGATTTTGGTTTCAATAGAAATGATGCTAATAGGATTTGTAACAAGTGAAAAAAAAGACAAAAGGTGTTTCACAGCTAGGAGCATTTTGTATTCGAAAATTTAATTGTCGTTTATATATTTACCGTAACTACTTATTATTTATGTTTCTCACCATTTAAACCTTTTCTGAACTTCCAAAATCGGAACACCTATTCTCGAGTTTTAGCGAGATAATCGAACAGCAATTGATATATATATATCTATATATATATATATATATATAGATATATATATATATATATATATATATATATATATATATATATATATATATATATATATATATATATATATATATATATATATAGATAAAATGATGAAGGGTCAGTCAAAAAATCAAAACAAAGCTGTTACTTCGCAACGTTTCATGATTTTTATTAATACTTCATCAGGCGGTCTACAATTTAAATACCTAAAGATTGTTATTCATCATACAAAAGATACAAATAAATTTAAAACATTAAAACAAACCATAAAATATTCCTCATAATTCCGTCAAACATTTCATATCCTTGTTGCCTTTAATTTCGAATCATAGTAATAATTCCACAACTCTGTCAAACAATTCATATCCTTATCGTATTTAATTTCAAACCATAATAAGTTCCATAAGTTCACAGACAATTTTTCTCATAACATATGTTTTTCAACACAATAAAATATTTATAAAACAAAAATTAAACAAAAACTTGTCACTTCTAAACATTACTGTCAGAAAGTGATTGCCATCTTTGTCAATAATTAAACTTGTACAATGGCACAGACCAGTTATGGCCACTCCATCTGTAGCCTTTTAATCAAAATTCGACAATTATAAAAAATATTTTATAAATATACATGAAAATCTATTGATTTTAAAATAATCATGCAAATTTAACAATAAATTCAAATAACTTAACAATTTTTTTTATATACCTATTCTAGTCATTAAGCCATGAAAGCCATTTCTTGTATGTTTTGTAAAATGGGTAACAATATTTATGTATTTAATTTTTAGACCGCCTGATAAAGTGTAAGTTAAGAACACAAAACGTTGATAAGTAAATATTTTGACTTGCAGTTTACACTGATCCTTCATCCTCTAATTCTTAATAAATATTTCATCACACAGGGTGTTAATCGATATTAGAAATTATTACATGTATATTATAATGAATTTAATTTTGTGATCATATCAGATAGTTAATATTTTAAATTTGGTAAAAATAAATTCTTTCATTTATGATATGCGAAATTTTTAAATACAATACTGTTATCGGTATTCAGATATATCAGCCTGTTAACCAAACACAAAATTGTTTCAGTAGATATATTACGTTGTATATGAGATTGTGTACAATAATTTGAGAATTCAACTTACCCAGATGTACCTATAATCTACTATTGGTGTGCGTTGATTACAACACATAAGTTTCAGTAGATATAATTTCGAATACCACGTGCCTAATAGTTTACCAGCACAAACAATAAAAATTTTGGACCGAAAAACTTTTCTTATATTTATTACACAGCAAAAAAATTGAGAGGCGATTATTTACCTCTAACAAAGAATATATTAAGTTGTTAAAAATACCATTTCAATTAGTTTTAACAGTTGACCAGTTTAAAAGTTGCATGTGTTTAGTATTTACATTGGTTGAATAACATATCTTGCGTGAATTTTATGGATAACATAGTCCTACTTCTGAATCAATTACTTGTCGTTCGTATCTTATATGTAGTTATAGGAATGCTATTTAAAAAAAATTTATTAAATAAAAGAAAATTAAAATATAAAATCAACCATTTTTTTAACACCATACTAATACTTGAATCCCAAACTGCTCTTTGTATTATTTTATTACTTAGTCTTAAAATAGTATGCAATTTTAAATTCTCATTGAATAATATTCAATTGATAATATTTTTCATTTTTTTTTATTAATTTATTTAAATCAATTTCTATTAAATAGTCTTCAAAACATTAAAAAAGTGATGCATCCGTTATTGAGTCACCAAAATAATCGGATTTTTTCATTTTGCCTATATGTGTAAGTTTATAACATGACCGTAAATATATATGTCCGCAAATGTAAATACCTTTGGTTTTATACACACACACACACACACACACACATATATATATATACAATTGTATATATATATATATATATATATATATATATATATATATATATATATATATATATATATATATATATATATATATATATATATATATATATATATATATATATATATATATATATATATATATATATATATATATATATATATATATTATATAAGTAAGTTTTACCATTTCAGTTATAAATCTATGAATATGATTCGTTCATGATAAATAAACTTACACTACATTAATAATAAACTTACCCTACACTACCTACTTCAACTATTATTATTAATTTCAACCAACTTAATGTTTTATTTTCTAAATAAAGATTAAATCGCATCAGAATCAGAATATATTTGTTTCTATACCTTCTGACTGAAGATTATCGATAGAAACAAAAAAAAGTGATCTGTTTCACAAATCTGATCTGTTTCACAAAAATAATTTCAAGTTTGTACTATGTAGTCGAGATCAACGTTAATAATAGATGAATTAGAAACTATTCCTGATGATTTCAATACGGGAAATAAATAAATAAATTCAACGATGAAACTTTATTCGTTTATTGATGTGTAAATTCGAAGATATATTTAAAGCCTTAATGAGCTTACACAAGCGGGATACAAGAATGTGGCTAAAATAACATTTTCTTTCATAAAACTAAAAATGATACAAAACGATAGTTCAAGTTGTTCACAAGGTTTTCGTATAGACTAGCACCTAGTTCTCAAGCACTCTAGTATCAATTTTAAAGGAATTAAAACTTTTTATAAATAATTTTTTTAATAATATTTTACATATTGTGATGGAGTAAGAGTGTATCTAGTTGATGAAATCCATCTCTTGTGATGGACGAACATATAATTACTAAAAACTCATAGGTACCATTTGCACATTAATAAGTGATATTCATTGAACCCCATGGTGGTTAATCTAATTGATTCCATTTAAATTTTGAATATTAATATAAACAGACTGAAAGAACAATTTTATGTGCGTCGTTTTATGTAATGTATTTAGGTTTCGTAGAACTGGACTCATGCAACCAAACCAAAAATACAAAGCAAAATTGATTTGACCTTACAGATTAGCATCATCTCTTCTTTTTTATATTGGTATATATAAAGTCAAGATCTGGAAATACAATTCAGTCTTAGGCTTTGTTCATATTATAATTTAATCAAGTAGCAAGTAGTTTAGAAAAAAAAAATCCTGTAATTTGATAATTTAATAAAGTGTTAAGTTATTTATAAAATGTAAAACATATTCCTCCATTTGTTTATTTTTTATGCTTATGATTTGATTATTAATAATGGTTAAAATACTACTTGCACATAAATTATAATTTTATCAAACTACATAACAAGTTTCTGAATGTGAAATTGAATGATTTTGGCTTAAACATGGATGGTAGGAACATTAAAGATTTATAATTTGCTTATAACATAGCTTTATTTGCAGTTAATAAAAACCAACTACAAATAATGATTATTCAGTTAGTACTATACTGTGGTCAAGTAGGTATGAAAATCAATATTTCAAAAACCAAGGTCTCTGAAATGAAATCTCGAATGTGTACCCATTGTGTCTGCGTAGTAAAATTTAAAAAGTAACTTTTTAATATTTTGGGCGAAACATTTTATGTCGTGACAGCGGGAAAAGTTCGTCAGATTATTAATGGTTAGGATAATAAGATAAGTCAACTTTGACTACAATGACTACAATAAAAACATGTCAGAGGGGAATGGAAAGAACATGATGGATACTAAGCTAGCACAAAAAGACCCAACAACGAAAATTAGAAACAGAGCACAAACTAATGATGTGGCCACCTCTGTAAAGAGAATAAAGTGGTGTTGGGCCGGGAATATATATTGGTGGACTTTCTGAAGTAAGATAATATCTTACTTCAGAAAGTCCACCAATATATATTCCCAAATACTGAATCCGTACTGAATAATTTAAAGCTTTTTCGCAAGATGTTTAGTCCCGCCTGGCTAAAGATGGAAAATTGTTGAGTTCTCTTGAAGAAGCCTTTGCCCAATTAATAGGGTAACTACGGCCTATTATTTGTTTTGTTTTTACACATGACAAGATAAGTTACTAAATGCTTGACTTAAACGATGATTGTCGGACACGTTAAGTCTGTAAACTACTTGCTACTTTACTTAATTATTCAATCAATTTAAACGAGGCTATAATGATACGATACTAATCTACCGCAAGCGTTGAAAACAAACGCTTGCGTATGGTTGACCAAAAAGGTACTTATAATTATATTCCTACCATTTTGTGGCTCTACATAAAATTTAGTGATTTATTAGTTGTATGTTATTCCACTTTTATTCCGATGAATTAATTACTTACATCTAAACTAGATCAAAATTCTAAACAAGAAACTGGGACAGTAATAGTTGAAAATGTAAACATAATGGAAACTTTACTTCATAAATAACCCTGTATATATAAAACCATCACTCACAGAAAACTAAATCAAACATTTAAACTTTTTTCTGCCGATTTATAACAAAATATATCCGCAAACTTTTATTCTACATTGTCAGTAGTAAAGATTTCGTTATCATTGAAGAAACACAATTCTTTTAGTAATACATACTAAAATTTGTTCTAAAACTGAATATTTATAGGGGCTAAGTTCAAACAAGTGGTATATCGAATATACGATGTATACCTCAATATATGGGGGTATATATATAAATAAATTCGATATTATTCGATTACGTAGATTGGAATGAAAAAAAAAAAAACTTTTTTGTTTGAATGTCAATTTCTGAAAAATGTTTTTTAAAAGCAGGAACATATAGTGAAAGAAATATTACAATTTGGGCTTAGCACCAAAATAAAGTGAATTTTTCAATAAAATAAAGAAAAATTTAAATACCCTATAATAAATGATAAATACAAAAATGTTTTCAGCTTATAGGTCAAAAATGGGTAGATTATATAAGTAATTCTCTGGTAAATCTGTACTATATGTTCTATTTTAATTTTCTACATTTTTACCAGAAAGAATATTAATTTTAATAATTTTAGAAGATTATATTGGAACTTATTCGAATTCCAATTAAAACTTTTGTTATAAAGGGCGCGTTACAAATTACCTGAGTGTAAGAATTATCGATGTAGAAAAGTTTTGAGTGACTTACAAGATTTTCCCTTGTAACAGCTTAATAGATCTACAGTAATAATGTGAAACATATGTCTCTTTTCTTCATGAATTTACCATCTGTAATAATAGTTTTTGACTTAATGAAATGAAAGTTTTCAATTAAGATTCTCAGGTAGGATCTGATTTTTTCTAATATAATAGCTTTCTCTGCAAAATTTGTGTGTGTTTTATGTAGATTTATTAAGATCATTTTGTAGAGGTTCTAAATAAAATTGTTTTTAAAATATTTAGTTATGAACCAACGAAATTAACGTAATCCTCATTGTATTGATGTTCACGCTTAATCGTTTCTATTTTTTATATGAATAATATACACAGTGAGAAGAAGTATTATTTTAAATTCAAATATTTATACGAAAAGTTTTGGTTAAAATAAAGTTTGTTCTTATTGTGTGAAGAATAAAAGGGAGAAACAATTATGATTATTGTCGTCTCAATTGCACAAAAACAATAGATAATTATGTTTAACAAGGGTGTTTCAAAATGTTCAATTGTTTTTTAGAAAAAGGTTTAATAGTATTTATTACATGTAATATTCGTAGATAAGTAAGTATTGAATAATTTAGAGTACAATCATTATACACAAACAGGGGCGTAGGAACGAAATTTTTGCTGGGTGGGCAGGTACGAAATTTTAACCCCCCCCTAAATTTTCGATGATAATAATTTTGTATGAAAGATTTTTGTGATTGTTAATTAATATTATACCAGACAGTTTTTGTTAGTTGTAAATAATTTTTGCAAAATTTTTCTTTTTATTTTCTTCAATTTTATTTACATGTATCTCTTATTTGTATGTAATTACATTTTTAGTTTTTACAAACTTTTTCGCTTTACAAGTGCTTGCTAAAATTAAAAAGTCAATACAAAAGTCTTAAATTATACTTCAACTTTTCTCAACCTTAAACCTAGATTTTGCCAAACACAGATTTGCGTTTTTCTGACCGTGCCACAAATTCTTTCATTATAATATTTAAATCTAAAGCAGCTGTAAGTTCTTTATGTACATGTAATAGCAAAAGGTTTGTGAGGCGCTTTTGGGACATCGAATTCCTTAAATAAGTTTTCAATCTTCTCAAAGCGCTAAAAGATCGTTCAGAAGTCGCGGCAGACGCAGGTACGGTTAGGATCAAAATTATCAGTAAAATTACTTCATCTAACATATCCCTGGTTGTCGACAGTAGATTCGCGAGTTTTTCGCTCAATTCGGAACAGTTGGAACTTGCAATACTTGCAATATCGGGCACGCTTTGGAGCAGAAAAAGTTGAGCATGCAATCTGCTAATATTGAAATCTTCAGCAAAGACACCGAGTTCTTCCGCGAGCTTGGTTTCGTCGCCAACTAAACCTTTAGTCGCGTTCAACAGTACAGTTTCGAGTGACACTAGAATAGCTAAACCACTTTGGTCGAACCTTTCATTCAATTCAGATATTTGCAAATCTAAAATTTCGAAATAGATTTTTCTCAACGAATCTTTGGCTGAAAGTCGCACCAGTGGAGCAGATTTGGAAGTATGCTCGTACCGTTTGTTTGATTGTCTCACGCGGGGTTCTTTGAAAGGATTCAAGTCTAACTCGTGCGATTATTCAACTGTTTTTTCAAATAAACGGTCGAACTCGGTGTCTGTGCGCAACGATTGCAATCTCGAAGATAGTAAATCAGCAGCTTGTTTCGCACCTGTAGCTGTTAGACCAGGAGCTTGAAGCGCTCGCGCAAGTTGTTCGCAAGGAGCAAAAATTTGAATGCTGAGGTTAAGAAAAAAAAGGGTCTCAGACTGCTCAAGTTTCAGCAACCACCCGCGAATTTGAGCTTTTTTTCCGGCTTTACAGATTCGCAATTTTCGAACTTAACTAATATTCCCTGCATTCGTGGATAATTTTCTTTGAATCTTTTGAAAGATTTTACACGTGTGGTCCATCGCGTAGGACACAGAGCGGCTAATCGAGTCGGTTTTTCAACCGGCAAATCATCATCTGAAGATGCTGAATCGTCTTCGTATGCTTGTAGATCGACTTTATCGTACATTTTCTTTCTTTTTGCCGATTCTAGAATGCAGTTCGAAACATCTTTAACTAAGCACATAACATCGCATACCCCGCTTTGTAGTTTAGCTGTTTCTTGGAGGACAAGATCCAGTGAATGGTTGGCACAATGGACGTAGATTGATTTTGGTTGCTCGTCTTGCAACAACTTCTGCACGCCATTGTGACGTCCAGCCATGGTAGGTGCTCCATCAAAGCACTTACATTGACACTCGTTCGATGATCACTCTCAAGACACAAGACACAATTTTAACTTTTAATTTGTAACTAACAGTGCACTTGAACAAAATAAACTGAAGTAAACTCGCACGATGCATGCTTTTAAAGTAGTTGGACGATTGTTTAAACAGGGGATACTTACAATAGTGACAATAAAACTGTCCATTTCGGTTGTCCTATTGGCTATCCTACAAGTTTAACACAAATGAAATGCATAAATTTTATTATCAAACAAAAGCGTTTTGCACTGAAAGACGAATAAAAATCAAATAGAATAAAGTCGAAGACTTCTGAATATATAAAAAAAAAAACAATTTTATAGAAAGTATTTGTTAATATTAATCAAAATCTAACAACGAAATAAAACATTTATAACTTTTCATCCTTAAATTTGCATAATATATTAATTATTTAAATAATTGTATAATATAATAGTTGTATAATTCAATCAACTGAGAATTATTTTAATAATTAAAATAGGTATTTGGAGAGCTTTTTTTTCTATCTACGAAAAAAGAGATAACACTGAGCTTTTTTCGTGTATATTTGTATTTTGAACATTTTTTTCAGTCAAAGGTTATCAAATATGTAAGTGAAACAATGTGTCAAAATATGGGGGGCTGGGCGAGTTGAATTTTTAATTTAAAAAAATAATTATAAAACATGGTTTTGAAACAAGTTAGGATTTATGTTTTTGGATTTTGATAGCAATCTTATGTGGCACAATTGGTTAGTGTGTAGAGTTTTCAGTCGAAAAGTCGGTGGTTCGAATCTAGGGAGCGGTTTATAATTTTTTTATTCAGATTAATTGATTATTGATATATATGACACTATTCTCTTTGTATCATATAAAGAGACAATTAAGCGTTTTTGTATCAGGGCGTGGGTTGTCAACCGATAGGACAGCGGTTCGGTTCCTATTCCGGGGTGATAAATTTTTATAATTAGGTTAATTGATTATATATGTATATGTCACTATTGTTTTGGAGTCATTGCAACAAGCCTCTGTGGCAAAATTGGTTACAGTGTTGTGTTGACAACCAAAAGGTCGTGGTTACGAGCCTCTTTGGCGGCGATAAATTTTTATATTAATAGAGCAATTGATGATTATATAAATGTCACTACTAATTTGGATCACTGTAACAAGCCTTCGTGGCGCAATTCGTTAGGTCGTTGATCTATTAACCAAATAGTAGGTTGTTCGAGCCTATTAAGTGGCGTAAAATTTTTAGTTTTAAAGTTATTGTTTCATGATATTTCAGTCCTGTAAAGCACCCATCAGTAGCAACTTCCCCTTGAACTTAATCAGTTTCATAGTGACAGTTGAAGTGAACACATCAATAATTAAAAACAGTGTTAGAAATATTTGACAGTGACATTGTGGGGTTAGTTTTAAAAGACGCGGCAATTCGGTAAGCCAAATTCAAATATTTCATTATTTGCAAATTTGAACTTAATCAGTTTCATAGTGACAGTTGAAGTGAACACATCAATAATTAAAAACAGTGTTAGAAATATTTGACAGTGACATTGTGGGGTTAGTTTTAAAAGACGCGGCAATTCGGTAAGTCATATTAAAATATTGATTAATTTAAAAAAATTTGCTATTATAATTTTTATTTCATTTTTTTCAGGTCCTATTTATAATTAAAAACAGTGTTAGAAATATTTGACAGTGATCATTGTGAGGTTAGTTTTAAAAGACTCCGATTGTCAAATTCAAATATTTCATAATTTGCAGATTTGAACTTTATCAGTTTCATAGTGACAGTTGAAGTGAACACATCAATAATTAAAAACAGTGTTAGAAATATTTGACAGTGACATTGTGGGGTTAGTTTTAAAAGACGCGGCAATTCGGTGAGCCAAATTCAAATATTTCATTATTTGCAAATTTGAACTTAATCAGTTTCATAGTGACAGTTGAAGTGAACACATCAATAATTAAAAACAGTGTTAGAAATATTTGACAGTGACATTGTGGGGTTAGTTTTAAAAGACGCGGCAATTCGGTAAGTCATATTCAAATATTGATTAATTTAAAAAAATTTGCTATTATAATTTTTATTTCATTTTTTTCAGGTCCTATTTATAATTAAAAACAGTGTTAGAAATATTTGACAGTGATCATTGTGAGGTTAGTTTTAAAAGACTCCGATTGTCAAATTCAAATATTTCATAATTTGCAGATTTGAACTTTATCAGTTTCATAGTGACAGTTGAATGGAACACATCAATAATTAAAAACAGTGTTAGAAATATTTGACAGTGACATTGTAGGGGTTAGTTTTAAAAGACGCGGCAATTCGGTAAGTAATATTAAAATATTGATTAATTTAAAAAAATTTGCTATTATAATTTTTATTTCATTTTTTTCAGGTCCTATTTATAATTAAAAACAGTGTTAGAAATATTTGACAGTGATCATTGTGAGGTTAGTTTTAAAAGACTCCGATTGTCAAATTCAAATATTTCATAATTTGCAGATTTGAACTTTATCAGTTTCATAGTGACAGTTGAAGTGAACACATCAATAATTAAAAACAGTGTTAGAAATATTTGACAGTGACATTGTGGGGTTAGTTTTAAAAGACGCGGCAATTCGGTAAGTCATATTAAAATATTGATTAATTTAAAAAAATTTGCTATTATAATTTTTATTTCATTTTTTTCAGGTCGTATTTATAATTAAAAACAGTGTTAGAAATATTTGACAGTGATCATTGTAAATTCAAATATTTCATAATTTGCAAATTTGAACTTAATCAGTTTCATAGTGACAGTTGAAGTGAACACATCAATAATTAAAAACAGTGTTAGAAATATTTGACAGTGTCATTGTGGGGTTAGTTTTAAAAGACGCGGCAATTCGGTAAGTCATATTAAAATATTGATTAATTTAAAAAAATTTGCTATTATAATTTTTATTTCATTTTTTTCAGGTCGTATTTATAATTAAAAACAGTGTTAGAAATATTTGACAGTGATCATTGTGAGGTTAGTTTTAAAAGACTTCGATTGTCAAATTCAAATATTTCATAATTTGCAGATTTGAACTTTATCAGTTTCATAGTGACAGTTGAAGTGAACACATCAATAATTAAAAACAGTGTTAGAAATATTTGACAGTGACATTGTGGGGTTAGTTTTAAAAGACGCGGCAATTCGGTGAGCCAAATTCAAATATTTCATTATTTGCAAATTTGAACTTAATCAGTTTCATAGTGACAGTTGAAGTGAACACATCAATAATTAAAAACAGTGTTAGAAATATTTGACAGTGACATTGTGGGGTTAGTTTTAAAAGACGCGGCAATTCGGTAAGTCATATTAAAATATTGATTAATTTAAAAAAATTTGCTATTATAATTTTTATTTCATTTTTTTCAGGTCCTATTTATAATTAAAAACAGTGTTAGAAATATTTGACAGTGATCATTGTGAGGTTAATTTTAAAAGACTCCGATTGTCAAATTCAAATTTTTCATAATTTGCAGATTTGAACTTTATCAGTTTCATAGTGACAGTTGAAGTGAACACATCAATAATTAAAAACAGTGTTAGAAATATTTGACAGTGACATTGTGGGGTTAGTTTTAAAAGACGCGGCAATTCGGTAAGTCATATTAAAATATTGATTAATTTAAAAAAATTTGCTATTATAATTTTTATTTCATTTTTTTCAGGTCCTATTTATAATTAAAAACAGTGTTAGAAATATTTGACAGTGATCATTGTGAGGTTAATTTTAAAAGACTCCGATTGTCAAATTCAAATATTTCATAATTTGCAGATTTGAACTTTATCAGTTTCATAGTGACAGTTGAAGTGAACACATCAATAATTAAAAACAGTGTTAGAAATATTTGACAGTGACATTGTTGAGTTAGTTTTAAAAGACGCGGCAATTCGGTAAGTCATATTAAAATATTGATTAATTTAAAAAAATTTGCTATTATAATTTTTATTTCATTTTTTTCAGGTCGTATTTATAATTAAAAACAGTGTTAGAAATATTTGACAGTGATCATTGTGAGATTAGTTTTAAAAGACTCCGATTGTCAAATTCAAATATTTCATAATTTGCAGATTTGAACTTTACCAGTTTCATAGTGACAGTTGAAGTGAACACATCAATAATTAAAAACAGTGTTAGAAATATTTGACAGTGACATTGTGGGGTTAGTTTTAAAAGACGCGGCAATTCGGTAAGTCATATTAAAATATTGATTAATTTAAAAAAATTTGCTATTATAATTTTTATTTCATTTTTTTTCAGGTCCTATTTATAATTAAAAACAGTGTTAGAAATATTTGACAGTGATCATTGTAAGGTTAGTTTTTAAAGACGCGGCAATTCGGTGAGTCATGTTAAAATATTGATTAATTTAAAAAATATTTGCTATTATTATTATAACTTCATTATTTTTCAGGTCCTCTAAATAATTAAATACAGTGTGACTAACTGTGACTAATGTTAGATTAGATTGACAAGACGCGGTAATTCGGTTAGACGGTTTGAATTAGATTTTATAATAATCATAAAAATCATTATTTCTCCGATGATTGTGTGTGTACTAATGAAGTAGTTCTGCAAAGGATGATCGTACCAAGTCATGATATTTGTAAGCCCGGACTGAAACTTCGGCAGTTATCTCTATGGCTTAGGTATATAAAACATACACATTATTCTTGAGAATGTTTGGTTTTTATTTTTAAATGAAAATCAATTCCAACTATAACTTAAGTGACTGACCATACTTGAATAGGTTTTTGTTTGAATTAGATTTTATACTAATTATAAAAATCATTATTTCTCCGATGATTGTGTGTGTACTAATGAAGTAGTTCTGCAAAGGATGATCGTACCAAGTCATGATATTTGTAAGCCCGGACTGAAACTTCGGCAGTTATCTCTATGGCTTAGGTATATAAAACATACACATTCTTGTAGAGAATGTTTGGTTTTTATTTTTAAAAGAAAATCAATTCCAACTGTAACCTAAGTGACATAAAACTGGATAGTGTTAGAGTTTGATTTTATATTTGTGTTTAATGGAGTGCCATGGATGAACAATGGAAGGTTAGCTTCACAAGATGCGGTAATTCGGTGAGTCATATTAAAATATTTATTAATTTGAAAAATTTTATAGTATCTTTTTATTATTTTTCAGTTCCTGTAAAACATATCCAAGCTGCAACTTCTATTATTTAAAAGAGTAATAGAAATATATAACTGTGAACAGAGTAAGGTTAGTTTTACAAGACGCGATAATTCGGTGAGATATATTAAAATATTTATTAATTTGATTTGATTATTTAATTATATTGCAGGTCCCGTTTGTTTTTTAATTTTATTTTCTATTAATAATTAAATCAATTTTTCTCTAATATTGGTGTATTAATTTTGATAATAAAATTTGTGTATATTTTTGTTTGTATAAGACTGTAAAATAAATAATTAAAATCAATGTTTCTCACTTTTGTAAAATTTTGTAAAAAATAAAAATTTAAAATTAAAGTGTTAGTCATTATTTCATTATATTTCACTACTGTTTTTGGATATGTACCTCCTGATATGTACTCCCCTGTTATTAAAAAGCCAAAGGAATCTTAGGATCGTGATAATATGGGGTTGAATTTGGGATTAAATTAATTGGTATTACATTAATTGGTATTACATTAATTTTAAACTAAAAACAATCATGTAAGGATTATTTTTATTTGAAACTATTTTGATGAGGAGATATTTTGTAATAATTTCGATATTTCACCGTTGAAATAATTGATCGTTTAATTGGGATATTTTATTGTTTTTATTATTGTCATGGAACATTTAATCATGTAGAGTAGACAAATGAAATGGCAGACAATACACCAATATGGTAGGTAATTTTTAGGTATTAGGTAATATCTATTAATTATTGGTAGGTATAGTAGATACTGGAGGTACCACCAATTCATATGAAATAATATAAATATTTTGACCTGATTTGAATGTTCCGATGGAGTGAAATTCGATAAAATGGTTTTTAATAACGTTTTTTGATCTAAAACGAATATTTTGATCATAATTTGAGGGGTCACAAGTCATTTTACCTTAAATATTAATAGTCAAAAAATTCAGTTTTTAGGTTTGTTATAGAAAGTTTTCCGACAAAGAAAATTTTATGAAAATGGTTTAAATCAACGCCCGTTCATGTTAATTGCATAATCCAATAATAATTCGCGGGGTCATAGTAGGGGCCATTTAAGCCGAAAAAATTATTTAAAAAAAAAAGTTGTATTTGAGGGTGGGTTATGGACAATTTTCCGATGGGGTGAAATTCGATAAAATGGTTTTTACTAGCGTTTTTTGATCTTAAACGAGTATTTTGATCATAATTTGAGGGGTCACAAGTCATTTTACCTTAAATATTAATAGTCAAAAAATTCAGTTTTTAGGTTTGTTATAGAAAGTTTTCCGACAAAGAAAATTTTATGAAAATGGTTTAAATCAACGCCCGTTCATGTTAATTGCATAATCCAATAATAATTCGCGGGGTCATAGTAGGGGCCATTTAAGCCGAAAAAATTATTTAAAAAAAAAAGTTGTATTTGAGGGTGGGTTATGGACAATTTTCCGATGGGGTGAAATTCGATAAAATGGTTTTTACTAGCGTTTTTTGATCTTAAACGAGTATTTTGATCATAATTTGAGGGGTCACAAGTCATTTTACCTGAAATATAAATAGTTTAAAAATTCAATTTTTTGGGTGGTTATAGAAAGTTTTCCGACAAAGAAAATTTTACGAAATTTGTTTGTTTCAACACCAGTTCATGTTAATTGCATAATCCAATAATAATTGCGGGGTCATAGGCCATTTGACCAAAAAAATTAACTTCAAAAATACTATACTACTTTTATCTGTTTTTCTTTGTTACGAATATAAAACTGAAACACTTTTTTGAAGGGTAGGTGGTGGTAGGTTATTTTATAATGAAGTCGGGTATAATTTAATTAATTTTTATTAACGTATTTTTGTTTTAAATGATATCTGAATATGTATACTAATGAAAACAAGTAGCATTTTTATACCTAAATCCTTTACTAAAATGTTTTGCCTAAGTCTCTTCTATTTGACTAAATTTAAAGTGGCGTGCGCGCCATGGATCGCGCCAAACTTCTGTTACATAATTTTTCGTGAAAAACTATTGTTTTTCCCTTAAAATTATCCTACACGAAATTGTAATAGAGCAATAAAATTTTTAATCTCTTCAACAAAGGGGCATGACCCACCCAGGGAAATCCCTGGGTGGGCAGCTGCCCACCCTGCCCATACGGCTCCTACGCCCCTGTACACAAACATTACTTGATTTAAGTTTGATTTTGACCACTTTCATGAAGACATATTTCAAACTTTAAAAGTCAACATATTATAAAAAAAAATTGAAACACATTTTTTTAACCTTTCTTGTAAAACTTTTATTTATTTTTTATTTATCTTTTTTTTATTACAAAAATTACGTTTCGTTTTTCTACTGAAGAGAGTTGCGGCCATTTTCTTTATTATCTACTTTTATAGTTTTAAACCACTAATAAAAAGTGCGTTTTTAATCAGATATTAAACCAATAATAAACCAATATATTTAAAGATAAATTGAAAGTAACTTTTCAAATAAACTTCATCTAATATAATAGCTAACTAATAATTTAATATATATATATATATATATATATATATATATATATATATATATATATATATATATATATATATATATATATATATATATATATATATATATATATATATATATATATATATATATATATATATATATATATATATATATATATACGAAAACACTGTTTCAAAGAATAGAAAAATGAAATAAAAATAATTTTTGACGATGAAATTTTTATCTTCTTCTCGTCTTATACCTTCAATGGTGCAAAAGTTGGATCTTGAATCCGTTGAATCCAATAGACTGATTTTGCTCATTAACGAACTTAATTAATCTTACTTTTAATCCAAAAATACTCAAACAAAAATCTTCTTCACGGACGGACGGTCGGACATGTTGATATTGACTAATTAGATGCTTCTATGAACACCTAAAGAAAAATTTTGTTTGTACGGTCAATATTTTCTAGCGTTACTTTGGACTAAAATTATTATACCCTGATATATTATGTATTATGTATGTCGAACATAAAAACAGTAAAGTAGGAGTTTATAAAACTGATGACATTGTTTTTAAGAGATTCTTCAGTTCGTTACGACATTTTTTTCGAAAATTGAGTCATTTAAGAAATTGAATATAGACTTTTCTGCTTTTTTTAAAAAAAATATGTGTACAAATTATTTTTGAATTTGATGTTTTCTTTGAGTAATATAAGGGAGTCATGTACTAACTACTATTGCTTTAGTAGTTAATGGCAGTTTATTGTTTTGTGTATCGAAATAATATTATATTATTTCTGTGCCTATACCTATATAAAATAATTCCCAAATCGTTTGTGCAATTGACTTAAATTGACTCTCTCATGATGATATTTAAGTTACCATATGTCAAAGTTCCCACAGGTATATAAAAATATACAATCATTTTATCTGGGATAAATACAATAATAGGTATATATGAAATACTCAAGGGTAAGTCTGATTTACTGTATTAGTATAACAGCAGGTAGATAATTTTGAGTAAGTATTTGATTCAGTTTGAATGTTAGTGTAAATCATTTTTATGAATTTCTCTCATACACATTTCAAATTTTTCCAACAGTCGGGTTTGAATTGCCTAAAAAATAAATATATTATATTTTATTCGCGGCTCTACTCGTATTGATAACAAACATTTACAAAAAGTATTGGCTAACTTGTATAGTTATCAAGCTTGAAGATACCAAAATTATTGGTTATACGAAATAGTGATTAAAAAACTTTGTTGATATTAAAAACATTTTTTTCTATTTATAGTTTTAAAATATATAATATTTAAAATCAGTTTTGTAGTGAATTTCAAGCATACATGATGGATGACCAAATGAAAAATTTTTGTTGTTCTTGTTAGATAATAGAGCTTTCTATTGGTGAAGAATCTGATTGAGTAGTTCATACGTTTCTAATATAAAGTAAGCTTTGTTACTATTAAGATAGATTTACTTTCAATGTAAAATGCAAACTTCATTTTTAACATTAGTCAGTCAGTAGGGTAAAGTTTACTCACTTGTATTCGAAAGCTCTCACCATGCAAAGTATAAACAAAAATATGTATGTAACATAAACAAAAATATGATTTTCTAAAAGCTTCTTTAGGCTTTCAATCCACATAAAGAACTAAACAAAATGCATTCACATCACGAAGAACGCTGATAAATGAGCGCAATCATAAGGGTAGAACACGTTGATATTATCATCAATACTTAAGTGAACGCGCTTAAGTGAAATGCGGTTACTTGACAGTTAACACGGAATAACTTTATAGATGTAGAGTACTTAAAAATTATTTTTATTATAACTTGAAAAATGGACCGTACTTTCAAATTCTAAGCAGTATACACAAATTTGGTATTCTTTTGTTTTTATTAATGTAATTAAAACAATTAAAAATTCTTTAAAAAATTATACTTTTTGTTTTTATATAATATGAAGAATTTGTTATTCATTACAAAAATCGGTAATAAAAATCTCCTTTTTGTATGAAGTCCATTGTTCATGAAACCACTGATGACAAGCTAGGCACAATACCCAGTCTTCAATAGACGGATCTATAATAATAGGACAAAAATATGCTTGTAATTTTTTCAGAATGAGATTTGTCCTTATTTTCAACAGGAATATTCAATCGAAACTTTTTTTGTACTTTTATTATAATGGCTGATTGTTTTTGTTTTTTTCCTTGGTGAATTTCATCATATGGACTATATAAAATAATTTGTGATTTTATTGAACTTGTTCCGTTACGCTTTTTCTCTTGCATTCGTGGTTAAGGTAGTATGCTCGATACATTTTGAGTGAAGATTCATCTATCGCAGTGTACTGCACAGTACGTAAATTTTCAGTATCAATTGGCTCATCTGAAAGATTTTGTTCTGTGACCAATGAAGGTGAGAAATCAGCGTCATCAAAACGGTTATAATAAAATGGATATATTCCCGTTACCTTCAATCCAGATAATGCTTTACCCACCGTTACCACTAGTTTGTATGTTTCGTTGACAAAACCATCGACGTTACTTTGTGTGATACCTCTTCCAGGATGAATAAATAAATTCATCATATTCGATCAAATATTTTACTTTTAAAGCACTGAAAAAAGCTCTATCAAGAGCCTGAACGTTATGACTTCCATCTGGCGGAAGTGTTACCAATTAAAGATTACGATATGTTTCTTATGTGCATATGTTACAACTTTTAACCGTATGTGGGGTTGATTGTGAATAAATAATATTGGATCTACTGCTGATAGAAGAACAAAACAAAATTGTTACAATATTGTAACCATTTAACAATCAATTCTGTATTTACAAAGTCTCTATCAGAAACCATGCAAATACTTTACACTGAACCACCATTTTATAAATCATTGCGGTGTCTCTTACCAGGATAGGTAAATACAGGTGGAACACAATGACTATTGAGATTCATGCAACATATTGCGGCAATCGTTGTATCTCGTTCGTTACTAACAGTTTTTTCCTCTTATGATAATTATGGATGTTTTTTTAGATACAGTGCTGATCCCCGTTTCACATATGTTATAAATTCTATTCGGTTTGAAATTATATTTTACATACAATTCCATCAAATTATTGTAAAAATGCCCGAATTAAGCTAACTGCCGTCAATTGACAAATTTCTAACATATTTCGTGGTAGGTTTTAAAAAACTAGCAACCCAATCATGATACGCCATTTTTCTAATACCATTGAAATGGTCTATAACACGAACCGTAGGATATTCATAAACCAAACGCCTTAAATTGTTGATGGTTAATTCAAAATATGGATTTTTATCCATTTCTTTACAAAAAGAAATTCAAAAAATGTTGGCATCAAACGACCGATAGACGACGCAACACAGTTTAAATCTTTTTCTATGGCCTGATTTACTGTAACGTCTAAATTGTTAAGCAAATACACCAACAACTTCAAAAATTAAAGAGAACAGTATCCCACTACTTTTCAACCATGTTCTTAATTCTCTGGTTGGACATTACTTAAAATGGTTTCCACAAATGACAAATATTCATACCGTCTCAAATACCTTGACAAATTTGTCTGCTAGCTCTCCCACTAATATTTGTACTGACAATTGTCGATATTTCGATAATATTATAAAATATTATTTTGTAATAGCAATATGACTTTTTTTTTGTTTGAATTGTCTACCTACATATTGTTTCACAAATCACAATTGTTTAAATATTTATGTTTTTATATTGTACATAGGTACACCTCCATATGAAGCGAAATACGCTTCATAGCACTTTACATATGTAATAGTTCATAATAATAATAATTGTAAATGCAGCATATGAAACTATTTGCATCTGACTTAATTGTTGCGGACCTATGCACTGTTAATAATAAAAATATTAAAAATTGTATTTTTGTAAATAATGGATTTGTAATGCACTTAAATATATATCTTATTAGAGAATGAAGGTTGAGGTCTTGTTGTCTTTCGAATTTTTAAAGTAGCAATCTTTTTATTGCTTAAAAAAAAATTTTTGCAAGCATTTTGAAATTTTTAACTCAATAAAATAGAGTATCTGTAGACCAGACCATTTCATCCATGCAAAAGTTTTGGCGGATAGTTTGAACATAAAACTCTTGCTAATTTTAAATAGGTGTCTCACAATTAAGGATTTGATAGAATAATAATTATAAATAATAATTATATTATCTAGAAGACGGATATAATTTGAGTAACACATTACACCTGAAAATTTAATATAAGTCCTACAGCAATAGTCTACTTACCTTACATAGGTTAAAAATGAGAATATTATTAATTATAGAATAATAGAATGTAATTATAGAATAAGATGTTAATTGTATTGCGGTCTTAGAAATTGTTGCCGTTACTCTACTTTAACAGGTGATAAAGTAGACATGTAATTATTTTCAATGCTTTTTAATGGATCAATTTGACTTTTTTGTTTCTTTTGGTGGTTTGTGAGAGCAGTAAAATTTTCAAAATCAGCTGCCTTCTTAGGTAACAATTTCTTACACCAATAAATATTGCATATGAACTGTTCAACTGTTCTTTTTATCACTAAAACTTGCAAAGGTATTATCTTTATGGAAAATGCAGGACTAGGAATGAAGGAAAATAAGACTATCCCTTAACTGCATAAAAATATAATTATTATATTCCGTAAATGCAAAAGAACATGAAGAAATGGAATATTCTGGCTCGAAGAATCCGGCATTAATAAGGAAGACGCCGATGAAGAATAAATTAAAATTGATATTTGTTTTTTGTTATCAGTTCTTAAATTGGTTTATATGTTATTTTTATTTATAACTATTATTCTGTCCAAATCTTGTCGCAAATACATTTTTTCGATTAAAAAAAAACTTTCAGTTTTGTATTCCAAAATTTAAGATCCAACGTAATGATTTTTGGCTTCTTAGTATTTTATAAAACTGAATACATGAAAACATAAAAATTTCAAACAAAATTTTAAACAAAAAAATTGCTTATAAAATTTAAAGGTTGGAAATCCTAGTATCCTTTAGCCAGTTTTTCTATTACTTAAAATGACTTAAACTAATTAATTTTCAAGTTACCTCCAATAAATATATAAACCTACTCAAGTTTTTTTATCTGATCTCCTACCTATTAACATTGCTTCAAACTAACTAATAAGTATCTTCTAAGGTAAGCAATAAAAAAACTAAATACGAACAATCTGAAACTACGTAATCGAGTTAAAATGAAATTAATTGTTACATGTATAAAGGATTTTCATTTGACAAAGGAGTTCGGAAAGTAGTAGGGGGTGAGTTTTTGAGGGTAAAACACGGTTTATTTCGATTTCCGGCAAAACTAGATGTATTATGGAAAAAATTTAAACGGTTGGTAATTAAAAGAAGTATTTAGACTTTTTTCATATAACCTCAAAATTTTTCGATTGGAAATTAGGGTTGTTTTTCAATATTTTTTCAATATAAGATGAAAAAATCAATATTTTAAATCAAAAAAATTACAGTGTATTGTGAATATAAAAAGGGTAACTTTTTATCAAATTTCGGAGAAAAAAAATAATAAACCAAAAACTCGGTTATTTCAATTTTTCACATAAATTTTGAGGTTATGTGAAAAAAGTGTAAATACAAAACCTAAAGATCTTTTTATTACCTACAGCTTTGTCATTAAATTTTTTTCTATAGGACTTGTAGTTTTGCCGAAAATTCAGATAAACCAAATTTTACCCTTACACACTCACCCCACCCTCTTACTTCCGGAACTCAAATCGCCCGTAATTTATTTTTCCTTTCATTTTTATCATATTATCTTCCGTTTCCAATTGGTTTCATTCTACTTTTTTTGGTTTTCAAAAATTATCTACTCTGGTATATCTGGTATATGACAGACAAATTTATGACAATGATGATTCTGACCCTTCATTTTGACACTTTTCACAATATATAGATATATATATATATATATATATATATATATATATATAGTGTATATATATATATATATATATATATATATATATATATATATATATATATATAAAGTGTATATATATATATATATATATATATATATATATATATATATACACTTTTCACAATATATATTAATTTCGTTACAATAACGTTACACAGAAACAAAAATTTCACTATAATAAAATCAATTTGTTTACAAACTGCACTTATAAAATCTGGATGAACATTACCACTTTATGCATGTTAAAATTAGCATAGTTGGAAATATTCGAAGTGCGTATTAGTATATTATTGTGCCTATATTATGCAAATTGATTTTTTTCTATAAAACAGAGAAGCTATTTTCATTTTGAAAATCTATTTACATATAAACATTTGATGCAGATTTTTAAGTAAATAACAATTCTATTTTTCTTATGCTGGTCTATATCTACCATTCTTAACCCTATATACATGAATATATATTATGTTTTCTATTCTTTGACCTTTTTTCAGTGTAGCTAAACTAAAATAAAAAAACATACGTATACAAACAAATACATTTTACACATTTTTGTGAAGATGATGTAAAGTCTACGCTCTTAGAATTATCCTAGACTTTTTATAAATGTTATTGTGGCTACATAACATTATTTTCAGACATTGTAATTTACATTAATAAACAGTCAATAATCGACACAAAATTTCCTGATGAAGAATATGTTTACTTAAGCCATTGTACGGTAGGAACGACCGCAAATTGAGTCGAAATTAGGTGAAGGAATTCTTTTTCAACATTTTAATGATTTAATATTAAATGAAGCAGAACGTTCACTTATTTTTTCTTTTTTGCAAATTGATATTTTAGAATAAGCTATTTCAACAATTAAAATTACTAATGTAAGACTATTATCACGAAAAAATTTACAACTAAATTTTTATCAAAATCAGATTAATTATTCTTGAGATATCAGTAATAAAGAGAAAAAGATTTTTTTTACTCATTATATTTTGTATAATATCGTAACATTTTCAATAACTTTTAAAGTTTTGACTAAAAAACTATTTTTTTAAATTTTATCATTATTGTAACGTATTGATATTTTAAGTTTTGTACATAATTGTTTCTAATAAGTTCGAAAAACACAAGACCAGACACATGATAAATTACTTATAGAATAACCAACATAGTTGTTTTTAACAAAATTTTTTTATTAATACAACGAATTTTTTGTACATAATCGCATTTGAATATGGAGTAACATCCGAAATATGTCGCAAAATTAAAATGTAATAAAGTGATTATCTGCATTCTGTGAATTGTAAATGATTTGTAAGTTTCTAGTTAAAATAATGAACAGTGGTTTCAAAGTTTTGCGCATTCATAACTAGAGTGACCGCTAAATAGACCATCAGATAAACACATAATGAGAGTGGCTCAAAAATATCTTAATCACTATCCTGTTAATTTTAAAATTTCTCATTTGATATACCTGGAGATGTTAGGAGAATGTTTGTTAATGTTTAACGTTTATGGATCGCCTAATAATTCATTGTGCTTAACAAACAAAATAATAATAATAATAATAATAAAATTATGATGTTTTATTAAAATATCGGCGTTGACCAAAATATATTTACAATTTTAGATAGAGAAAGACGAACAGAAAGGCAGTCAAATATATGTATACATATACCTAACTTTTTGGGAAATGTGAACTGAATATAATGTATATGTACATTTCCTAGCAAATGTGTACTCTTGCCTTCAAGTTTTGATAAATGTATACTATTACCTTCATGTTTAAAGAAAAGTTGGCATTCAAATAAATGAAAAATGATGTTGAAGTAAAAAAATATTTTTTAAATAAACATAATAAAAAAGGCTTTAATAACGAAAATTATTTTAATTAAAAAATGTAAATTACAAACAAAACATACTTTTCTTTGCATATTATGTAATATGTCGTAGGTTATGATACCAATATTCATAAATACAATTTTCGTCCTAGTTTTTCAGGACCAATACGATGGGAATCAAACAAATAATAATAATAATATACTTTTCTTTATTATAACAGTTAAATTTTATAAAACTATAAAGCAACATAAAGAAATTTCATAATGAAAAAAAGTTTTATTTATTTGAGGAAGAATTGCTATTGTGGCACTTGGAATCACATAATATTCCAGCATTTTTACAAATGCATTTTTTTGAGGAACATGTTTCTTTACAGATGCATCTTTTAAAACACTGTCCACCAGTTGCATGCTCTCATTTACCAAAACGACATGGTCATTTTGAATTCAATGTACATTTCCCTTTTTAGAAATTGAAAATGTTAGTTAATGCACATTACCAAACAATCACATTACCCAAACGAGCGGCAAATGTGTACAATATCTACTTTTACCGTAACTACACTCTCACTTTATCATTTTTTTTTTAATTTTCATCAAATATAAATTTAAACTTGATCCATTATCAAAATAGTATTTGGTAACACATGCTTTTTAAAGATAACTGCTAGAATTAATAACGCAAAATATGTAAAATCAGCTAGAGCCAACTACTCATACATAAATATTACTTCTGAACACATTGAAAGTTCATAAATAAGAATGCTTCTCTCTGCCTGAATAAACCCGTTACTCAGACTACGAAAAGAAATTTTTTTTAAAATTTTTTTCTGTCAGAAATATAGAATAACAAATGAAGAAATATTTGACTCGAAATTCGATAAAATAATTCGTTTTATTTGTCATTTAATTATTTAAATAATTAACAATATTTATCTCGTACATTAATTGTATATCTTTCAGCAAACTTATTCAACTACTGGACTAAATAACTTGTTTCTAAGACAGCTAGGTAAAACAATTAGAAAATTATCTAGGCTAGTTATTTTCAACTCTGACTTTGGGCTACATTACTGTAGATCGAAAGTGTTTATGTGGAAAAGTACCACAGTTTCAAGATATGACTGAATGATTTGTGTAAAAAACAGATTTCATAATGCTCCATAGACACATTTTGAAAAATAAATATACGCGTTCCATCTTCTCAGATAACCCTCTCGCATTTATTCAATAAAAAGTTTTTTGCCCTTCATAATATTATGTTTATTTACATTTTGATCACTGTTTTAAAAGTAAATGTTGAATATTTTCGAAGTATATTTTTTTCCATTTTGTAATGGTGGAGGATTAACTCGAAATAGAGCACAGATAACCGTTTTGTAAACAAATTTTCATGACCAGGTATAATTTAAATAAGGGTGATTTTTTATTACAATACCAAATAAAAAATTTGAAAAGTAATTTATGATATACTAGAATCGTTTTGCCAAGTCCAGTGATCAAGTATTCAATTCATGATTAGTTATAAAATCATTAAGTCTCTGTTTTATCGTTTTTGATTTTTGATAATACTTTTTATTGTCAAAAATATGTAATCAGTTGTAGTGCCCTAAACAAAACTAATTAGAACATTTCATAAACCGTATTGTGGAAACTAATTGATAATATTGTAGAATAAAATTATAAAACATTTATAGTTGCATCACGATAACGATATGGGTGAATGATAATAAAAACTAGAAGAGATAAAAATCAAGTATAAAAATTTATCCACTAATAAACACCACGTTTAAAACATTTTAAATTTAATAAACTTTAAAATAATCAACAACAATGAAAACAATAAACATAACAAGTAACTTAATAAAGCAATTAAATTAAACAGTATATTGAATTGTGAATCGCAAATTTGACAGGACGGAATAACAAGACGTCCACGAATGAAATGTAAAATTGTGAATTAACTTGACCAGAAGCAAACAAAAAGTTAACACAAAAGATTTTATTTATATTAAAAATTGTATGGTAAAACCGTAGTTATCTGTCCATGTAATTTTCATTTAGTTAAAAAGAATATACTTAAAGGATTACAAAAATAAGAATAATTTCGAACATTTTCCACGCATTCTCGGTTGAATATAAACATGCGTTCTTATATAAAAAAAGTTTTTTTAAAACAATGTTATTGTTTTTTTTTTTTGGCAGATTTATATATAGGTGAAAAAATTTTCTATTTCATTTAAAATGATGAAGTTCAATAAACTATGAAAGTATTACTATTTTATGAAAAAATTTAACTAAAAATAATTATTAGAAACAATATTGAATTGTTTATTCTTATGAAACAATTAAAAGTTGTTCCTAAGGATTGTCTTTAATGAAATTTTTTTTCAGAAAATAGAAATAACAATAAGAATTACAATCTTTATACCATAACAAAATGACATGACGTGAAATATTATTCATAAGTTATTTAATAACCTTTAAACAACCAATCTAATTGCAGAATAGAATTAATTTATCAAGTGAAATATTTGTTTGATTTGAATATAGAAATATTACAAGGCTTTTAATTCCATTAATTGTTTAATTATTATTAGACAGAAATACTAATTAAACAATAAATAACTTTTCTATCGGGAATTGCGAATATTTACCTAAAGTGTGAAGCCCCTTACACTGTAATTATTTCAGTTCGTCATTTTTTTGTTCCCAGGAAGTACAGCAGTAGGAAATGTATCACTGTATCTCGTTTGTGTATATCATTGTTACACTTCAATCAATCACAACCGTTAGAGGGTTGATATGAAATTTTAAGTTTATTCATTGAAATTGAAGTATATTAATGAGTAAATCAAAGTATATTTACACGCTTTCGAATACAAAAAAAAAAAAAAAATAATAATAATAATACGTCACAGTCCATTTAAGATAGAAAATCGACTTTCAAAGTACCATTCACTGTGTTGTTTTTGCCGGAAGTAGCATAGTATTTAATAAAATTCAACAATAAAATATCTCTTATTAAACACTATTGAAAAATTAATAATCTTTTAAAATAATTAAAGTATGGTGTTACCATTGTTTATAAGAAAATATCTTAATTTTATTTGGTTTTTCCCATTTGCCGCTAATATTCAATTGAATTATATGTGTTTCAATTTCGAAAGCATTACAGCCTATATATATATATATGTCATCAAGCAATCTTAATATAACGTCATATGTGAATGCCCATCCATAATGTTATACTATCAAAATACATAATTAAATATTATTAAGATTTATGCAAATTATAAAATAATATTTTCAAAAAACCAACTATTCAAAAAATTTAATAAGTTAAAGCATAACTAACTTCCTTAAGTTCGTTAAAAATTAATGATATGTACTTCGGCAATTTGACAATCGATCTATCTTTAAATTAAGTTTTGTTTATAGCCTGGATCAACCCAGCTGTATTATCAGAACATGGGTAGCATAAAATAACCATAAACAGTAAACATTTTATGAAGCGAGTGAATGAAGATTTAAGTTATATAGACGTAAATAAATAAGTACAGAAAAATGTTCAAATGGAATATAAAAAATTATGAATTTTTCCCCTCCAAATTTACTTCGAAACCAGTGAATTGTTAAATAGTACAGAATCAGTTAATGTATAAATATTATACAATTTCTTTGTATTTAAATAACTTAAATATTTATCATACAACACAATTCTTAAAACGACATGGATTTTAAGTGTTAAAGATTTTCATTCAAGATTAATATTTGTTTCACTTAATAAATGTTTAAATAGAATTCTTTCAAACAAACAAACAAACTCATCAAGATATGCAGTAATAAAACAATAAGTATTAATAATTATGGAAATGTGGGCTTTTAATATGAAAGTATTTATTATTTGTACCTATAGTTAAACACAATGTTTGTCATCTGTTCACCGTTCTTATCTAAACATGCAAATCTATTGTTTTAAACTATGTACACCAATGTTGTAAATACACACAGTGTAGGTACATTGTGAGTATACATCAGACGTTTCGTGAGTTTGTCTTCGTTTAATAAATGGAAAATCTTGAAAAAAAAGTCATAATTAAGGTTCAAAATATTTGATTTCTGTTTGATTTATTAGGTTATTGCGTTCAATAGTAAATTCTGCCGAATTTATTTTCTTAAACTTTCTTTTTGACACATATTTACATTTGTCTTTTGACAAAAATTGTTATGATCATTTATAAATTATTTATGATCGAGGTATTAATTTTTTTTGTTTTTTATCTGAATTTTTGGTGATATATGTGAGATATAAAAACCGAATTAAAGTTCGAGAACTATTAAAATCGGCCTATTAGAACCCATCTATTTATTCTGTAAGGATATTTTTCCCTAAAAATTGAGTTCAAAGTAGAATCGATACTTAAAAGTCGATTTTAATTTTAATTATAATTATGTTCATTTCATTTTGATTGATAAATGAATTTTTCTTTGTTTTTTAATCTTGAATCGAATGACTTCCTCAGTGATATTCTGGAATTAACACTTGAGTTGTAACACAATTACAACTCAAGAAATAATGCCAAAAATTTCCAAACATATTATTGTATATTTATATATACTGTATGTATTGTATATTTAGGATATGAATGCTTTTATAAATAGTTCAAACATTGATATTGAACGATATTTCGAGTATCTAAAGAATTAAACTTGTTGGTTGCTTGTTTTTCTACAATTGCATTGAAACATTATTTTAAATCTCAAGTTAGTAAGACAGAATTTAATTTAATCCAATGATAAAAATAATGTTTACATTCATTCTATTAGTTAAAAATAAAAAAATTTATATATTTACACGAACACAATAAAATTGATAACAGATAAATTCTATAATAAAGAACACATTTATATTTAATCACACTTAAATAACTATAACAATAAACACTAGAAAATAATTAAAAATAAATCAATAAACATAATTGATTAGAATAAATAATAGTTATGAGAAATACACAAACACATCTGAAAACGTTATCCTTGACATCCTTACTATAACTATAAAATTAAAATATTTGTTAGGGACTTTAAACAAGTAATATATAGCATTAAGCATTACAATAGTTAAATCATTTGCGTTATTCCATTGTTTGTAAACAAAACTTTCACGTGAACATTTTTATTCATTAATTTGATTCACTACTATTTATAGTATGCGATTAGGCACAGTACATGCATGTTTAGTAGCTTGAAGAGATGTTGCGACCGATAAAAAATCAGGCCCGTTATACTTCATAGAAAAACTGCTAAACATATAAATAAACATGAACTAATGCATAATTAGATATTTATTCAAATTTTTTTATTGTTATCAATCCTTAATTTTTCAAAAAGTAATTTGTGCGAAAAAAATATTTTTAAAATTTTATATTCCATATAGATAGATATATGGAACATGATATGAAAAATTCCCTCATATTGTATTTTTCTTGGTTTGTTAGCTATTATTGTTGCCATGGATAAAATTCGTTAAAATAAATCTTATTTTTCGGAAAATTATAAAAATCTTTTTCATGTTTATTTTTCAATTGTGTTTAGTCATCCATGGTTTATCCACAATGCAATTATTTTTAAGAATGAAATTTTATTGTATACTTTTCCTCATGATCTTTAAAAAGTTACATTGAACTTATTAGGTTTTAATTCAATAAGTTTCACTTTTTAAAATCCTCTATAAAAGACATTAAATTATTGCTTTTTTCAAGTTCAAAACAATTGAAATTAAAGCTGAATAATCAAATACAAATATTTAATTATGTGTTTTAGCTAATCTCTAGAATAAGTTCCGCATCTTTCCTTTTTACATTTGTTTGTACGTATTGATACAAAATATTTCATAAAACAATAACTGCAATTTGAAAACGAGTAAATAAATTCGATAATATACATTGTTAAATTACAAAGTTAAACTTTTAAAATTAAAAACCTTAAACTATTAAAAAATTGGCAATGATATTCTTAATATAATTTGTTTTAAATATTTAAGATGTCTAACAGTGAACCTTGGTCTAATATATGAAACAATTAAGTATTCTCCAATATTAAAACTTTTGATTCTTTTACAAGAACGCATAAGAATGGAACTCAATAGGTGAAAAGGTGAAACCACCAATTTCAACGTACCACCGATTTCCAGGGTAGTAATGACCGGAACTCTTTTTGAAAATTTCAGGAACATCTTTTATTACCTTTCACATACAGTATACAGTTTACAAGTGTTTATTATTGAAAATTTGCATGAAGATAAATTTTTAAACAATAGTATAAACATACTAAGCAGACATAATATGTTATATTTGAAATATATATTTATTTAAAGAAACTGTAGCTTAAGTTAATGACGTATATTTTTAGTTGTCACACTTAGGTAACCGCCAGTGGATAAATCACCGTATAAATCCGTAAATTAAAAATTAAAGCTATTTAAAGGACTTTAGGACTGATAATAGACACACCAACAAAAAAACAAAAGAAATAATAATATTAATATTAATAATTAAAAACAGTTTAGTCGACCATACGCCGGGTATTTATATAATTAACAATGGAAGTTATTATCTTCACTTATACTACATATTATTAAATGGCAAATTAAACATTATAATTATCATAATTATGATAAGAAATTTTTCTACATTCAAAGATAAAAACACATAATGGCGAAGTGTGAAGTTTTGAGAAGATAAATATAAAAAGGAAATACATTAATAAATAATTATGTTATTTGTGCATAAACATGTTCGAGTTATATGATTATTTAATAATATAAACTATATGCTCTTTATATAGATTATATTATTAAATAATATTTTGCTCATTCCTGTAATTTGTATGGGCCAAATGTAGAAACAAAGACTTTCATAATAGCTATTACAAACTGTATACAACATGTCACAAAATTGATAACATTTTGGAATTTTATACACAAAAGAAAAAATATGTATTCACTTACTCATATTTGTTTCTCTTAAAGACATAGAGAGCTGATATTTTGTGTGATTGATAGTGCATTAAAGTCGACAATAAAAGGATTATTCAAATTTCTTAGGTTATCAGGGTACAAAACAAGATAAAAATATTTATGTTAATATAAAAACACGAACCGCGGTTAATCTTAAGTGATTATCATTCAAGCCGCACGTTTAACAGCACTCACATAGGATATCTTAGGATTTTCCTCTAGGCAGGGTTTATGTTGAGCAAAACATGTCATAACCTGTTAAGATTTTAAATGTTAAGATAGAAGAAGTTGTTAAAGATAAACAACTGATTCTTCGAGAAGTTTTCAGAAAATTGTCGTCGAGGACTTGGGCTCAACAAATGTAACTGTCTTAAAAAATACTTGTCGAAGAAATACGCTTGCGCTTAAAGTAAGTTATCAAACTTACTTTATAATTCATAAATGCTTCAACAGCACTCCATGTTGGAAACATATAAAAATAACTATTGGCTATATTATTTCTATTTGTAAGTAAGATACTCACTCGTAAAACGTAGCATGTGCTACACTTTGATGGTGAAAGTCCGAAAAAATTATGTATTTTTAGTAAATCCTTACATTTACCAACTAATGTCTGTAAATCCCTAAGATATACCGGTAAAACCTAAGATAATTCAGTAAACGAACTCTAACAGTAACATTTACACTTATAATTGATTTTGTATGAAATGTTAACTATAATAAATATATTTTTACCATAGATAAATTTAAAAATGTGACAGTCATAAAATTAGGTATCTATTTTCTTGATTAAGACTTATGATGTATCTCCATAGTAAATACAATTTAATGGAGTAAATTTATCTATTGATGAATATCTTTTGTTTATTGATAAAACGAGTGCTCCATCGTAGCATCACCATTTTGATTCTTGTAACTAATGTTGGATTGATGGATATTATTAAAAAAATAAAATTGGGTATAGATAAAAAATTAAAATCTGTTAAAAATCATTTTTGAAAATATAAAGTGCATACAATAGAAATTGCGCTTGAATGACAGAAAATCAGAATCATAAATTATGTATTCATGTTATTCTTTAATACTCACGATCATAGACATATAGAATTTTATCACCACAATTTTATCAAACAAATGTTTTATAAGCCAATGTTATATACAAGGCGTAGTACAGTGTGCTTTCAATTCGAAAACAGTCAATTCAACTGTCATAATATTGATTATTCAAAGTTTCTTAAAATTTAAAAACAGTTAAATAAAAAATTAATGACTCAACGAAAATAGTAATGTATCTTAGGAAAATCGTAAAATTATAATAAACTATAATGACTTGATTTGAATGGAAAAAAGCTTACGAAAAAATAAAAGACATGTTTATTTAAAAAACTTGATGAAATTGAAATATTAGAACGTAAGACGAAAATATTACTTCAAACCATCTGTGTCGTTTAAAATAAACAATCTAAATATAATACTATAATGATCAGATGCAAATTTAATGATGACCTTTAAGTAAGATATAGTGAGTCGTATATTTATAAAAAAAATGTCAAAATACGAATAGAATTTAAATAATATTTTCCTAACGATTTTAGGTTACTGACAGAAAATATTAATTTTTGCAGTAACATTTGTCAAAATATACCCAGACATAAATTTGAAACATTTTTAAACACCAAAGAAGTAATCATAAAATTATCCAGTTGGTTTAAATTGGGTGTCACATGGAGAGAGAAAAGTCAATTACAAGAAATTTTTACCTGAAATTTCTTTTTATAAAATTTTATAAAAAGTTAATATAGTCTATGGATACCTATTGGTATATGCCTAGAAACACATTATTGTTTTGATAAAATATAATTTTCATCTGGTAAGCAGATGAGTGAAGGTCGATGTTATTTGGAATCCTCTACCGTCAATTTTGGTTATTGACTTATATGATTCTATTATTAGTTCTTGAAATTAGTATAAGTAGATATTACATCTAAATTTACTTAAAAATGGTGCTTATAATCAACTCTATATGTTAGGTAATATGAAACAAATCTATATTGTGAAAATAATACTAATTTTTTAAGTCAATAAGTCTATGCACCATACTGTAACAATTTTCGAAATGCCTTATCACTTCAATGTTTCAGACACATTCCTTAATTGTTCGCGACACTGAGTTAAAACGTTTATAGTTAACATAGACATTAATCCGGAATTTATTTATCACGAACGAAAAATAAATACCCGTTCTTAAACTGCCATTATTTTAATTTTTTTTTTCATATAGAGTCCCCATAAGATAAATTATGTTTCATATTTTGTCTATCATATGTTTGGAACAAATCACACATTTTGTAAAAAATAGGTGCGTGTACTTACACACATCAGAAGTTATACTTCTTTGGCATCATTAAAAAACAATTTTTAATTTCTTTTAAATAATTGATTACAATTAAATAATAAAAGAACTGGAGAAGGACAGCTAACACGGTTCGATTACGATATCCAGTGCCCCTCAATTTTTTGATGAATTTTGGCAAAACAAGCCAAAATAAGACGAAAATAAAAAATAAATCTTTCTTGTTTTCGCCTATTTTTCGAGTTATCGAACTTTTTTTTCGAAAATATACCCCAAAATAACCATATATTTTTTATACGTTTATTTCACAAAATAACCACAATTTAACACATTTCAAAAGATTTAATTACTATAGCCCTATTTGTTGTTACAATTAATAAAATTTTAGTCATTAACAACCAAAATTTCAATTTATTTAAACGAAATAAACATTTTTATTTTAATCGCTTTTCTTGCTTACTCACGCCATTTTATATACTTATATTTGACTGAAAAAAAATAACTAAGTAACATTATTTTGAAATATTATAGCAAACATTAAAAAAAAAAAGTTCCTAAATGAATATAATGAAGATTTTATTGTTGAATTTTATATAAAACATTCATGCTAACATTTCATCGGCAAATCAAAAATTTAAGTTTAATCACAGGTTGAACGTAGGGGCCAAAAACCAACCCGACCCGTGCAAACTATACCCCACAAATCTATGGGTAGTTTAATCACATGTTGAACGTACAGTTGAATGTTAATATTTCATAATAATAAAAAATATCATGAATAATAATCCCCAATAATTATAACAAAAAATTAATTTTTAAAACATTTTGACATTTACTGTTAATTAATATTTAAAACATTTTGACATTGTACAGCACCTCATTTTAAGAAACTTTTTTTTTTTTAATGTTTGCTATAATATTTCAAAATAATGTTACTTAGTTATTTTTTTTAAGTCAAATATTTATGATAAAAAATGGCGTGAATAAGCAAGAAAAGTGATTAAAATAAAAGTGTTTATTTCGTTTAAATAAATTGAAATTTTGGTTGTTAATAACTGAAATTTTATTAATTGTAACAACAAATAGTAATTAAATCTTGTGAAATGTGTTAAATTGTGATTATTTTGTGAAATAAACGTAAAAAATATAAGGTTATTTTGGAGTATATTTTCAAAAAAAAAAGTTCGATAACTCCAAAATAGGTTAAAACAAGAAAGTTAGTATTCTTCATTTTCGTCTTATTTTAGCTTGATTTATCATAATTAAAAGTCAAATCGAGGGGCCCTGGATATCGTTATCGCCCCGCCAACACAGTCAATAAAACTCAGTTTAAATTTGAAAAATTAAATAAATATATATTTTCTTATATTATTCATTTTTTAATATTTATTAATTTAATATTCACTTTGAAGTTTGAACCTGTGAATTTTGTGTGACAGTGATGCACGCACATCTTAAAATTTCACTCTCATCATTTTTTTCAAACGTGCATTTTTTTAAAGAAGTATAACTTCAAAAATTTTATTACATCGGTGCAATAATTTTTGTGGGAACGATCTTCCATACATACATACTCACAAACTTTCGTGTTTATAATATTAATTGAATTGTTTTTATTAAATTACAGTATTATAAGATGTTTCTTGAATAATAGCACACATACCTACTTATACTCCTACATGCAAAAAATTCTACAAGCGACGCATACCTACTACCTACTCATCTTTTATATGTGGTGAAGAAATATGCTTTTAATGCCGTAAGATTTATTTTCTGTCAAAAATATCAAAAAATTTATTTTCATTTTGATTCAATATAATTTTGTACACTTACTTGATCAAAACTACAGTGTTGTTTACAAATAATATAAGTAATGTTTTCATTTCACCTATCGTGAAAAAATATGATGGTGTTTTTATGAACGATTAAGAACTTCTAAGAAATTAACAAAATCCAAGTTTTTGTATAGTTTTGGTACTCTTTATAAATAAAAATTTAATAAAAAGTCGACTTGTACAGTTTTGACAGCAAAAAAAAAAAAACAAAATATGTTTTTTTATTTTTTTGTTTTCATTCCGAATCGCGTACCCACTTAGTTACTTATGATATAACCAACAAAAGCAGTGATTGGTTTCCAACTTCACATCATTAGATTAGATTTAAATTCGAATTTCCGTAAACTAGCCGGAATAAGCCATTTTTAAATAAATGTAATTGACAAACGCCTGATTTTTTAATTTTTTATTAAGGACTCAAAATAGGAATTTCAATAACAAGATTTAGTAAAATTTGATGATTTACAAAATTCTTTAAGATAAGAGCCTCTTCCGCATGAATTTTGTGTTTTAGTGTATTTATGTGGGTAGAATTTTGTTATTAATATTAAACAAACAGTAAAAGGAGCTAGAATCTTGAAATTGTTAACTTCGTTCCGAATTAGGTATACCACGGTTTTAAAACGAACGTAAAATGACTATTCTGTAATATTTATAAATCTCTCTCAATGAAATAACTTGTTTCAATGAAATAAATATTGTTTCAATGAAATAAATATTATGTTTTCTGGATTCTGATAGAGAATGAAGCTCGAATAATATTTTAGAGTTTTGGTGAAACTTGTTGAGTTTATTTTCCAATCTCGAAACCGAACTTTACTTATATCTTAAATTTTAAGCACCATTTTTTTAGTTGCCATTTTTGCATGCAACATATAAAACTTTATATTATTAGATTTAACTAGAATCTATTAAAATATGTAAGAAAAACTTCACCTATTTTCTGGATCAGCTACAAATATATTCCTGGTTTCAAAATTGTCAGATGTTTTGAAATAAATATACATTAAAAATAATTGGTTTAGTTAGGTGCGTTTTGAGTCATTTTATGTTTCAATCTCTCCTTATATAACACCACTATCTATGTGAAATAAAATAGTCCTAAATAATAAAAATATATAAATTCTTTAAAATCTATAAACTAACAATACTTTGGCATTACTAAGCTGAAATAATATTTTCATAAACAAGAATTAACGATTCTTGAAATTTACAAAAGCAGTTTACAAAAACAAAATATGCAAGATTTTAGAAATCGTAAAGTTCATACTTTTGCTCGGAGATCGTAGACAAGAACAAAAATAAAGATCCGTAAAGATCCAAGTCCTAAAGATTGCATTTCTAGATTATGGTTACCCAATTTGTTTGGTCACTTACATAATAAACATTTTATTAAACACGTTTAATATTTACCAAAAAAGTGAAATGCGTTGAAACTTTATATTCTACCCCACAATGTCCAACATTAAAAAAGTTTTATACATAAATGATTTACAACCCAAAAGGGGTTATCTTCTACCGCTTAAAAGCTCTTTTAATTAAATTGACATCCCTTGAGTAAACACTTACAGAGTATAAAATATATTATGTTGATATGATTCAACCCACAGCAGTGGTGAGTGCAAAATCCATTATTTTAAAATTAACCCCTTTTTACAACACATAGGTAGATACAGTTATTTTACCCTTCTTACATACAAACGTACATAATATATAAATATATTTCTTGAAAATTATATAATAAAGAAATCTACAAACATTAAACTAAAGAAAATACTTACATTATACGATTCGTACATTGAAATTCTGATTTGAACGGTAGTTTCCATAGAACTTCCATATACTAACATTTGACTCAATACAAATGTTCATGGATCCATTTTCTAATCTAAAATATCTAAACAAAAACGTATTCTAAAATAAAAGTAACAAAAATATCCAACATAAATAAGTTAAGATATCATAAAGTATAGTTCAAATTCATATTTTTTTAGCTTGTAAATCGAAATTTTCAGCAAGAAAATAGAATATGTTGTGATACAGCCTGAATTTAGTTTAAAAATTTGGCACCATTTGTCTGCCACCCACCATAAAGTTAATCATTTAGCAACTTTTTACAATTTTTATTTTTTCTGAAATTATTATATATATTGCTTATTATATGCATAGCTTTCTTTACGAATTTAATAAAAAATAATTCCAGTAAATTCCATATATTCATTTAAAAATAAGTTTTCTACAATTACTGATTTATACTAAAGACTTAAAAATACGAATATAATTTTAAATTATTATTAAAATAAAAAATCCTGATCCTTAGCAACTAGAATATTTCAGTAGAGATTTTTAACAAATGGCCAATAACATTTTCGACGATTTCGTTAGAATAAAACTTTCCTGTTAAAAATTATTTTTTATAGTAAAATACAATACGAATTAGTAGTTTGCATTTTTTCATTTGCTTCTTGGACTAACTAATGCTTAGCTATTAATGGATTTAATTTTTGTAGTATTTCGCAGTACGTATGAGTGAAAAGTAAATTTTTAGTATTATTTATCTTCATGTAATATATCTTTGTCGTCAAAAATACTTTTTTGTCTTCCAAAAATTTTTTTAAACCACACCAAGTCATGTGGATAACCATATTATTAGATATATAGAGGTGAAAATGTCGAGCATAAAACCAGGACACCGTCATCACACTAAAGAAATATATGATAAATATGTGTATAGATTCATGTGTTTGAGTGAGATATAAAATGTGAGACAGTTGTTTTTTGTAGATGATTATTGTGTTGCTTCATTAATTTTCATTTTTGCATATATCATGAAGTAAATTGCTTTTGAACGAATTTCCTTTTTTACAATGCAATTCAAAAGTTATATAATGTTTTCAAATTAATGAATCAATGTTGGTCTGGACTAGATCAGGAACTGTGAACAAACTTTACTTATAGTTAAAACAAAAGAATTTGTAATATCTATTGCGCGATTAATTTTTGGACAATTTCTGTTGTAGCACACCAAATAAATATAGTAAATGCGAGTTTTATGGAATTCAATTTTGATTTTCGCCCATAAAAATAAAACTATTAAAGTTTATGTGGAAATAAGTTCATCAATTTATTGAAAATTTAACTATCTCTAATCGCATCAAATAAGTATTGTTTCTGGATGAACAATTGATAATGTGTAGGAACATAAATATTTATCATTTGACTAAATTGTATATAATATGGAACACAAATGGCATATAATTTGAAATTAATCATTTTATATTGTGTATAGATACTTATATTAAATATAAGTAAATAGTTATTGATTATTTTAGAAATTAATAAATGTATGGCAAATTTAGTTGATTTTAATCATATAAACCCATTAACATATGCTCCAATTTTTAACTCTTTAAGTATGCTTTCCAAAATTAATTGCCTACATAGGTAGTTGCACCTTCTGAATATTTTTCAACGATATTTACAAGACGTGTTTTACTTCCTTTAGTCACGCCAACACCAATTTCCCTACTTTTTCGGGAATTATGGAGCTCCTCATTGCTCCTGGGTCACAGTTCCTCCGCTTCCTATTCTAACGCACAATAGACTGCTAATTGCGAAGAAAAAGAATTAAAAACATGAAATGTTAAGTGAATATAATTTGGCATGGTATTCCAAATTACGTTATATATGGGTATTTCATATTTGTAATCCAGCATAGGTTACTTTAAATAGTTAAGTACAAAATTTCTACTAATTATCAAAATATTTATCCATTAAAATATAATAGTTATAGTAAAGGTCTCATTTCGAATAAAACATAATATTTAACAGATTAAGAACCCTTTCACAACTGGTTGGAGAATCGAAAATGAAGGTATATTTACATTTTGAGAAATTTCTCTATTTTGCCATAGTTAAACAAACAAAAGCAAAGGTTCATCAGCAATATTTATTGAGAAGTAATGTCTATATATTTAAAAATTTGATATAAATAAAACAAATAATTAAAAAATAAAAATCCGACGAATTTAAAGCTTAGTTTGTAAATACCCGCATGAAGTTGAGTAGCAGTCGAGACCCAATTGCAAACTGCAAACCTCTTCAACTTAATGCGAATTTTTAACTCACAGTTTAATTTTTCATTTAAATTAATCAATCTTGATTCGGTCGTTTTAGTGCATTACTGTAAAATTTTCTTTTATGCAGCTGGGTTTTTATTATTTAAATTATTTGCTTTATTTTAAACTTATTAGTAAACAAAATGCAATGGTTAAAAATTTTTTAAACCAATTTATTATTCCTCCTTTAATTTAAACATATAATTTGTATAAATGTTTGATTTATACTGAGCTCTTAATGTCGTTTATTTTGATACCCAAACTTATAAATTTTAGAAATTAATTTAAATTAACGTTTTAATTACTCCTTCGATCCAAAATGTACCCATATTTTTCAAACATATATCTTAGGACTTTTCTAGAACGTAAAAAATGATACCTGAATTGTTGAAATCCTTTTGAAAACCGTTTGAATTGTATTAGGTAATAAAGAAATTTTCAGTTATACATATACGCGCGAAAAAATTAATTTCAGGAAAATCAGCATTGTATCGTTTTGGAAAGAAATATCATAAATTTATTAGGTTTGTGTTTTCTGCGTGTTTTTTAACGTTAACAATGTTATCATATTCGTGTAATTTCACCATTTTTAGATCACTACAATTTTGACCATTTTAATTATTCTGAATTTAATAAAAAATTTAATCAAGATGCTCTTTAAACCTTTAACGTCAGTTTCAACAACAACAGGCTTAAATAACAGCCCACTTTTTAAATAACCGGTATTGTAGGATGTAAATATATACATCCTTTAAATAATACTAAATATATGTTATAGTGCACAAAATTTCACCTCAAAATCATTCAACGTTCCCTCTTGTGAGTATAAATTGCGCCTTTGTTCTTTCTATGACAAGGAAAATAAGCTTCGTTTAATTTTATTTTGTATTCGAATTATAATTTTTGTTGTTGAGTAACGTCAATTTGTATTTTACGTTATTTCATTATATTTACTATTACTTCCGACTTATATATATAGCGATATCGGAGGTATTGTATTCCTGTATTTCTGAAATTGTATTCCTGTATTTCCCATTTGAAATAAAAGAAAATGGGTTAATATTTTCACGTAAATGCCGATATATCGTTAACCAACATTTATTTTATATTACAAAATTCACAGTTAATTTTAATAGGCACCCCATATATACACTGTTTTACGTGTAAACGTTTTAAAAATTAGTACCTTGTTTGATTTGTATACCTATTTATACGTAGGAGTAATTTTTGTTAAAATGACCATTGGCATTATGTTAGTGGAGCTCAAGCGGGGAATTTTATATTTACTCAAGCGCCTCAGATAAAGACATAAAATATACGAATGTATAGGATAGTCGATCAGAAAAGTAAAAGAAGTATTTTATTTTGAAGGAAATAATACAATAATAACGAAAAATATATTATGACGATTTTATGCGTGATATAAGGGTGAGGGGGTGGAGGTTACAAACTTGCAAACCAAAAATGTTACCTGAAAGAAATTTTATAACCGTCAGAATGAGAAAATTCCACGAAATGATCGTCAGTTTCTGAGACTCCTGTATGAAAATCTAACGCCTTCGATTATTTCACAGTGACGATTTTTTTGCATTTTTCAACAGCTACCTCGAGCTTGCTTGATCATCTATACCAGGGGTCTCCAAACTTTCCAGCCTTAGTGCCATACTGATTACTCCAGTAAGTTCCGAGGGCCAAAACCATATTAATAATTATTCAACATAAAATTAGAATACTTCAGTAAACTAAATTTAATTTGCTATAAAAAATATGTTCTCTAAAAGGCTCTCCGCGGGCCGGACAAAATCTGTCTGCGGGCCGGATGTGGCCCGCGGGCCGTAGTTTGGAGATTCCTGATCTATACCATTAAATTCGGTAGATTAGCATACCTTCCGTCTTCAGAGACACCTGGGTTTTATACCGTATCAATATCTGATACACTTGAGTATGTCCAGGTGGTTATTATTATTTTCAAAAGAGTGTAGTCACTGCCCCTTAAACTAAAAAGGAATACATAATAATGAACTTTTTGTTTATACCATCTAATCTTCAAAGTTAAGTAGGTCCCAACGACGCTTGAGTAAATCCCCATTTAAGATCGTAGCCTCCCCTACCATTTAAAGTACTATACTCATAAAATAAAATATTATAATTATATCATACTATTAAAATTTGTAAGGCAACATTTATCCACAAAAGGCTATGATGCTAACCGAAATGAATTTAGTATACTGTGTTTGCGACTTCTCGTAGTTGCTACAAAAATAAAAATTTTGTTTTTCAAATAATGGAATTGTCATAATATTTTACATCTAAGGATCATTAAACGTTGAAGAGAGAATTTAGATACCATATGTTACGTAAATTTTACGTTATACGTAAATTTTATAGTTTTTTATACATAGATACATTTTTTATTTATTTATGTGCTATTGGTTAAGCATTATTGTAATCCGGTAGTTATATAAGGTGATCTAAAACACGCATTAAAAAATTATAATTTTAAGCAATTCATCTTCAAATTATTTTTAACGTATTTTGTTGTTGTTGGTTTAGTATTATTAATTTCTAAACTTTAAGCCAAAACTTTAAGCTTTTTTAAGCCAAAAAAAGAAATCTTATTGATTTAGTACATATTTTTAATAATTTTGAATAAAATCAATTTTAATATCATATATTCTAAACATTCTAAAACATTTTTGGTTTGGGCGAATAATGTGTAATATCTCGATAATTTTAATTGGGTATTACAATTGATTCGTTATCTTTTGTAAGTCTAATAAAAAATAATTTTACACAAATAATAGTGACTAGTTCGGATTGGTACTCGGTCGTAAAATAGATCTCCAATAAACTTCATAAAAATCAAGAAAATAACAAAACCGTGGTCAGTAAAATTAAGGAAATAAAAGCCGTTACATTCTATTAAGTAATTCAATATAAAGGATTGCCTTTCAATTAATTAGCGAAAATTGACGGCCTTTTACATAATGGAGGGTACTTCAGGAATATGTTTCAATCCCCCTTTAAAAGTACTGTTTTTTGTGTAGGTATTCAAATACCAGGTTTTCAACGGTTCATAAATTTGGTACTACAATACCAACACCTTCGCAGTTCGCAGCGGTATGCATTTACAGTAAATATTAAATAGTAAAAAAATAAATGTTAAGAATAAACTCATCTACATAAATATTCCCTCGAAGGGAATTAAATTTTTCTTTTGTTAAAATGCACATTATGATATTCAGATTTTTTTGTTTTTGATTCTCAAAGTGGAAAATATTTTTTGAAAATTATTTTATTTGTTAATTAGTATGTTTTGTGAATTTATTTTATCTATCTGTCATTTTTACGATTATTAATGTTTAAAATCAAATTATTATTTTCAAATTGTTAAATGCATCGATCACATGTAAATTCTCTAGTTATACCGTTTTGACTACAACGATAACACTTACAAGCTTTCTAACAACATTCTGTTAACTCATCTGATTATTACATTTTTCTTACAGGTGTAAAATTAAATCATAGATTGTAAAATCGTAGAGAATTTGTTTCATGATCATTAAGTCCATGGTGTATGGACTCCAATTTTGTAACTGGTGATTCTGGTAAAATTTAACCCTGGATCGACTTTTAATGATATTTTTCTTGTTAATAAAATTTTTTATTTAGATGCTGAATATTCACCAAGTTCTTATAATTTTGCCATTAATATATAAAGCAGAATTGTCTTAATGGCCACATTATCTAAAATAACAATACTGAAAGAAAATTTTAAAGTGGATACTTACTTTCATGCAATTTACTGGATATACAGAATCGTACAAAGTTATTCGGTGGAAAATATTCAATACCAAAATTCTTGTTTCCAATTTCTATGCTATATTTGATCCTCTTTATAAGTACACCGAGCATGTACATGAGTCCATACCCCATTTCTGTAATTTCTGTACGCATTACTAACATTTGCTCAATACGTAAAATTTAAAAGTTTGTTAAAAATACCACGGATTAAGAATAAAATAACATAATTACCCTATAAACAAACTTTCCTTTTTGTTCAATAATTAATTATATTAACTACGTAAATTCAAAAGCGTAGCCACTATCTTGAAAGGCATATGATATAAGACGCTTCACACTGAATATCGAAATGTTTTTGTACTATTTATAATCATTTATATTGGACCCCTTTGATCACTTTTTAACCGACTTCAAAAACTGGAGAGATTATCAATTCGTCAGTTTTCCTTCTTTATTTAAGTGTCAATTTTAAAAATTACTTTTGCTTTTCATTTAGTACAGCTTCAAAGTGGTTCTGAATTAATTTGAAGAAATATTAAGGACGAAAGAGAGACAAGGGGCAAAAGTATTTTTTTTTAAATGAAAATTTTTATGGTATACAACACTCAAAAGTAAAAATAAAAATTTTTCAAAGAAAAGGAACCGCCTTCAAAAAAAAAAATTGAACTAAAAAGTAAAAATTATTTAAGGTCACAAAGAAATTATATAAGTTTACAATTTAAGATAATTGGTTTCTATTCCGTTCATTTTACTGAAGGCCTTTCTTTTTTTTGAAAAAAATTGATAAAAAATTTAGGAAAATCTAGTAGCCTTTTAGAACAAAATACCCAAGTGGAGTGTTTTAGTTAAAATTTGATTACAATTAAATAATAATTTTGGATTATATTAATATTAATTGACTATATTACTACGTCTCACTGATTTTGAACTAAGCTTTTAAACAGATGAAATTGAAAAACGTTAAAACGTTATTTACCACTATTTAAGAACCTAAACGAATAAATGAATTGCCTTGTCCTTTTATAGACGTCCTGTTAAAAAGAATGACGGTAATAAAGGAACGGTTATATTGGAAATACTCGTTGAAGACTTAAAGACACTAACACACGACTGAATTTAAGAATGTTTATAATTACTTAAAACCCCACATACCATTTGATTTTAAACTATTATTCTTTTCTCGTTTAATAATTTTGAAGCGACAAAACAAATGACAATGCAGCTTACGCAATGAAACATAAGTTACAGTTTAAACTCCCCTTTAGCCTAATCCTCTTATTCCAAACGTATTAAAATATGATGATAATGAACATTAAAATAATAATAGATATTTGGAATAAATTTCGATTTTTTCACCAATTTTCTATATCAAAAATTTTTGTATTTTATAAATATGTATGCCGACTAGAAACTAGTCATTATTGGTATGAGTTAGCTAGTCGTAATGATTCTCCGAGGAGATTTGGGTATATGCGCTATTTGTAGTTCCAAGTTCCAAGTATCTATCAAATCGCTACGTCAATCTACCAGCTTTGATCGCATGTTCAGTGTTCGACCAATTCTATTGCATGGACCACGTGATTTTGACAGTTAAAAATTTCAAAATTAAAATTAAACTTGCAAAACTAAAAATAAATAATGAAATTAAATAATTTTAAATTCAAATATCGTGTTAATTCTAATAATTCAATTTTTAATTGAAAGCTTTATCCAATAATATGCCTTTATTTTTGATTGTAAAGTAAAAAATTGATAAGAGCATCTTATACTAAATTTGTGAAGCTTGGGAGACTGGTAACAATAATCTTACCGATGTTTGCAGGAAAATCCTTAATATTAAAATCACCATATAATTGGCAATTTGGATATTGAAATTACAAAGATTTAATATAGTCAAATAGTTGTTGATAGGTATCATATTTTATTTTATTAGGTGATATGTAGACTGTTCCAACGATGTATTTGTTAGCTCCAGTGTCTAGCAAAACAAAAACATTACCTAAACCATTACCTTGATAGAAATATTCTAAATTGAAGACGTACTCATAAGAGGCATTTTGTACATTGGACAATCAACAAAATCATATAATATATGAAATCTATTCTGGTGTATTTATTCACACATGTAGCTGTGTGTTAGTTGTAACCATTCCATTAGCCTATAATTACTAGGATAATGGGTATAGGATTAAAGTTTATTTCACTAAAATATACTCACTACTACATACATTTTCATGTATGATAGTAGTATCCGTATAGTACCTATCGTATTCGACCGATCCAATAAAGTAGATAGTTTAGTTACTTTTTAAAATGTGAATATAAAATGAAAAATAAATAACGCTATTAGAAAATAATGCAACATACGTTGTAAAACCACAGCATATAGGATGCGTTTTTGTAGGGTATATTGGAACTTGTTACACACAAGTGGATGTTATCTACAATATCTTCTTATGAACATTATCTAAATAATATTTCTAATAAAAAATGCACAATGGTTTTACATGATCGAAAAATACGTTATTATGCCCAACACATAGAAGTTCCTCGTAATGTACAAATATACTCACTTAAATAGATAAATGTTCGTAACGTCTTCAAATAATGTTTTATAATGAGGATGAAAACCTGGATTGTTATTTTTCCACAATCATTTGCTATGCATGTTCCACATTTCAAACGTAGAAAATTGTTATATATTATTAGGCTCACGAAGTAAATTTCAGTTTCAAGATTTTTGCCTCAATATCCGGAATAATTTACCAAACTCTAAGTTCAAAATGTTCACGATTTATCGGCATTTATGTGAAAATATCCAGTATGGAATATATTTACTTAATCAGGTATATCTCAGAATCTCCTTAACTGATTGAGTTGCAAGTTGGGCATCAGGTAAATATAAATTTGTACATTTATATATCACCAAAATTCTATGTGATAGAAAGCTAGTTTTATAATTTTCACGTTTATTCATTTTGATTTTTAAATTTCTTTAATAACGATGTTCTAAATTAGTCAATTTTGATATAATTTAAACTACTAACATGAACCTATATCATATAAAATTTCATCAAAATAATATAAAAAGGTATGTACTTTATAGTGAGAAGAAAAAGTTTCAAATTTGATGATTTCTTTAATAAAATATTCATTCAAGTTTCTTTAAATTTACTTATTAGCGCATTATCAATTCTTAACATAGTTATCAAGTGTTAATTAAATATTTAAATGTAGCATTACTGACTCATCCATCAATTAATCAATCATTTTATTAATTTATTACTTATTTATTTATCCAACCAATAATTTTTGCTATCAGATAATATTTCATTTCTCGGTAATAATCAACCATTGAAACTCCTTTGTGGATATATACATATGTTCCAGCATAGCTCTTGAAATGATGAACCAATTTTGATGAATGAGGTACCCATCGACTCATTATTACAGTGCAATTGTTAAGCTATATATTAAGAATAAAATAAATATTTTGGAAGTAACAAAAAAAATGGAGATTGTACATTATTTATTATTTCAAATGAATTTTATTGAGTATCAAATGAAAACTCAATTTTGTATGTATAAATGAATTGTTCGTGTGTATTCGTTCTTACGATTCGAGCCACATAAACTTTATTTGATGGTAATGACAAAAGTTACATTAAAACAAGTGTACATAACAGCTAACAGACTCAATTGTTTAGATAATAGACTATGATTTAATTTCATTGTTTGGACTAAATTTTAATTAGCATTCATAAAATACTACAAGTATCCAGTCTGTACAATTACATATGTATATATGCATAATAATAATATGCATTGTTATTATCTATATGTGTTTATTAGTAAAATTTGAACTAAAATTGTGGAGAATTGAGACATTTTGCGAAAAATTTTTTTGTTTAAAAAATATAAACATTTTTTTGTATTTTAACTTTTCTTTTATCTTTTATAATTTAAAACTTGGGTCAAGGATCCAGTACACCCAATGGACCGATTTTGCTCATTCACGCACTTTAACTCACTGTTTATTTTTCGAATACGGCACTTAAATTTCAACTCACTATCACTTTTTGTTTTTGAGTTATAGTGATGATGGACGGGCGGAAAAACGGACGTACAGCAATATAGGATAATTGGGTAATTAGGTGTTTCTATGAACATCTATATCAAAATTTTGTTTGTTAGATCACTATAATTAGATTATCATGCTCATTTCAAAAACTTAAATAGATATGATGTGAAATTTAGATGAGCAAAATTGGTCCATTGGATGCAACGAATACTTAACCCTACTTTTAAACTAAAAAAGATATAAGAAAGGTACATAAAATATTTATGAAAAAAAGAACTTTAGTTTCAAACATTTTTTTGTAAAATGTTTGAGTTCACTATTACTATTTTAGATCAAATTGCTGTAATAAACTCTATTTGGAGATATTAGCAATAAAAATTATTATTAAACTTTATACATATATAACTGTATAGACTGGATATTTATATAATTTTATGAATGCTAATTATTAATAATCCAAACAATAAAACTCAATAAAATGTTGTGTATCTAAACAATAAACTCTTTTAGTTGTTATCTTCATTTGTTTAATTAACACTTCAAGAGAAAAATTATTTTAAAAGTTGTATTGACTGTTTATACCACCAAATGAATTTTTTAACTTTAAAATTTGTTGCCTAAACTATTATAATAAATTTTAATTCTTTTAACAATAATACATTTCAGAAAACGAAGAAGCATCAGTTTCTTAGTTTAGGTTTAAAAAATAACTCCTTTCTTTTCAATTTTTTAAAAATAATAAAATTATTTTTGTATTAACTACAATTCGACTTCTGAAAATTTCAACACGTACAGAGAAGTAATCTTAAATAAAAAAAATAAAAAAATTAGGAAATAATAGCCAATATATATGCGTACACATTCATACATGTTTGAAGAACGTATGTATCCATATCTACTCTGATCCAATGATTTGACGTGTCGGATATGATACATTAATATATTATCCATTAAAGTAACATATAAACACATAGATAGGTATATAAAGAAACATCTAGTATATTTGTTCCAAATAAAAATAAATAATTGAAGTATTGTGCTGTTTCAATGGTATATTTCCTATGATGAAAAAAGAATTTAAAGTTTCACTTGAGTGTATATTTTTGACAATGGCATCTAAACAGAAAACAAGCTGGAGCGGATGCTATACAAAAGCCTCGTCGCCTTGTATTTTCTAAAAAAAAAAAGAGAAAGTCCTAGAAAACAAACGTTTCTTACAATATTTACATTAATTACAATAAATATGGCAAATGATGGTAAAATTAATGTGATAATTATAATAGTTGTATGAGAGCTCGAATTGTAGCAAATTTGAATAGTTTCTGAAAAAATATTTCAAATAAAAGATGGCTGTTTTTTGTTTGAAATTTTCTTTTATCTCTTATGGTTAAATACATAGATCATTGATCCATGCAACTAAATTGCCTTAAAAATTTTTGATTGTTTTCAATTCTCATGAGTAATCGGGCATGAAATATTAAATTATATATATATATCACTGTATTTATTCATTTAAGACGTTAACTTGATATTTATATATTAATCTCTTTTTTTTTTAGTAATCGTTTCCATAGACAAAAAATTGGAGAAATTTCGGTTGTTCGGTTGACTCAAATATATGAGAGTTTTCAAGCCAATTAGATTTCATTTTCATATTTATCCACTCGCCTTTTTTTAAACTAGAATTTTTTATAGTATTTGAGCCGTATTCATATTAAGTCACTCAGCCGTATGCATTTTTTGTCATATAAAAAAAGATTATGAATTTATGAGACCCCATTGACCGATATTGCTTTGAGTCTCATGGTCGCGATTCTGCAAGAATACTGACTTACTTATCGAAACATATCAAGCATTATTGTCCTTTTACCAGCCACGGATCGGATAAAATGATTCAGTATTATATAAAATACGTAGACAAATGTAAAGTGTAACAAATTCGTAAAAAAATAGATAAAAATTTAACGAGAATATAATAAGGCAGGGCAGTTTACACTTTCTTCCAAAAGATTCTCTAGAGACTTCCATCCTATTCTATTTGTCGAAGTCGAAATACTATTCGAATTATGCAAAAAAATTATAGAAGTGGAATGGACAAAACAAACTATTATTGATGTTTTTTACTTTTCTTAGTAATCGCAATTTATTTCATGAAAACATTCTCGAATGCCTAACTATTAAATCCAAAAATTAATTCAATCTTAAGTAGATAAAATTCTATAGAAAATCACTTCTTAATTGTTAAAACCATACTATTAAAAATTGAAACTTATTATATTATTTAATTATGTATTTAAATAGTCAAGTCAAATTGGATATCGCAGTGGAAAAAACTATCTACCGTAGACGTAATTATTAAGACCCTATATTAAATTCTACTAACCGTTTTCGATAAGTTGGATGATTTTGATAAAATTTCTTTGAAAAAAAATAGAGCTTAAACAGGGCTGTCATCTTTATGCTGTTGTATTTTTGTTTAACGTTAATGATTTGAATATTTTGAATTGGGCTTTGAATATTGAAATATTGCTTTAAATTATATTTAAATATAAATAAGCCAATGATACAAAATTTCAATACTTGCACGGATATTTGCCTTTCCCACTTCTGAGTTAAGGTAACCCTCATATACATTACATATACAACAAATATATTACAGAAATACAACACAATATTCGATTTAATTGACGTTTATTATATGTATCCATTATAAACACTGAAAAAACAGGAACGCAATTAACAAAATATGGGATAAAAACAATATCTACTTCATATATGTACATCGAAATTCATAACTAAATTTATACAAATTATAACAAAAAACAAAAGTAAAATAATTTTATGGCGTTATAATAATGGTTTATGAAGGCTCTTTCGTTTAAAATACGCACAAATATTTGATAGTATTCTATATACAGTTCATTTATGCACGGTTTTGTTGGTTTAAAATTTTGTATTGTTTATCGTATATGCATGAGCATAATCTAGTACAATATCAAAACTTGCAGCAAAATACAATAACATTGAAATTGTTACCTATGTGTTGTTTTGTTGATTTTACTGTTTCAATGAATTTTATATTTTATTTATAACATAAAATGACGTTCTTATTCCACACTGGAGAATATAAAATTAATTTATTGGTTTAAAAATTGTTATTTCTCATTCGTATCATTTAGTACAAAATAGTATTTTCGAGAAACAAATACTAGAAAATAGTATTCGTGTCTTCTCAGCCCTACCCGCAAGATTATCGAATAGATTGGACTAGTTCCGCATTTAGTATATAATAATATATACTAAATGCGGCTTTTTGAATAGAAAATATTGTTATTTGAATAGAGAATATGGATTTATTATTCTTAAATCTTCTTTAATCAAGCTCACTTAGAATTTGATAGTGGTTGGGCTCATTTATTCAATTTTAATGCAATGAATGGATTGCTGGTTTTTATTATGGAACAGTCAACTCGATAAAAATAAAAAATCCACGATTTTTATGGTGTGTTATATAATTTTTTCGGTTTAGATTAAATATTTTACCTTTATAAACAAAAGTATATCCGATAAAGACTTTATAAAACCATTAAAATTCGTGTACTTTGTAATTTTAAATAAACATGAAAGTTCAGTCCGGTGATTTTTTTATGAATTTGACTATAACTTTCTGATTGGCAAATGTAAAGCAAAATGGATCGAAAACTAAGAGACCGGGCTATTACTTATATGTCAGTAGTATATCTGGTATATATTATGTATATATTTTTTTTTAATCAAGAGGGGGAAATGCATAAAATTGCACTGACCGGATGGTCACCTTTCCAGGAGACTTTCGGCACAGTGCGGGGCTCAGACCAGAAGAAGTCTACAAAATACCTGCTAAAACCCTAAACTCTTGAGGATACTCCATTGCACCCCGCGCGGAACCGCCGTCAGGTATTACTTCGCCCGGAGAGGACTGGCTGACTATTGCCTATTTCATTATTGCCGCTGTGGACGTTTCTTTAATCGATCTCCCTGGAGAATCATCATCATCTTGGCCGATGCATCGGCCACCGCTTTCCAAATTCCTCACAGCGGACCATCAGGCCGACGATATTTTCAGGCATACCCTGGCAATGGAGAACAGCATTAAGTTCTGCTCTCTCTGCAGCGAAACGGGGGCACGCGAAGAAAATGTGATCCGCCGTTTCTTCTTCGTGTGGGCAACTTGGACATAGAGGATCGAAGTCCAAACCGAATCTGCAGAGGTAGGATCAGAAGTTGCCATGCACGGTCAGCAACTGTGTGACATAGAAGTCCACTTCTCCATGTTCTCTGTTGAACCAGGTCGCGATGTCTGGAATTAGACGATACGTCTATCTTCCGTTTGATGAAGATTCACAGCGTCTTTGCCACATCTCGATTATTACTTTCTTCTGATGCACGTGTCGGAGTGTCGTCAGTGTCACTCTGTCTTCGGTAGGAGTTTCTCTGACGCTCGTTCGCCAAGATGTCGATTGGCGGAAGACTAGCCACTACACATACAGCATTATATGATACTGTACGGTAAGCGCATGCAACTCGCAATGCACTTCTTCTGTAGACGCTAATCATTGGGCGAGCGTACGAAGACGTATCTATGGCTGACGACCAGTTTGGTGCGGCGTATAAAAGGATCGAGCTGGTGACCGTTGAGTGTAGCTGTCTACGGCTCTGTCGTGGGCCTCCTGTATTTGGAATCAACCAGGTCAATGCGTTCACCACCTTGGATGCTTTTTGGCTAGCTATTCGAATGTGTTCGTTGAACCGAAGCTTCGCGTCGATCTGGACACCTAGATATCTCAGTGACCTTCGAGATTCAATATCACAATTTCCGATGGAAAGGGTGATGGACTCCCTTATTCTTCGGCCGGTTACCAAGACGACTTCTGTCTTGTGGTCGGCCAGTTGCAGCCCAACGGATGTCAGCCACTGGCGTATGCAGGATATTGCTCTGTTTGCCTTAAATGTGACCTCTTCCAAATACTTGGCGACTACTACCACTGCCACGTCGTCGGCAAATCATACTGATGTACAGTCTTCAGGCATGGTCAGGTTCAGCACGGCGTCGTACATGATATTCCACAGGAGCGGTCCAAGAACTGAACCCTGTGGAACACCGCCGGTGACGTTGTAAGACCATATTCCCGATTCCGTGTCATATGAAAGGACACGGTTCGAAAGATAAATGCTGATGATCTTCAGCAAGGTATTCTGGAACCTGCATTAATCGAAGAGCGTTCAGAATGCAACTCCTCCTTGCTGAGTTGAATACATTTTTGACGTCGAGAGTCACAAGTGCGCAGTATTTCTTTGTACTTGTTGTCCAACTGCTTCCGGCGATCGCTTCCCTGGCATTGACTGTGGACCTGGCTTTGCGGAAACCCAACTGGTTTTCAGAGAGCCCTTGGTCACTCTCACTAAAAACCGCTAGGCGGTAGGCTACGATCCTTACCAATTCTTTGACGGTCGTGTCAAGAAGCCGAATTGGGCGATAGGATGAAGGCTCGTTCGGTGGTTTGTCGCCCTTTGGCAATAGGACCAAGTGTTGTCGCCTCCAGTAGTCCGGGAAGTTACCTTCTATGATGCAGGCGATGTAGACAGAGGGATTTCTGGTCTCTTTCTAATGGCGGCTTTCAGAGCTATGTTTGGGATTGCATCCGGTCCGGGAGCTTTTGTGTCTCCGATCTACTGGTTAGTCTTCTGCAGCTCTTCGTTTGTCACAAGTGGCACCTCCTGGACGTCCGAATCTGTTGGAATAGCCATAGTCATATGATCCGGTGATTGTTGGGGAAACAGAGTTCTCACTATCCTCTTCAACAACTCCGGATTCGCTAGCATCCCGGAGCCTCGTCCTCGCAACTTTGCCATAACCAACTTGTACGGTCGTCCCCAGGTGTCTTGATCGACTTCACGTAGAAGTGATTTCACACACTGCAGTTTACTCTCCTTGATGGCCATGCTTAGGTTTCTGCGAGCCTCGGTATATCCAGCCCTCAGAACAGGGAAGGATGTTCGACCATGAGCTTTCTGAGCTCGTCTTCTGGAGCGAAGGCATTCTCTTCGGAGATCCTCGATTGCATCGTTCCACCAATATGCTGGTCTTCTGCAGTTGTTTGCTCACCTCGTCATCGATGCATCGCAAGCTCTAGTTAGGATTGCCATCAAGTGCGCGACCTTTGTATAAGAGGTACCTTCCGGCACGTTGACGCCTTCCAACATCTCTTCGAACATCGCCAGGTCAAAAGATCGTGGGTAACATGTATTCCGGCGTGAGTCAAACGGGCTTCTCAGCGCACTGGCCTTCACTGACCTTCCATGATACGACACGTGGTACCAGACTCTCACTTCCAAATGTCACGTCGATGATCGAACTGTTGCCGTTCTTCGAGAAGATTGTAGACGATCCTTTGTTCATAATGACTTTACCCAGCATAGAGAAGCTGTCCAGGAAACCTGCTCCTCTCTGGTTGGTCACTCTGCTGCCCCAATCGGTGGCCCAGGCATTGAAGTTACCAGCTATGATTGCCGGTCTCCTTCCTTGTAGTTCTCCTACTATCTCGTCAAGCATTTGCAGAAATTCTGTATGTGAGGCACCTGGCCACTGCAAATATATGTGTTCTCTACCCTAGCCCAGGCGAATCCTTCCCGACTCGTCACTTGGACTTCCTGGACAAAGAGGCTCTTGCGAAATCAGAGTGCGGCTTTGCCAGAATTGTCTCGCAACCATGATCTCGTACCTTCGATGTCTCGGTATTGTTCGCACAGGATTGCAGCGTCAATGTTCTCCTCGTAGGCTGACTGCCAGAAGAGGTCTTTTGCTGCCTCACAGTGGTTGAGATTTATTTGCAGGAATCTCATCTTCTTTTCCGATTGGACTCTCTGTTGGTAGGCAGGACAAGAGTAAGTGCCTGTTTTATGGATCGTCGCCGTTTCTCCTTCGCACAGGATGCACCTGTACAATTTCTCTGTACAGACCTTAGCGGTATGGGTCTCACAACCGCATTTAAAGCACTGCTTTGAACGGTCTGGGCCTTGCCAATTGACAGGACCGTGCCAAGTGACCAAAATCCAAGCATTTATAGCACCTTGGGATGACGTCTTTTTCTCTTGCCCTGCTGTACACCCATCCTGCCGCAACTTGCCTTTCAGTAGGATTGCTTTCGCAAGCTTGGCTTGCAGAACCAGTACAGCGGTCTGTGTTCCTCTGTAAGCTTTCCGGATGGACTTTACATCACTTAGGTCAACCGTCTCTGCTTCATTGATCTGCGACTTGATGGCTTCGCAAATATCCTCAGCCATTGTCAACTCGTCTAAGTCCTTCAATTCGATGGCCATCATGTCTATCCGACTAATGACTTCTGCTGTGTCCTTGAGTTTTCTCTCGACTGTGGAGCATAATTCGCTCATTTTGTCGTGTGCCTTCTTATCTAGAACCAACACCAGGTTTTTCTTCGTGTCCTTATAAACCTTGGTCACGTTATTTCCAAGTTCCTTCAGTTCTGAATCATTCTTCAGCGACTTAAGGATGTCAGCGTAGGAATTTCCCTCCTTAGCCTTCACGACTTGGGTGTCGGGTCGTGTTGGTCTCGCTGCTTTCCGTTGACGAGTATTTGGCTTCTTCGTTTCCTTTGTTTTCTTGGGCATAACTTTGGTGGTCCTAGGTGTACCTTCCCCCTGACGCTTCAGTTGTTTGTCCATTTCTCTCTTCGCTTTCTTGAATTGCCTCGAAGTTAGACGGAAATCTTCTGCTGCTGCAGGGGATTCAACGAGTTGCCTCTTATTCTCCTGATACTTTTCCGGGCCCTTCAGTAGAGCCGCTGCTTCCAGGTAGGACTTACCTGGTTTTGGAGACCATTGGCTCTCTGCATCTCGCGTTAAGGCTGTCGGCTCTCGATTCAGGCATCCTGGATTCTCAATCCGAGAAATGGCTAGTTCTGCCGTGGTGAAGGTATTATCCAGAATTTTCATTTTCCGGAGGATTTCCTTACTCACATTCGACTTCGAGTATGTGAGGGTTTTGAGGACATCCAGAACAGTCCTCAATCGATGAAGTGTAGCTACACTTTTCTCCATCTCCTTGTTTGATGCATCGGGTGCCACGTAACTGCTATTGTTCCATTGTGACCCTGATGGGTCAGTATCGATAAACCTCTTCGGGGTGGCAATCGTTGTCACACCGGCTATTTCCTTCTGGGAGGACTGCTGTCCTTCAATATTTTGTTGGTTGATTAGAGGATCCATCTTGCTTGGTAGCGCTTCGTTCTCAAGGGAGCGGGCCGAAATAATTGGGAGCGGGTATACCCTCGGCCTGGCAATGGAACCTACCCCAGTTCCTTGAGGCCCAACCTTCGCTTAACCAATCCCAAAAATCTTAACCAAACAGGGATGGACTGGTGCTCGCTCGGGGCATCACGGATTCCGATATCCGTGGTCAATACGCACTTCCTGATCAAGGCCCGAATGGGCTGGCCACAGGTCCCACGTCGCAGCTTCATATCGGCAGTGCAAGCACACATCAGCCTCGGGCACCATTCCCAAGGCACTCCCAATGATTCCACGGCGTAACCGATCCGGGTTTTAATTCGGACTTTAACCATGTCCTAGCCTTTGGGAAATCCAATCCCTACATACAAGGCAGCAGTGGTTTTTTTGTGAGGTGTCCTTCCTCAGCCTGTTTGGACCGCGGAGATATTTTATTTCTCTCCTACCCTCTATATCTAGCGAGCATTCCCCTATCCGCCACCTGGGGACGCGTCACGTTTGGGTTACTGACTCCCTTACCGTGATATATATATATATATATATATATATATATATATATATATATATATATATATATATATATATATATATATATATATATGTATGTATGTATGTGTGTGGATTTAAAATATAAAAATAAAACAATGAGTAATCCTTATCGTAGGTGTTAATAATACCTGGTTATGAATACAAATAATATTTAAAGAACAATTTTTATTCAAATTTGTAAAAAATCCTATAGTTTTAAACAAAAAAATGGCATACAATCTTCCTTCTAAACGGCCTTTATTAAGAGTACTACACAGATTAAAGTTTACTAATTATTACATTAATCTTTGAGAAATTTTCAATTAATATTAATTCTGAGTGAAATTTAAATATTAACTGCACTTGAAAAAAAGTTAATAGAAATATAAAATTTACTTCAGTTTATCCTTGAAATTAATAGAAAATGTTTGAGTTTATTAATTTTAGCCTAAAGTTTATAACGCCAGTAAAAATTTACATTCGATATAAATTGTGGTAAAAGCAATCATCAAATCACCTAATTATTCCATTTCCGTTTCTCCATTCGTAAGTCATCGAAAAGAAATAGCGGGCTGAAATTTTGATTATTATGATATTTCTGTGTTTTTGGGCTCAGATAGTAAAGTCTCATAACTGCTGTTGACCAATGTTGTCCAAGATGGGTGTTGTGTTCTATAGCCTGTTGCTTTCCTCCTAAAGCTTCTTCATTATCAATATGTTCCTCGCTCATAATATATCTTTTGTCCGTGCTTACTTGTTTTTCATATATACTTTGTCCATTATGCCAGAGTTTTTCCCCTCATTTATAAGATTTATTTAAGCATCCATTGTTGTTATTTAATTTGGATACTTTTTCAGCAATTTAAATCAATGTCATTATATTTAACAGTTCAATTAATTTACTTCGTTTTACGATTATTTTATTATTTTAAATTCCAATAATGGTTTTTTAATTTGATAATTTGATAATGTTTAAATCTGAATTGAACTTTGGTTTCAAAAACAAAACAATTAAATTATATACGCTTTTAGAACTATAAATATTAAATATTATTTTAACAAAATTATTTTATATAATTAGGCTTTTTATCCTGTGTATTGAAAAATTTATTTTATCTCTATTTTACATTTTTATAATCCCTCATTTCCATTGTTATTATTATATTTATCTATTATTATATTTATTTAAAGTTAAATGTTTATTGTTTATATTGTTATTGTTAAATTTCTGTTGTCAAATTTGTTAATATTCTTGTTAATGTTAATTATTGTTAATTTTTATAGTATAAATGTAATTCATTAAAAAGTAGGTGTTGTTCGAACTTTAATGTACGCATTGAAATGTTTACAAGGATCTGATGGTCACCACTATATTTTCACTATTGATATTATTATTTATGTTTTACAAATTCATGTGTCTAACTGATATTTAATTATCAAATAAAATAATACTTACTTTTATTAGAGAGATAAAATATTATAAATTTGTAAATAGCAGAGAAAAATGCCCGGAGATTTAATTGACTAAATATTTCAGGAAATTTGTTTCAGGTTAATAATAGATATAACATGAATCAAATATTTTCATGAAATAAATAAAAAATGAAAACAAAATTCAGTTAACATAGGTTTAGTCCGCTGATTAGTTTATTATCCAGTTCGTAGAGTTCATGAAATATTAAGTATCACACGATTCGCCTAACGTAATTCGAAGATTAATCTAAAAATTTTATACGTACAGGTAAGTTGAATGAAAATATTATATTCTGGCATAATACAATGCAAATTTTATGATAGATTTGTAAAACTTAACTAAATTCATAACATATTCATTGTTAGATGAACTTTCTATATTAAAAATTTATGTAAAAAGTTCTATTAAACCGACTGTCAAAATAGAAGGTTATAAATTTGACACTTAAATATGTAATATTACTAGAATTGTACAATATTCGCATATATAAGTATATATCGCCTTATAACGAAATATGCCAAATTATGTTTGAATGTGTGCTTCATGTTTGACTGCGTTTTTCTCGGAAACTAAGAATCGGCAATGTAATAATAATAAGTATACGAATTTATAACTGTATGGACTATGTATTGAGTGTATTTTATGAATTCTAAAGATATTATTAATAGTTCAAACATAGACACTGAACCATTTGTTAAGTTTTAAAACAATGCTAGTAGTTATCTTCAATTGGTATAGTTGACATAAATATGTCATAGTATATTAATTTTAGTCTAAAGTTTGTAACGTTATCAAATATTGACAGAAACAAATTTTGGTATATAGGTGTTCACAGAAATACCTAATTAGTTCATTTTCGACTGTTTGTCCGTCCTTCCGCCCATCCGCCATCACGATAACTCAAAAACATATAGAGAAACATACTAGCTGAAATTTGTGACGTATTCAAAATATAAAAGGTGAGTTTAACTTCATGAAAGAGCAAAATCGATCGATTGGGTTCAATGAATCCTTGAACCATTTCTTCTCTCTTTTAGCCTATAAACGAAAGAAGAAAAGATTTAACACAAAAAATTTTTATTTTTTTGAAACAAAAAATTTTTGTTTGAAATATTTTTTCGTAAGATGTTTAAGTTTAACAATTTCAACTCAAATGTGGCTAATAAACACATGTAGGTAATAACAATATATATTACTATACACGTGTAACTGAATATATCATACTTGCCTTAAATCGTGAAAAAGATTTTCCATTCCAAATCAAGAACTGTAACGTTACTTTCACCATATTATAATGAATACAAAAATATAATACGAGTACAAGAAAAATTATTATAAAAATTATCTATTTTGCTGTATAAACATCATACAAAAAAAAATTCCTCATCTTACTGAAGATTAGTTGTTAATAATATAATTTCTTGTTTAAGATTAACGGAAAAAGTTTGATAAAAGTTAAAATTAAAAATTTTTTATACATTTTTTTCTATCATAAAAGTAGTTAAATGCGTAGAGTATAGGGTGTCATGATTCTAAGTTATAAATGTTCTTTCTTAATTAAGCACGTGACTTAAACTTGAATGATTTTTGAAAATGAAAATTTTTAATTTTTTGTAAGTTTTGCAACAAATGTATGTAAATAGATGATTAAATGAAATAAATAATAAGTAAGTCAATACAGTTTTTCCAAGTGTCAGTGTTCGACGACGATAAATGAAAGCATAGATGAGTTTATTTTATTTTATACTATTCAATACATAAAAATTAAGCCATATACTAAAATTTAACCTCCAAAGAGGTTTGCAATCAATTCGCCACGTATGTATATTAAATTATTGGAATAACACTGTGTAAAGTCTTTGTAGATCGTTTATATGTGCTTCTTGAAGCATTAAGCCCTAGCAAGATCGATTCAGTTATTTTCAAGATATGGACTGTAAAAACTGTTTATCGTGTGGGTACTAACAGAGCTTATATATTTTATGATAGCGCAACTTTTTACAGAGTAGTGTGATTTTGTATTTGATAATCAAGACTTCATCTTTTTTGGGAAGAAGATAGAAATAAATCATGTGTGCAGTTCACACGCAATAGGAGTCAAGCTTCAATGTAAGGAGACAATTATCGAAATTTAGAAATAACAGAGTTGTGGGTTGTTAAGTTGCATAACCCTATAATAAACATTGTATAGCGTGTTCTATCTCATTCTCATGAACATTAAAACCTACAGACACCTCTATCTCATACTCTCGAACGGTATTTCTATTTAATGTAAACCGTTGTCTGTTTTAAGTTGCACATTTTCGTTTCATCGAGTGTGATATCACAATGATACTAAACAAGTTTAAAAGTCCAATCACCCAAAAAACACACCAATAGTTCGATCAAAATTATTTTACTGTCTTCGAATTCAGAAGGGTCGCAATTATTTAAAATTCAATTGTATTCTTAGATAACAATCGATTCATAGATTTTTTATTTAATTTAAAATAATTTTTTCTTTTAAGTATATTTTTGTGGTGCTTTACTTAGATATAAAAAAAAAGACGTGTGGCACTCGGGGACTGCCGCGGTAAAGCTATTGCATAGCATTATGTATCAACTTATGCAATTATAATTATTTATTTATTTATTTATTTTATTCATGCAGTATTGCTTTTTCTTACACCTATACATCTATATACTTTCTCATAAACAGCTGCTTATATATTCATCCGATTTCGGAGCAGCTCGTCTCGATTCGTCAAGCCATACCTCCTTACCCGTCGGAGTGGGGAGCGTGAGGTTTTTTCGTTACGGAATTTCTGGATTCGGTCCCCGCGCTCAAGGCCCGCGATAGAAGCTATGCAATGATTCCGCTAATACTTGAACAATGCGATAGTTGACAGCTCGTCATACTGCTAGTGAGAAGAGATAAAGAAGTTTTATTTTGAATAGATAAAGAAGTTTTATTTTGAATTTCAAAATTAGATTTTGGTTTCTATGGAAATGATGATTTGTAACATATGAGGTTTTTTTTTTTGATGAGAATATGTTTTCTGTTCGACTTTTTTTAAAGCAAACATTGATTGAACTAAATCTTTAATAAATTATATGTTTAAATAATTATTAAATTCTTTTGAGCCTTTTTATTTTTTCTGATATAAATTATTTATACATCCATATGAGTAAAATATTTATTTAAAATTGCTATTTCTTATCGTCAAAATAAAATTTGTTTCGTGAATTTTCGTAAGAATAATATATAGTTTCTTTTCAAATGTGCGGAGATATCTACTTATCATGCTCTTTATGATGTATTTGGAGCATTGTGAAAAACTGAAAATTACTTTAACAACAAAAGTTATCGTCCGATGCTTTTCGTTAGTTTTTACTATGAAAATTTGATAATAATTCGTCTCTTCTTATACATACAGTCATAAAGTATAAACTATAGTCATTTAAATGATTAATTATTCCCTGAACTACGTGTAGTTTTGTATTTTATTATTTTATTTTATTTTAGTAAGACTATCTGAACAATAATTTAATCGCTTGTATTTTACTCTCACGTTTCAAAAATTTATATTTTTCTTCATCAATTCTGTTACTAAAAACTAGATGTACCGAATACAATTAAATACACTATCAATAATAAATACAGAAATTCCTTGTAATGTATGAATATGTTTAGTTACACCCGGGAGGTCATAACTGAATGAGTTGAAATTGAGAAATAGAGAGAAAAAATTAAATTTTTACATTTCAATCATATAACATTTCTGCAACTTTCTTACTATGGTAACTTTTTAGCGGTAATCTGTTTGTTAATTTATTTTTTGGCTTTCCGGATAATTAATTGCATCAACAAAATCAAAATCGTTGATGTAAAACTATATAATACATATACGCAAAATTGTTTATCATAATCGAGAAAATAGTTCACGATAAATCGGCATTTAAGTGAAAATACCCATAATAAATAATAAATTTATCTGCCGAATGGTTCGGTATATCCGCCGAGCGGTTTGTCTCTTTAAGTTAAAAATTGAAAATACGTCCAAATAATCAGTTGCAGAATACATTTTTCATACTATTATTTCATAAAATTCACTTGTCATATTTTTAATTTGATTACATTTTTTCATTTTTGATTTTTCTGCCATAACGAATTTTTAGAATAAGCGTTTTTCACTATTTAAATGGCTTATGAAAACCAATACAACTCATATATATACAATTTCATCAAAATTTCATGAAAATTCACGAGATATTGGATTTGAAGTGAATAGAAAAAGAAGAACTAATTGTTAAAATACCTGACATATGGATGAATGTCGATTATTGGACTAGTTTTAATTATTATTATTTAAAAAATAAATACATTAAAACTTTGTATTTAAATCTTTCAAATCCATTAAAAGATTTTACATAGAGTTGAGTATCAATGTTTTAACTATTTTTTTAATGATATTATGTTCTAAATATGCGGTCCAGAATACCAAATTGTTTAGATTCATCACAATAAGGCTAGCCAATACAATTATTTATATACAGAAATTTTCAGATTTTATCTAGAGGTAAAGTTCTTTCACTAATCATAACTAAGTCACAAACAAATTTTTAGAACTATATACATATGCTTAAATGGTTTTGGGCAACCCTCCTATAACAACACATAGTAGTTTTATGATAGTTCTGCATAAAATACAAAATATTCTTCAAAATTGATAAACTACACAAAATAGTTCGAAATAGTATGAATTAATTCAGGCTTTTTGAAATGAATAAGTGATAAACAGTTGTTAAAATGCTTAATTATCTAAAACCTCCAATAGATTATACGTTTTATTTACTGCACAAAGTAGACGTATTAGTAAATAATAAAACTTTTATTAGAGCCATTTTGTAACATTCCATTTGAGTATATGAAGAATGGGAGTTATAATAAAAGATAACAAATAAATATTACAAAAATACATGAATAAATGTTTAGAATAACTAAAGGTAAAGAGAGTTCTAGACTAGAATATAGTCCAAAGAATTATACTTGTATTTATTATTATCATACATATAAAAAGATCTAATGCGAAGAAACATGACACTTACAAAATAAAACAAATTACTATACTAAGCATAGCAAAAAGTAACAAGTTACCAATGGTTCGATAAACAGAACTATAGAACCATTCATATCAAATCTATAATGAAACTGAATGCTTGATTTTGGTCTTGAAAAACGATTTGTATAAGATTTCGGATCATTTAGGGTTAAAGCAATGGTGAACACAATGGCAGACTGTTGACCTTAAATAAAATCTAAATTTGAAATTCCAATTATTGTTTAATCTGTCCTGCAGGCCAAAAGTCACAAAAACTTTAATACACTTTTTTTTTTTTTTAAGTGTGTAATAAAATAACTGTAAACGGTTATAAAAACTCCATTTGTAAGAGATAAAACTGTTATATAATTCACATTCACTGAGTGTAATAGGATCATTTTTGTACGAATTTACTCTAAATATTTATGTAAAAAGATATTTGTAGTATGTTTTCCGTACAGACAACATGCATGCATATCTATAGAAATTATTATTTTGCTTGGTGCACTTTTCTCATATTTCCTGTTTTCCGTCTGTTCTTTTATGCCCGCCGTCAATGTTTGTTATGATATACATATTTATAAAAATAAAACATATAGAAAATTTCAGTTTCTTTTTTTGTGCTCTACAATATTATATTCACATAAATATCGCAATTTGCTTCAAAGTTTACCCTATTTCTCGTAATGTAATGTTTTGTAAATAGCTTAATTAATTAAATTTATTTAAATTAATGATGAACATATAATTTTAATAATCACAAATTTTCTTCATTTGCGTCAAAAAAGGAATTATAAGTATTTCCAATGTTCGTGTGCTAGTTAGAACGTTGCAATCAAACTTGCACAATTACTTAAATTAATTTGAAAGCTTAAGAAAATGTATATTTTAAAACTACTTGTAAATTAATTTTTGAATTTTCTTAAAATAAAATTAATTGAAAGATTTTTAACAGATGGTTCTCTTTAAAAGCTAAACGATCACAATTTTGATTGGATAAAATTTCATAAATATGTAGAGTAAAAATGTGTTTGTGTTTCTATATTTGCGGTATTTGTGTATGGAAACGGTATATATATTTTCCATAAAAAATAGTTTCCACTTACCCTGGCAAATCCATAATAGAAACACCAGGATTTTGATATCCCACATATATGCAATGAAGTATATGAGGATATATTAAATTTAGTGTTAAAAGTTTGTAACACTAGTAAATATAATACTAAAAAAAAATAGATACGGGTGTTCAAAGGATCAATTTAATTAGTCTATTTTCGTATGTCTGTTCACCTGTCTGCCAGTGCGATAACTTGATTACTCAAAAACAAAAAACATATAAGAAGAATCGTATCCATTACACCCATCTTTTAAGCCATAAACTTAGAAGATCAGTTCAAACACAAAAATAATTTCATAAAAATAAAAAAAAAAATTTTTAACTCATTGTAAAAAGTCATTTTGTCATTTATATTAACCACACTCCCACCTTAAATTTAGATATAAGGCACATTGTCCATATTGCCATAAGACAATATATAGATATATATTTTATTTGTCAATTTTTTTATTATATTGAATTCGTGTGTTCATTTTTAGTGTATTTTTAATGCAAATAATTTAAAATATTTCAATCATAGGTTCTGTGATGTTATTTTTACTTTTTTAAATTATTTTTGGTATCCTTAAAATGAAAGTTCTGAGAAAATACAAAGTAAATTATTTATACGAATTAATGCATGAACATGTTATTCGAATTTCGTAATTTGATTTATTATTTAAGCAAACTTCTTTCTTGAAAAATGTAATTGAGTCAACTGTGAAAAGAAAAACACCTCATTGTATATGGTTTTACATGTTTTCCCTCCAGTAAAATTAAAATTCTGATAAGCATGCAAATCCAAAAATCCATTTTTTTAAAAAATGGATTAAGTCATAAAATTAATTTTGTATTCATTCTAAAAACTTGCTGGTCGAATAATGGACATATTTAGTACTGAATGGTCTTAAAACAATAAAAAAAAGAGTATCCGATGATTTGAAGCATGTGCTTACAATTGAAAATTTCCCAGACACCGTAAAAGAGAAACCCCTTATTAAAAAGTTCGTAGAGAATTGCATTTATTAATGTAAGAAGCTGTTACTAGTAAAGTTATGTTAGTAAACAATATAACTTGCTTATGGGCACCTATACTACAAGGTTTCGCAAAATTTGCATGAATATTTTCTATATGCAAATCTGCTAACATTTACATTCTTGAAGTACGGAGTTGAATCTTCATAAAGAATCTTCGACTAAGGAAGTGAAAATAACAAAGAAAGATACATTATCGTCCTAATAACAATAAAAAATGTTAAGAAAATTGATATTTGTTGTTTTCAGGTTAACAGATTTTACTCTAATCAGATCTCTTACAATAACATCAAAAAATTAAAAAGCATAGATTTAATTTGGTTAATAAAATATAAATTAAATAAAAGGTATATTATGTAAAAGTATTTGTATGGAAATTAGATAAACTTTTTTCAGATGTTGCGGATGTTTATATAACACAATACTTACCATATAAAAATCTCACCATTTTGTTTTCTACCTATTTAACAACAATTCTGTAAAACAAACCATTTAAATATTTACTTGTGAGTATACATAGATAGAACAATGCTACTTCTTCTATATGCGGCATGTAAATTTTTTTATTATATATCATGAATTCATATTTGGTCGTCCATAAATGGAAATACTCTCTAATTTTGAAACAGAAGTAGATGTATGTATTCATATCAAAATTAATAAATATATACGCAAAAATTAATAGTGAATAAAATGTACTTAATAAAACTTAAAAAATTTTTTTATTATATAATATAAAATATAAATATATAAGTATATAAAGGTTTTTTCTTTATCAACGCTTCAACATTATCTCCGTAGATTGTAATAAAGCCAAACATTTTAGTCGGGTTATTGATTATTAAACGCCCTCGATGATATATTATATAATCATTGACTTTTTACAAATCGTAATGACTACTTTCGGTGTTATTTCCCAACTATCTACAAATTGCTGCGTCCATCAACAAAAATCAACATTCGTTTATGAAAGATACAAAGCGATTTTATTTCGGTTTATATTCTTAAAAAATTTCTGTTGTTAGTTAAATGAAAACCATAAAGCATATAAATATTCCACGATTTATTCGAAAATTTACCGTTATAACCGTTACCGTAAAACACAACCAAAAATAATAATCGATAATTTTGAGTTTATTTAATTATTAAAATTGACGGTGTTATGAACAGTCAGCGATGGAACAGTGGCAACCGGGGTGGCCTCTCAATTCAAGGGATGATATTTCAAATCTCATCATAGGCAACAAAACCAATATAAATAATATATAAAATATACATAACGATCTAGAAGATGTTATCAAAGGCATTGCCATCTTTATTCTATCTTTTTTCTTTTCTTTTAACAGAGGATATTTTTCTTATGTTATGATTGAATAAAATTTTTAAATAGTGTGATTATATAATATTTTTTTGTCAACTATTAGACATAAAATTATCCACATCTGAATTGGCATTATATAGTGAGCAAAGTGGCACTGGCTAATTGTGAGTTATAACCCAAATTTATAAGTTAGTGGCTGTTAGGGATGAGTTTAAATTCTACTCGGGATTAATGTTTCACATACTTACTATCGTGGACTAGATTTTTTGTATTATTATCAATGAACGCGTTAAGACAATATAATGAATACTCTTTGTACAAGATATTGTATATGGTCTGCTATTAAGAATGGGTATCATTTTGTTGGTTGGTTATTATTAGCTAGTTTACATTAATGTTTTTTATTTTTTTTTATTTTTAAACTAGCACTACGAATTGCATAGAACCGTTCTAGATTTGCCCTGAAATTAAAAAGTATGGGAAGTCACACACGAACCAGAAGAGCTGTAATAATAAATACGAAAAATTTATTCACAAATGTAAGTTAATCCAACCGCTATTAAAATACCGTTTGGCCAACGTAAATTATTTTATTTAGAAAGTATAGCTAACTTAGAATGATTTAATCTTAGTTTTTATTATGGACTTGCACGCTTTACATGGTTAATACACTGTATAAGAAACATTGAAGCATCTTCTTTGCATTGAAACATTTTTTTATTTAGTGTAGTTTTTGTTCTAACAAAAACTGAAGCTGTAGCTTCAGATTTTTAGAGATAGGTCTTTACTTTCTTCATACCTTTATTTATATCTTTTATCTATCCAGTGTAAGCATCACATTTCGTTGATGTTAAAATCTTGATCTTGGATGTGGTTGTTTGGATGACTGTTTCTAACAGAACTTCATGAACTGAACATCGATTTTCTACAATAAACGATTTTCGATCGATTTTAAACGACTAATGTAAATCACACATCTGTATTTAATTTCGTTAAAACCAGATTAATGTTTCTCAAGATATAGGAATTTAAGTGGAAGATTAGAGTCAAGTTTGGAGCTATATGCATGTGTCTGAATTATGTTATTGAATCCAGAGAACGACAGATCCATAAACCGACCGACTGATAGACCAACAGACTGGCAGGCACTAAATAAAAGTTCTTCCGGAGTGTCCAAGACATCGATATAATTAAAAAATTTAAAAAAAATCCTTAATAATAATAAATCCTAACCTAGAAGTTTTATTGTTAAATTTAAAAATGATTTTTTTTATAAATAAAGACTAAATTAACTCTGGAGTGTGACAATTTTTAGGAGCCTTATTTGTAATTTTTTATGTGGAATACAATAACATAATACATACAATTGTATAAGTATTTATTTGGAGTAAATTACTATGTTAGTTACCGCGTGTTAACGACTTTACAACAAGGAAAAACAATTTTCTATGTGTGTGTGTGTGTGTATGTATGTATCCTTCTGCGAAGCGAATATTATTATTATTATCGCTGTGCAAAACTGAACAAAACTAAAACTAAACTAAATAAAAAAAGTATAAAAACACACTAATGAATACATAATAATATATACCCTACATATGTATACAAGCTGTAACAGAAATAATAGACAATACTAGATAAGATAAGTTTTGATTGATAAATTATAATTTATCGATTGATTCCTTCAATTTACATTGGAAGATATTTATATTTTATTTTACGCTATACCAAATTTAAATTTAAAAGAAGTTCAGGTTACAACTTACAATTTAAATTGTTTAAATACTTGAAATATTAACTGACAATGATTAAATTTTTAATTTTTCATCAACTATTCAGATTCGCCATTTCACTAAAATTTAACGAATAAACACATATACAAAAATTATTCTTGTTATTACAAAATAAACTTTTTAATTCTAACACATGATCTGCTCAAAGTGAAGAATGCTAATTATTAAAAAAAAATCAAACATTTTCAGTTTATTACGTGTCAAATATTTAAATTATTAATTTTGTTGTTAATGTAACTCTTTTTAAAATGCTTTAAAGAAAATATGTTTTAATTTATTTTTATCTCTTATATTTTAAAGGTTACGTCATTGAAACATTGAACCCAATTGACCCATTTCACGAGCTTAAACTCACTTCGAAGTCAAAAATTATCAAAGTCTGCGAATTTTTTAGCTGTCTTCTTGGTAAATAACAGATAGCTTAGCGAACAAACGGTTATAAATGTGCTTGTTATGTGATTAAATGAACATATCTATACATAAATGTTGTAACTGCTTTTAATTTTCGATAGCTTTACAAACTTTGTTTTGCCATATAAATTATTTTTAATAATCATCAATATTTTCTAAATATAATAACATATTGTAAATAATGAAGCTGAAGCCAATTTGAATAAATAGTAAAATAGTAATATTCATTTATAGTTTAAAGTAGACACGATCACGTTGTTGCTGTGATAATTTTCCCATTTTATTAAATGATTGTATGTAAAATTTGAAGTATATTAGACCATTAAAACTTTGCCTCTGTTTTTCACCCCAAAAGGAGAAGAATTTCCCTTTTTTACTATCGGAATATCAGTATTTGGTGCGGCATTGGTTGTGGCTCCCGGGTATTTGGTGTGGGAAAAAGTGAAATATTTATATATTTATTCGATATTTGATTTGGAACCAGGTTACGGGTTTCTTGACCCCCATGGTGATCTTCGACCTTAGTTATGCCCGAATATCTCTGGATCCCCGAAGCAGCATTCATCACAAAAATGTACATATATCATACTCGGTTGTGACACCCAGCACTTTAAGCTGTGATACTTGATGAAAATAATATAGACTTGCAGAACTATAATGATCTTTCAACATACTGCTAGTGAGTAGAGATAAATAACTTATTTTGAATTTCAAATTTACATTTTGTTTTTGATGGAACATACTTCAAGTAAGAACTTTTGAATATACTTCAAGAAAGAAGTTTTGCATCGTTCCAAACCTTCCATGAAACACCACAAATATTTAAAGATCAATATTATAAAAATCGGTTCAGCGATTCACAAGTCTTAGCGAGACAAACGAACAGCAATTCATTTTTATGCAGAGAGATATGCAGAGAATAAAATATCGTACTAACTGTTCAAACATTTGTTTTTATCTTGCAATTATTATGTTCCGTCTGGTTTTTACTTTTTTTTCAAATACCCGAGTTTTTTCAAATGTTCTAACGCAAAATTCTATAACAAAGAAGCATATTGGGTCGGGTCCTGATAAAAAAGAAAGCGTTATTTTTTGTAAATGTATATGTGATTTCATAAATATTTCTTCTAAAATAGGTAGATTTTTGAACAAAAATTATAGCTATACGATGAAAAAGAGTGTTCATTTATTTTTTTTCAATCCGATTTTTCATTTTGTATTTTTAAATAATTTTATTTAAGAGCACAACAAGAAATCTAAAGCATAGTTTTGACTGTCACATTTACAGCAGATTTATTCTCATTAAATTGTTACTTCGTCAAAAAAAAAGCTATCCATTCGAGATCATTCAATACTGAGTAGGAGAACAAAAATATCTGCTCAAAAAACCTGTCATTCTGTATGGATTAACGATAATTTTTCTAATTTACTTTTGAAAAAAATCATATAGGAAGTAATAAAAATGATATTTAGCATGATTTTCTTTTGAATAAAATATGAAATTTTATTAATTGTGGAAATAAACAATTATAAATTTGATAAAGTCAAAATATATACATTATCGTTTCCGCAATGTAATGCCGATTATATTGGTCTGTAGGGTAGATCATTTTTAACCAGGTACAAATATCGTGTAAACTGCCATAAAACTTCTTCTAACTTCTGCATTCATCTTACCAAAACACATCATAAAATTGATATTGAACCCAATCATGAGGTATTTGCGACAAAATCAAAAAATTAAGTTTACTGGAGGCATTTGAGATCAATAAATTAAATGAAAACCCAAGTTTTACAATTTAAAATAATAAAATAGACCTAAATAAATCTCCGTTATTAAATGAGAGATTTAGAAATATTAAAAAATAATTATCAACTCCACCCATACTACCCAACTACTTTCCCTATATATTTCCAAATTAAAATAATATTTATTCATTACTTGATAATGACTTATTAGGGCAGAAGTGCACTCGTAATTAAAAAAAATAAAATTAAGTGAAAATATATATTGTACAAATCAAATCAATGATAGTAAATTTTTTGAATCAATATGAGGACGATAAAATAATAATGTTTTTGAAAGCTTAAGTTTTCCTTGACACTTTGTACTCATTTATAATTACGAATATAAACTGTATACTATTATTTTCAGTTTTCCTAACCTCTTTTTTTATAATTTATCGTGTATTTAATCAGTGTGAATATTTATGCCTGGAAATTTGCAATTAATAAAAGAGCTACACTAAAATTTTTATTGTCATTGAATTTATATATTTATATGTAAAAATTATAGAAAAGCTCTTTTATTAAATTAAAATTTCTAGGCATAAAAATTCACGCTGATTTTATACACTATAAATAATATCAATTATCAATATTTTATACTTTAATTTTCTACTATAATTTTTATATATAAATATATAAATGCAATGACAATAAAAAACACAGTAGTGCTCTTTTATTAATATTTTATAATATAAATATTTTTATAAATTTATTTTACAAAAGAATGAACTCACTGCAATTTGTCTTCAAAATAGTTCAATGACAAAAATGAGTATCTCACTCCTATGAAATTCAAATCGGGTAATGCCACTTTTCCAAAAAAATACACTTCCAATAGCATACAATATTTCCCCATGATAAACAAATATGGTTACTTACATGTCCGTTATTTCTTCAATGAAACAATGGTTAGTGGTACTGGATACAACGGCTTTTATGTCACAATACCTATTGTGGAATTTATTTATTTATTTTTTTAATATCTGGCTTCAGCTACTTTCAGCTATATAGCCATTAACCAAAGGGAATATTATTATTTTTTATACAACAACAGTACACAGAACTGCTAGGTGGTCACCCATCCAAATACAGATTGTGACTGCTGTTGCTTAACTTTATTGATTGGTGGTCTAAGTCTGTCATTACGTTACGTCAGTCCGGGGTCATTGATTTTCTTAACCAGTATTTCTTAGGAACGGCTGGACGAATTTGATAGCAATTTGTAGATAGGAAAACATATTCATTATTTATATAACATAAAATTCTCTTCTTATGACAATAAGCTGACTTGAAATTTTTCACACTCCAATTATATATTTTTCTATAATAAAAATATTCTAAAATAATCAATTTTTACATAATTTGTACTAATAATGTAAGTCACTGCTACGCATGTACATACAAAATTTCATCAAATTTCGTCGTTTAAATGGCTCAAATGATACCAGAAATAAAAAGGATATATTCCCAGAACGGTAATTGATAAATGAGATGTTTATAAAGTGTGTATCATCCAGATATTTAGGATTGTTTACCACTATTGTTAACCACTAATTTATAAATATTCATTATTTATAGACTTGCCAATGGCCGGCCAATCGCTATACATAAATTAAAATTAAATAAAAAACGTTAAAGCACATAATATAACCAAAGATTTTGTATCCTTAAAAAATATGATTAAACCAAAATAAACGTGAAATCTAACAATTCTAGGCAATAAAAACAAATATCCTAGATTTCAACAAAATACATTCCGTACATCGATATGAGAGAGTTATAAATTTTTCCTTCGGTAATATCCTCTCTTCTATTTATTCCTAAAATTTCTATTGCACTTTTGTATCTTCTCCTAAAAATTGAATCTCTTTCATTTCCCTCTACCTGAGTCTTGTATGAGGTGATTTTTTCGCCATGGTTAATTTCCCTCTGGTTCTCCAATCCAAATCTGTACATTCTGAATATTGATTAAATTCGTCGCGCTCAATGCTCCTGTCACATTTATATACTGCGCACTTTCTTTAAAATGCATTAATGCTTTATAATATTCGACGGATTTTTTAGTTTCAGCTTCATTTAGAGACTTAGTTCGGTTGTATTCTTTCGTTTTCTCCTTTAAATATTTCCATTGATATGTATAAAAAAACTAATATTAATTATCTGTCATACGCAGCTGATTTCAAGATATTTGGCTCAATAAACTCTACCTGATTGCGACATTCTTAAGATAATATCAGCTACTTATCTCGCTCGTGTGATATTAATGGTCGTTTAAGAGTACGTTTCAAAATGCCTGATTATTTCTTTTTGTAAAAAAACATCGTACTTTTTATCCATAACATATAGAGAAGACAAACCTTCAAGAAGAGAGTGGTGTGGTGCCTTATCTTGGCGTTATTTTTGACTCCTTTAATATCAATTTCATCTCATATTAAGCATCTACCTACATGTCATATCGAAACTTACGTTTAATAATCAAAAATACGAGATCATTCTCAAACATCCATTCAAAATCGATTCAGTTGTTTAAACGCTTCGGTGAAGCATTATACACACATACATAAACTAAAAATGAAAACCCTCATTTTGACTTTCTCCAGTCGGGTAAAAAACTTTAGAGTTATTAAATTTGTTAGTTGTTTGATGTTTGCAATGTTCATTTACGTTTTATTTTCATTTTACATTATATGACAATATTATATTTATACCAGGTAGCCAAGAAAACTCAAGAGCTTTTTGTATTGGAAATGGTCTGATAGAGTTCATTTTTTGCAGCAATGCACAATGTACTCTCTTGAGATATACATAAAGCTATACTTATAAAATATATATTATTTATTCAATAGTAAATCCCGTGATAGTCAGAAATGTATAACAAATTATTATGCACTAAGAACAAAGATATCCTTTCTGCTCAGGTATTTAAACATAATGTCATTTACCACAATTTTCTACTGATTCCTGACAAACTGAATTGATATGGGTACGCAATACCTATTTAATTTTCTTATGTATACATTTATTAAACAAAACTAAGAAAATAAAATCAATTATATATTCAAGTTAGAATTTTCTTCATCTACATTAGATAATGTTTGAATGAGGAACTGATAATGTCTTTATAAAATTTATAATAACACTGGTTTAATCTTTTAGGTTTTTTTTTTAATTTGTTTCAAAAACGAAAAGAACTCAACAAATACGTACTTTGAAAAACTTTTGGTCATAATAAAAATATAAAATTTGTTTATAGTAGATAACCAAAATAACCCTTCAAATAATGAGTCACAGATAATTGTCAAAAATTTTATACATATAAGAAAACAATTTGACTCTTCAAAACGCATAAATTTGAATCAATTTATAATCATAATTTTAGATTAAATTTTTTTTTAAACAAAGCTTTGATTTCTTTTCAAAATGAAGTCCGATATTCAACATAATGACTTTCAACGGCCCTTTCATGTAGTTTTTAGTTTCCCTGAGCTATTAAGCTCTTCAACGTGTAACACGATTGTATTGGACCTATTTAATAAACAAATCCTTGGTCTGTAATGTTTTACCTATAACAAGATGACTTGATGAACTAATATGAACAAAATATCTTCAAAAGTAAAAGGAGGAACATATAGAAGAGGAAATATAAAGGAAAACAGATTATTGAGTTGTAAAATTCAATTTTTATCTTAAATGCCTTAATCCTGGTTGCATTTTGTAAGAAAAATAGTTCAAAGACAAAGTAATAAATAAATTATGCCAGTTTTTCTAGAAAAAATACTTAAGCATGAAATTTGACCCACATTAACATTTATGTAGAAATACTTAAATTTGATTTATAAAATAAAACGATTATTTGTTATATTAAAATGAATTATATTAACATAAATAGTACAAATAATATATGCCAGTGTTGTTTTGTTCTCTCTATGTAATACCAATATTATCTATATTACATCCGATATTACGTCATCAAAATGGCAGCTAGCGATTATACAGGAATAAAAAAGGTTTAAGTTTTAATGGCCCGAAATGGTGTTTGCATTAAAAAAATATTTATTTTTTCAATGAATTTAAATTATGATATCAATATTTTGAAGTACTTTTTTAAACATGGCCCAGATTGACCAGAAGACATACTGCCCACAATTTTATCAATAATTGTATTCAAAATCAAGTGTTAACTCTACATTTAATGAATACTTTAAATGAATTTTTTTATTTTAAATGAATGTACAAAAAAAACATTTTCTATTCAATTACGTATGCTATAAAATATGTATATTATGCGGAGTATGTATGTATGCGATTGGCCTTTTTTTATGTACAGCCGATGTATTTTGAAATATTTTAATGTACTCACAACATTACTATATAGTAAACTTATTCAGAATTTAATGTAATAACATCAAAAAACATGAAATCATAATTCCTATTGTTAAAAAATAAAATACCCCACGAAACAAAAATACATATATTTCTTATTATCAATTTGATTTATATTTCTTTGCATTGTTTATAACCATCATGCAATGTTAGTATAATATCACGCATATTGAGTGATACTTTAACAAGTCATAGAGAACTTCGACTTAGAAAGAATGAAGGAGAGTCGAAGACCTGCAAATTGAAGGTTTAACGTTTATAACTGTTACTCAATACATATATCTGGGAAAAAAGATAGAATACTTGACGGAAATAAAGCTTATTTTGCAAACCAAAACTTATTAAAGCGAAGAAAAACTAAAATTTATAAATCCATCAGAAGACCTATAATTACATATGAGAGCGAAACATGGACTCTTACTAAAGAAGATCAAGAATAGCTGAGAAGATTCGAAAGAAAAATTATTAGGAGAACCTACGGAGCTATTAGAATTAATGAGACAGGCTAGCATACTAGATTCAACGGGGAAATAAATAAAATTCTTCATGGGGAAGAATTGGGAAGTTTATCAAATCACTAAGGCGTAGATGGTTTTGACATGTCCAAAGGAAGTAAGAAGATAATACGTCTAATAAAAGTATCCAGGGAAAATTTTACACAACCAGCAGACTGCGAATGCTACGATTCAGATGGATAGTTTATATAATTAGCAATAAGTACAATGCAAATAAGAGGATGGTCCATTTGATGATGTTGATGAGAGATCTTTGACGATATTGTTTACTTTTACTATTTATAAGAGCTGAAAAATGAACAAGAAACAGTATTAGAAAGTAAAAACATCTATAACAAACTATAATATTGCGTCATTGACTTATTATCCCTTTTTTTGAGCCCATATTTCCTTTTTCCAAAAAGAAAGCAATCGAAACAGATCAAATATTGTAGTAATTGTAGTAATAAAATGCTTCTGTGTTATAAATCTACGTAGATAAATGTAAATATACGCAAATGGAAATTTCCAAATGCAGCTTTACAATATAAAGTATGTTTAAATGATAAACATCGTTGATGAATATAATAAACTATTATATATAAACACATTATTTTCACATTTTCTATCTTGATTCTATCGAGTATCAAGATTAAATTTTAACACACACTCTCATTAATACTCATTCAACTTGCAAATCGTAATTTTTCATGTTGTTATTCCTATATTATTCCAGATTCTTGAAGCCCACTTTATTGCTTGCATTTCATTGCAAACGTCGTATTATTAAAAATGAAATAATCGTATTACCGTCTTACGTTTTACTATGAAGATTGAAGATATATTGTTTATCGAGAATCTCGTTTTTGAAACACTGCTTATTGAAAATAAAGTCCAGTGAATGTATGGATTCATAAATGAGGCATGGCTGAGTAGTCAAAAAAGAAGTTAAATAACTTAAATGCAAAGAGTTAACTTTGTAAACACTAGAAAATTATTAAAACCTTCTATTGTCACCTAAGCTATATGCTAAAAGATTTTTGCCAGTTTTCTTAAATGGATCTTATAGATTAGATCAAATTAGGACTCAAATGTTGAAACTTCGGACACTTCCAATTTACCAAGAAAATGCTTGGGCGTAACGTTCCAATAGAAGGTTCAGAGTGAGATTATTTGTACCAAGAGTCTTTTTGGTTTGGATGATACGTACCAACAGTCGTTGTAGTTCAGACGATACCCAAACATTTCAAAAAAATTTTGTTGTTGTTGGAATGAAATAAATCCTATAAGTTGGATCTTATGTCCATACAGAGTACTACGACACCAACACGTAAATTCCTCGATACTTATTCAATTTATTCAAAATGATTTTTCAAAAGAGTATAAATATACTTCAAAATTTTAAAAATATTTGTACATTTATAAATAAAAATACATCACCGCACTTGCATTTTATAAAAACAACTTATTAACTTTATTAGGTTAATGGCTATATGGCTGAATCAGCTGAAACCAGTTTTAATAAATAAATAAATAACATAAATAAATAACAAAATTAAACACTAAAATTATAATTAGAAGCATGCCCGATAAAATATCATCATAAAACGTATCCCTTTAAAAAATCATGAAACTACAAATTAAAAGGGTTTAAGATTTGTTATTTCATTTGAAAATATGCATCAATTATTATGAAAACTATCCTTATTTTAAAAGTCATTTATAAAATTTGGAAATTTAATGATAAATGCTTAAATGGAGAACCGAAAGTCACTTAGTCGTGAAGTGGAGAATCTGTATTTTGAGAATAAACTACGGGATGAAAGATTCTACAAAATGGATTTAACATTATTTAATATTAAATTTAATTATGATTTATTAAAATTTTATCTAATTAAATTCATTAATATTACATCTCGAATTTTAATTTACTTAATGACATAAGGTATGGAAGCAATTATATATTAACAAATGAAATATACTATGGATATGAAAGTTTTCCCTTTGTGATTGCCCACCCAATATTACATAAATTATAAGAGTATGATTTACTGATTTTTTTTTTTTTGTAGAATAATAAAATTTTCGTTTTTTCTTTTATACTTTTTTAAATATATTCCTTTTTACTATAGTAGTAAGAATACCTTCTATTATTTATTCAGTGAACAATATCACATTTTTTCTGCTTAAGTATTATTATAAAGACGGAAAATATGGAGCGAACGATAGAGCAAAAAAAAAAAAAAATTGAATAAGTTGTATACTTATATATTTTTATGTTAGGTATTTTATGATTTTTATAAAAAGATTATTAAAAATATTTTACGACAATCTTTTGACACCGTTTTTAATATACACATATTTTTTTTCTGAATTCTATCACCCTATATAATTCTCACAATACTATAGTGGACATTATAGTTAAGATGAAGATGTTCTTTTTTTTTTTTTTTGTTAAATAAATTATGAAGAAAAAAATTGTATAGTAAGCAGATGGCTGATGGTAGGCTTGTTGAGCATTGTAAATATTTCTTACTCTTCCTCCTATATTCCTGTTTAGAAGGGGATACTTGGACTGGTTGTATCATTGCTAGTTTGTTACAAACGTCACAACTTCGAATGTAAAAATTTTCTTTCTAATTTCTCCTAAAACTTTCACAATCATTCCAAAAAAATGTTGAAGTTATTAACCAAATGCGCTTATTAAGTATATGCCATGTTGTGGAATTTTTGGTAATCCGTGGTTCCAAAAGAGTTAAAGATTTACTACTAACCTACTTTATTTTTAACATCAATCACCAAACACAGATCATTACAACAACAATAAAATATGTTTGTCAAGAAACACAAATCAAGATGACTATAATTAAATATTAACGTTTTATTATAATATAATTTTACCATTTTAATAAATATTTGTTATACATTGTATTATGAGTTTTGGGTGCATAGTAATTAAAAAATAAAACCCTAGATAGTGCAATACAAAGATATTTGATCAGCGTATTCGTGATATTTGAAGCAACAACATAGACACTTTTAAAATGCTAAAAACAATAAAAAATTCTTAAATATAAAAATGAGTCGTTCATCCCCTGTCTCCTCTTGAACATAGCTAGTGCAATAGAAAGAAATATTAAAAAGGAATTCAATAAAAAAAAAGATTAATTCTTTACTTAAAAGAAGTTAAGTTATCTTATGATGGAATGTAATTAAAAAGCGTTTTTCATTTCTTAAGATGTTTATAAATGAAATGTTTATTTTTCGAATAAATACTATACCGGAAGGTTCACAAAATATTAATATAGCTATCATTCAAAGTTTTTCTCGTAAATTTTCTTTTCAGAGCAATAACAAACTATCGTTATAAAGATGATAGGTGTCTCTTCTACTTCTTCATCATCATATACCATCTAATGTTATACTATTGGCATACACACTTTATGTATTGAACAAAGTTGGCTTAGCCAATTGAAATACAATTTCTCTTTTACCCCATTAAAGTAAACGTAAAGTATCTTTTAAAAAGGATCATCATATCCAAATCCAAAAAAAAAAAAAAAAAAAATCGTTTATATTGTTGCTTCAATGTTTTAATGGCTTAAAAATGGGATTTTTTGAATCTCAATTAAGGTTTCTAACACTGACTATCAATATGGAAAATTTATTATGGGCAGAATATTTACATGGATATAAATGTAATTGGAAGCATTGTAAAATTTATACGTTTAAAAGTTCCAAATTTGTGAGTACCTACTAATTTCAAAATACATTTATTTTTAGGACTTAATTTGAACGCTTAATTTGCACCAATTGGCTGGTGAAAATGAATTTCAATAAACAAATCGTAGTGTGTGAACTAAAGCATGAAATTGGCATTCTCCAAAATAATATAAAATGTACAAATTACTTGAACGATAAGCACAAGAACAAGTTGTACAAATTTTCAAATACAAATCCATTTTTGAAAATTCCATGAGTGTGTAAAACCATCATATACTTTGGAAAAATAAATAAACAAATAAATGTGGCAATAATACTGAAGTCTAGGCAATTTAAGCTCTTGTAATAATATTCAAGCCATGAAGTAAATCAAGTGGGCTCTTATTATCTAAAATTGGTTTGTCCGGATAAGGAAAAAATAGAAACGTTTATTTTAGTTTTTAATTTTTTCATGTTTCTATATTCTTTGCACAAGAAAGAGAAAAAGTAATATAATACTGGTATTTGGGTACCTATTACCAAGCTAACATTTCTACCTGACTTCGTTATTGACATACAGGACTGATACTTTAAATTATCAAATGGTAAGTCCAACAAAAATTCTATGACTGGGAAAAAAGTTAAACACAAATCATTTAAATTCCATGAATAATGTGAATATAATAAAACAATTTTTAATTGTTTTATTCTATAAATCTTCAGAACTGGGCTTTTGAAAAAAAATGTAACCAGTTTATTATGTATTATAGATAAAGCTTAGGCTAAGTGCTAAAAATTTTTTCGTAAGCCTAATTGAAGATACTCAGTTAAATTGTGATACTTATATTTATAAAGGCATAATATGCCTTTGAGATTAATATATACAGAGATATTTAGAGCTTCATTGTTCGAAATTTCAATATATAAATATGGAATTCATATATACATATATATATATATATATATATTTATATATATATATATATATATATATATATATATATATATATATATATATAGATCTTATAGTGTTGCAGAAATATTTCTAAAAAAAGATGATCCATATTTACTAATGAATACCTAGAACTGTAAAAGGAAGATGCATATACCTAGCGAGATGGCCTTTCAAAACTTTAAGTGTTTTAAGTTTCAAAATTTTTAAGAGTTTAATTTATTTATCAGCTTAGAGCCACAAACAATTTATGTGGATACAACAGATTGACACCCACAAACTTGACATTCTAACATTGCAGCTAGCGAAACAATTAAATTATTCACCAAAGCCAGTTCTATATTTATCAAAAATGTCTTTCTCTGGCAGGAATAAATTGTTTCTTAATAAATGACCATCCGTTTTATAATTAAAAACTGTATAATTTCATGTTCTTTTAATTTTTATATTTTATGAATTTCTGTATTAAAATATTTTTCAATTTAAATATAATTATAACAATCGTAATTATAAACATTTGAGCAAAGTTTATGTTGATTATAATTTTTAGTCTAGTACTTGATATTTATTATATAGAATAATCATGAGTACATAAACAGAATGCACTTCAAACTTTTTCTATCCCAATCATATAATTTAGTTGGTGTAAGAAGTATCGGTAAATATTATATTAAGCTCAACGTTAATTGTAAGGTTTTATAATGTAAGGGAGAACAATGGACGACATATCCCAAAGTTAAAACTACTGATAGATTAGTGTATTTACTTGAGAATGTAAAAAAATGTTACAACTTTTATTCCTTATTGAAATATGTTTAGTACATTTCTACTTATTTACAAATCTACCGTAAAACTATCATAGGGCTTATGCATGAACTATAGAGGCGTCTCTTTTGTCGATAAAAGTGCTCTCTAGTGTTTATCAATTTAACTTTACGAGATCATTCAAAGAGCAAATATAAAATACAAATTGGACAAAATTATTAAATTTGGAATTTATCTATCATTATTAATAATATTCTTAGTCAAAAAGGTGAAAGGTGAAAAATTATTTAAATTACGCCATGTAATAAATACTACTGAATTTAAAGATACAAATGGTGACACTATAATAACCTCTAAAATAATACATTACCGAAAATATTAAAGGCATAGCAATTTTTCATTATTTAATCTAGTTTTCATAATTTCAACAAAATTAATTACTAATTAAGTTATTTTTAAAAATTATTAAGAATATAATGATGAATAAAATAATTTTTAACACAAACAATAACTTTAGTGGAACGCAATGTACAGACATAAACATTGCTTTCCGTACATAACTGAAACTTCTAAAGAGCACCTTTAGTACATTCATATGTTTACAGAATGTGCTTATCGTTTGTGAAACTCTATTTGCTCGAATTCTATAGAAAAATTATAAAAGCTGGTATAAAATTTAAGTTCTTTAAGTCTAATCTAAGAATTTTTCTCAGTTATAAAATTATAATTATATTTAACATTTAAAGTTAAGTGTATGCAGTATATTTGACAAATAATAGCCTTTATTATTTACTGTGTGATTTCATTATAATAAATTTTACATTTACTACTCTACAATATAGTTTTTACCTCTTTGTAATATAGCAGTCACTATAAGAAATAACTTAAGAAATTTCGTTTAACATGTTATTCTGCATAGGTATATGAAATGCTTAGATATATGAACAGTAATGCTGCAAAATTTGTATACATGTGTTAATTTAATCACCCTCTAACATCTCTCTTTGTTAACACAACCGTCTCTCCGTTAAGATGATAGCTCATATAAGTATATGCTAAACTTGCTGAATCGCACTATACCTGCTATCGCTTCTGCTAAACATTAAAGGTACTAAAATCATGAAGGATGGCGCAAATAGCTGCCTAAATATTCTGACTAAAAGTAACATCGAGTATGTGAATAAATAGAATTGAAAAAAGCTATTCCATCACATTACATTTTTCATTTGACAAAAATAAGAGGAGACAATGTAGAGTAGTTTTGCCCAGAAATTTATAGTATGATATTAGTAATGGAAATTATTAATGTGAAATAATAGAAGTTTTTATTTAATAATTTAGTAATTATTTGTGAAGTATGGACGCTGGCATGGTAAAATAAAATTTAATAAAGTTTTCTCACCCTTCTAGTTATATAACAGCAATCCTGACAGAAAAAAATTAAGTAACTAATTATTATAATTGAGCATTAAAGCAATAGTTTTTGATAATCATTCTCTAAGTGTTTTTACTTGAATATTTTCTTATTATAATACTTGTATTACGAAGGTAGAGTGAAAATATAATTAATGTATTAAGAATATGTATATTTAGAACGTAAAATTATCGGGTGTTTAAAAATATAATGGTAGATAAGTTTCTATTTCAACGAAAAAATAAGACACAATAAGACTAAGAGACCCAGTACAGCGGTCGAACAAAACAGTATATATATATATATATATATATATATATATATATATATATATATATATATATATATATATATATATATATATATATATATATATATAGAAACTTATCTACCATTATATTTTTAAACACCCGATAATTTTACGTACCTATGAGAAAAACAGTATATTAAACAATATAGTGTATATGCGTGTCTCTGATAGTGTGTGTAATGTTTTTTTTGTGTTGATTTAATGTTGATTTAACCCTTAATAAAAAGAAAAAAAAATTAGCATTTTCAAGTCCTTGTCTATATAAATTAAATATGTCAAATTTCATACTCCTCTGCCCGTCCAGTTTTTGTACGAAGGAGTATAAAGTGTTTGCTTCACGTATTAATATATAGATACTGTACCATTATTCAAATATATCAACATCACTGAAAATCACTGAAAATCACTGAAATCCTATGTATTTGTTCATATTTTATTCTGAAACAGAAAGAAGACAACATTATTGTGTTCCATTAGTAAAATTAGATAACCATGATTGTAAATCTAGATTTGCACTAGTTACAAATTATATTTTGCTGATATTGTGGATTAAAGTTATAACTGTCAATTATTCAAATTTTAAATACGTCATGATTCACCATAATATGTTATTCATTCGTTATTTGTAACTTCTCTGCATCGAGTATTGCGAGAATCGTATGAAGACTAATAGTACGTAGTTTTACGCTATTTTAGGATGTTCGGTATATTATACCAACAGTATATTCACAAATAATTGTTACTATTATTTTGTCATGATAATGAGGATAATTAGAAACTAGAATAATTAGAATAAAATAACTAATTAATTCTCATTAGTGAATTTAATTGATTTACTTATTTGATCTCAAGATAAAACCAGATGAACGCTTCAACCAACATCTATTTTAATATTAATACAGCTTATAGATAGTAAGCGAAAGGTGCGTATCTTTGATATGAAAGAATAAGGGATGGGCAGATTTATGGACGCAAATTTGTTACCGATTGGACTAGACTTTAAAACTGTATATGAGGGTTTCTTATATGACGTCAATCAGTACAAATAAAGAGTTTTTAGAAATTCACTCCCCAAGACGATGAAGAGGAGGTTCATTTTTGGAAATTTGGATCAAGGTGTAGTTCAAACTACAAATGGTTTGTTACGAAAACATCGTTACACTTAAATTAAAGTCTGCAGCAAGATACACATTTTTTTTTTTGGTTCGAGTATTTAATATAAAAATGAATTCTATTTAAGTTGAAATCGATTTATCTAGTCTCTTAAAGCTGTGCAAGAGAGTTTCTTATATTACTTAAATGGGGACAAATAAGGATATTTTGGATATTCATTCCCTAAAACGTTGAAGTGCAGGCTCATTTTTTTACTTTTGTTAAACTACAAATGATGTGTTACGACATTATATTTAGATGTTAGAAAATGTCCACGTACAAGAAACACATTAATTAGGTTTAATTTAAGTGAACTTAAATACGCGCAATATGTTATTATTGAATATACAGTCGAAATAAACTATTAAATCATCTGTACATACAATTTTTTAAAGATATATCTCAAATAAAATAATAACATTTTGTTAGCGCACAGCATCCTTCCACTGATATAACTTTACTTTATTAATATTGTTACTTAAAAAATGTAAAGAAACCTTTTTTTTTTTTTTAACACAAAAAAATAGAATTTTATTCAGCATTATGTCTACGTCCAATTGTTCAGAAATTTGGAAATGTTCAGTTCAGTTTGAAATGTTCAGAAAAGAATAACTGGAATTTGGATACTAATAAAAAACAATAAAACTATTGTTTAATTGTCCAACGTTTCGCTTTTTTTTATTAAGAGAGCCTTAAGCAACTGTGAGATATAAAAATAATGACCATTATATATTTAAAAAAAAAATAATAATAATAAAAACATGATACAATAATAATATATGCATAATATTAATTTATTGTCCACATCCTTAAGTATCATTATTTAATTAAATTCTTATTATTGGGTCAAGCACCTAACATTAAAAGAACTATTATCTGTGTATTACCAATTATCATTAGTCAGAGGTACATTTGCCAATGAGCTGCAATTTGCAATTAACAATTAACTGCAATTTGAATGGTTGGGGTGAATAGTGCTTTTTCTACATTTCAATCATATAAAATTTTCAGTTGCAGTTTATTTGTGCTGTATTAGTTCTCTAAAGTAAAATTAAATCGAATAAACTAATAAATGTAAAGATTGTACATAGAAAATTCCATCAAAGTTAGACGTATGGTTAACAATATATTGCTTAAATAGCTATTAGTATATCCGGGATTTAAAAAACATTCGATCAGTTTGAGCTATGTGCGTTTGTCTGACCGATAGGCAGACAGATTGGGTGTTGCAAAACGCAACTTTTCTAAATTATGAGTAGAAAATTTTTTGTTACAAACAGTAACAATATATCTACTTCCGATACGATTAATATAGCTGAAAAGTCAGGTAATTCTATTGGAAAGTTAGGGGTTAGATATAGGCAAGTTAGCGGTTGCCCTATTCTTATGATCTAATATATGTTATTTTTGTGAATAAATGTTTAGTGCAAATACGTAAATATTTTGTGAAATATAGATACTAAGGATAAATGATAATTTTTCGTAATTTAATAATATCAATGATTGAACTATTTTAATCATTATCATTCCTAAAATATCTAGTCTACATAGTTATAAATACACATGCAGTAATAATATATATTGTAATCATACACGTGTTAATTAGCTAAATTTAAGATAAACTTTTGGCCAGTTCAGATATTTTACAAAAATATGAATAAAGGTTGTTAGTTCCATCATGGTTCAAAATTTCAGTCATGGATTTTTTTTGTTGATTTTATTATTTGTTATCATTTAACTAAATTTGTACAGCACGTTTAAGAAATTTTACTATTGTTTTTTTATTTGAGTGTTCTATAGTTTAACTTGTCCATCAACTCAAAAATTAACCGAAAGATAAATAAATAAATAATTAACAATTAACCAAATTATTTTTTATTAATTAGTTTTTACATATTTTGTTTGTCCTTATTTTAAGTAAAATATTTTTGGATCCATTTTTATATCATGTCGTTCATTTGATGTGTTTTCCTTGCATTTTTTTTATTAAACAATTGAAATCCATCTCCTAATTTGTTAACCTGACTATATTAGGGTGATTAAATTTTTAACCATATAAAGTAACTACAAGAATTTTCATTATAGAGAAATAAAATTTACTTAGTAATAATTTTTATCATAGGCATAACAAAAATATATCGATTGATTTATTCTATTTCTTTTTAAATTTTAATAGGAGGGGTACCTATAGACCCATTAGATCCAATAAACCGATTGAGCTCTTTTACGAATTTAAACGCACTGGCTCAATACAAACAATACACCAAAATTTCAACTTGCGGGATAGCTAATGTCATATACGAACTTTTAGCAAAAAATTTTTCATTGGTCAATATTATTTGATACCGTTTCAAACTCAACACTAAAACTTATAACCTCTAGCATATTCTGTATTTGTCGAGTATACAAATCTAAAAAGAAAAATTCAAATTGAACTATTGCGTATTCAATATAATGTTAGAAGTGTCTAAACATTTAAACCAAATAAATTGTTTTTCATTCTTTTTAGATATAATTTTATTTAAATTAAATTTCATTAAGAGAAAATGGGGTAGATAAAATATATACTAAACTTCACGCAACCATCAATTTTACTAAGTTCAAAATAAAAATGTTCGACAATTTGATAACCATTATACTATTGCTTAAAGAAGAATTTTATTCATCTAGTTCCATTAGTAATCAATAATATTGAAATTTATGTTTAGGTGGAACAAGTAAACACTAAAATTTGCTTATCCAATTCAGATTATATAGATATCAATGTTTTTTCGTTAAGGATTTTGGGTTTTGGATTCGTTAAGGGGTGTGTAAGGGTAAAATTCGGTTTATCTGAATTTCCTGCAAAACTACAAGTCCTATGGAAAAAAATAAAATGGCAAAGTTGTAGGTAATAAAAAGATTTTCAGCTTTTTTTCTAACACTTTTTTCACATAACCTCAAAATTTATGTGAAAAATTGAAATAACCGAGGTTTTGGTTTTTATTTTTTTCTCCGAAATTTGGTGAACACTTACCTTTTAATGTTCCAAATACACTGTAATTTTTTTGATTTAAAATATTGATTTTTCATCTTATTTTGAATATATATCGAAAAAGCACCCTAATTTTTAATCGAAAAATTTTGAGGTTATGTGAAAAAAATGTAAATACAAAAGTTGTAGATCATTTCATTACCTACAACTTTGCCATTTAAATTTTTTCCATAAGATTTGTAGTTTTACCGGAAATCGAACTAAACCGTGTTTTACCCTTAAAAACTCACCCCCTTCTACTTCCCGAACTCAGATCGCCCGTAATTTATTTTTCCTTTCATTTTTATCATATTATCTTGCGTTTCTAATAGGTTTCATCCTACTGTAATTTTCTTGCACTTTCATCATTTTTTAAGGCTTCTACCCTGGTCTAAAATGTTAGAAATGCAAACCTTTTAAAATACACTCTTAAAATGAGAAAATAAACTTCATCCACCAATCAATTTTGATATAGTTACAAAAACAATTCGGTGATTATTGACTTCAATTGTTCAATATGATATACATTTATTTTTCGAAATTAAAATAATATTTTTATCACCGGCATATATAAAATATATGAGAGTATATTTAATTTAGTTTGAAGTTTCAAGACTAGAAAATATTTACTTTTAAAAGGAAATATTTAAGTATGCACCATTTTTAGAAAAACAAAGAAAAAGTTTTTGGTCCTAGTAGATATTAATTATATACTTTTTCTAGTAAAATTTGAGTTTATAATTTAAAACTTTGAGTTATGAGAGGGAAAATTTAATTATTAAAATATTTTAGAAGTATTTACATAATCTGATACCAAGTTGATAAAAATAGTTTTGCGAACAAATTAATGTACCTTATACAGTGGCCAATTTACTAAGGTAGTCTCGATAAAAGCAAAGAGAATGACCGGAATCCGGCCGGTTGACCTTATGAACAGATAAGTATTTCTCTCATTGAGGGATTTAAGTCCGAGAGAAAAATGCATGTGAAGGTCTGCAAGAATTTACTAGAACGTCAAAATTTGAAGTGCAAAAGAAAAAAAGCTAATTATTTTTCTTAAATTAAATTATTATTTATCTTTGAAAAATTATATTCAAGTTTATAGTCTATATTTGAAATCTTATATCTTTAAATGAGAAATTATTGTATATATATATACATATATATATATATATATATATATATATATATATATATATATATATATATATATATATATATATATATATATATATAATTGGAATCTCGGCCTCGGCTCCAATGATTTTCATGAAATTCAGTATATAAGGGGTTTCGGGAGCGATCAATCGATCTAGCTAGGAATTTTTAGAAAATGTCATTTTATTCGTGTTTTATCGATAATTTTTTATAATGTAAAGATATATTTGTTTAATATTTATCGTCATATAGTCATTGGAGTGGCTAAGTGTTAGCGTGCGAGACCCTTATCCAGTGATCCCGCGTTCGAATCCCGGCTCGACCGACGAGTATAATTAATTTTTTTACATTTTAAACCCAACCCAACCCAACAAAACAACACAATAAAGTGAATAATATTTTTCAAATAAGATTTTGTTTAATATTTAAAGTCATTGGAGTGGCTAAGTGTTAGCGTGCTGGACTCGTCTTCCGCCTCGACGTTATATAATTTCCAAAGAACACAATTTATAAATAAAAAAAAATACCGAGCAAAGCTCGGTCATACGGGTACTATATTTAATAAATTATACGTCAACCAATACGAAGTTATATTATATTGAATAAAATTTTAAGCATAAAAATTAAAATATTTGAAAATTTGATCAAATTTAATTGGTTAAATTTCAATAATCAGTCCTTCAGAAAGCAAAAAAAGTGACATATCAAATGGCGACTAGGGCGGCACCAAGTCTGAATTCATCACTGCTATCGTCTCGTTTTAAATAATAGCTAGCTGCGTTTTAAATTAAAGTTTTTTATTCACGTTGTAACTATGTAACATAATTTTATATAATATACAATTAAACTATGTTCAATTTACTTTAAAACTACTTTTTTACTTCAATATATTAGAATAAAGTTATGTGGTTTTTGGCCTTTTCTAAAGAAAATAATCCAAAATGGTAAACCACACATTTAATGCATCAACTATTAAATAAATTAGATCGAGTTTATTTTCTTTCTAAATCTTGTTGTTAATACAATCCCAAAAAATAATTTAATTTCTTCAAATCATCATATGACTTCCATTATTTACTAATTTATTGCTTTATTTAGTTAATAGTTTTTTCAAAGAACTTAAAATAGATTATGAATGTTAAATAAAAACCCATTGGTTCGATCAAATTTTGAACTTATAATTATAAAATTTCCAGGATTGTAGATGAACCACGTTTAATATAATTAGTGGATACTCCTAGTGTAATATGCAAATTTCATTTACGAACTGCTTGTAAATTATTATTCATAATTATTGTCACCTTAATTTAAAAATTGGTAAAAATTTGGATAGCACGAAACATAAAAGTTTCAAATTACGTGTAAAGCTTATATTACTTTGAAACTAAAATGTATTAAAGACCTTATTTTTATTGACCTCTGTATCGGGTTACCATATATATGATATAATCAGATTATATATAAGCATTATTAAGTATTCTGGATAAAAAAGGAGCCAACATTACATAATACTGACCTTAGGCTAACTCTAAAATTTTTACCTAATAACTAATGGTTATAAAAATATAAAACGAATATTAACCATATTGTTCAATGGTGAGACTCTTTAATCATATCATGCAGAGTGTTCGGGGAATGCGGTCAAACCAACTGTGGCATCCAAGTTTCTTCTTTATCTAGATATTATACCTTATTTTAAGCAATTCCATTAATAGAAATTCCAAATTTGTTAATGTATTCCATAACTATAAACTGACCCAAAATATCATAGTTTATTTATATCAGTTCGACCAAATGGAACCTTTGGCATCCTTTGATATGTTCAATTTGCAGAACAAAACCGGCATAGCTTATTGCGTATCGACGCAAGCTTTGCCTTAAAAATGCAATCAGAAGTTGAATGAAAAATCTATGATAAAGTCAATTAAAAATAACTACTACACTGGAAGTTAAGTAAAAAATAATACTTTTTAAAACAAAAAATATACATTAACTACAGTAATTTTCGTATGAATAAGTATTTCGATAATAAAATTAAACAAAATTTATATGCTCATTAATTATTTTGAGTACTTATTTCTCTGTTTATTTCTTGCTATGTTATTCTTACATATTGGTTTTTTACCAACAACACCCAACGTAACATTATTGAAGATCTCTCTTTGAAACCAAAAGTCATTGTTCATGAGTGAAGAATTTATGTTTGAGGATCAAATCCCAACCGTCAGTTAATTGCTAAGGATTTTCATTATTTCGTTATTTAATATATATATATATATATATATATATATATATATATATATATATATATATATATATATATATATATATATATATATATATATATATATATATATATATATGCATACTTCTTACTATGTATACATAAATACACTGAACTTTAACTAAATACATTATTCAAATGTAAATTATATTTTATCACTATTTAAAAAAAATAACACTTCAGGTGTCTTTAGGCTTAGTAGTATGCGTCCTTCTACTCAATGACAGTGTGTTTCTTTACAATCTTTTATTTATTATAGCGAAAAATACAACAATATTTATGCCTGGTTCGAATTTGTTATAAGACGCCAAGCATAAACGTTATTGTAAGTACAGTTCATAATTTGCTATGCAATTGAGCACGAGACAAAATTAAATTTTCCTTTGTTAATTTTTTTTCCGTACTAAAATTGCTTTTTACTAACTTCAACAATTAGATCATGGAATAAAATTTATATGTTTAATTCAATTCCGGATCATAAATAATATTGAATACCGTTAAGAAAATAGTTTGAAAGCTATATATACTTTTCAATAAATAATTAACCAAATGAATTAAATTCAAAAAAATATTTACTGATTTCAAACGATTTACTATAAAACTATAATGCTAGTCGTCTTGATGTAAAAATCGTAATGTATACTTTGTTTTATGTTTACAAATTTTTCTAAATCTCTTTTGAGTTGTTTGAAATTTGTAAATATTAAAAAAAAATTATATTCATATTTATTTAAGGCTGATTTGGACATACAAGAAAAAATATTTATTATCCTTAAAATTTTGAACTGTTAATTTTTTGCAACCATGGATGATATGACTACGTAAGTACTCAAGAAATTTTAGTATTCTTATTCTGTCCCGTTCTATATTTATAACAGATTTTGATTGAAAAAATTACCAAAATTCTCAAGAAAAATTGATAAAAACTAAGATTTGTTGAATACTTTGGTTACATCTGGGAATGTTTTGTCAAATTTTTTTTAAATTTTAATTGTTTAAAAAACTTTTCCAAATATTAGATACAGTTTAATTTGGCCAGAATCAATGATCACTGACCAGAGTCAATGCAATAATTAAATTTTTTAAGATAGTGGAGCTAAAATTTTCATGTATATGAAAAGTATTAACACAAAAAATATGTAGATTGAGATTAAAAGCAATTTTTTGTTTTTAAATATGTTATTTTACGAATGAGACTTTAATAACCACGAAAATAGCCATAAGCTTACATTGTCGGTTTTGGAAGTATACTGATAGTGATTAACATAGTCACAATTCCTATTTAAAACACTAAGATGTTTATTCGAGCAGAAGTTTATTTTTTTCTTAGTTGTTTTTAGATTTCGCAAAATCTATCAGTCAGAATCGACCAAAATTGTAATCAAAATCTAAGTTTGGTCGAGCCCTCTCGAATGGAACCAAGCTAGATGAAATCGGTCGACCTGTTCAAAAGTTATAAGCGGCTCACATACTTTCACATACTCACACACATGCATACAGACATAGTGACAACTTCGTAGGGGTGGTCAGGAAAGCTTCCTGTAACCTCAAAACGTCGAGATATGATGAAAACTCGATTTTTCAAAACGGGGTAAAACCAAAAACTTCCCGATTTTTTAAAATCTTCGATTTTCTTAGCGGGAAGTTAAAAAATCTTTTTATTTTTAGAAACAACTAATGGAATCATAGATTTGAAAAAAATTTTTTTTTTAGTATATTCCTTTCATTTTAATATAGCCTTTTCACGGTTTTCGATGTAATATTCAAGCGATTCATTTGCAAATATTGCCTCTCTTTAGACAAATAAATATGCCTGTAACAAGAAATGAATCGGTTTCAAAGTTTTACATTCCTGTATTACAAAATAAGAAAATATAGAAACAAAATGGTCTCAAAGTCTTCTCACAAAATCACTGAAAGTTGTCATTTACGTTTTAAAGGCAATTTACAATGTTGTGTATTATAATCCATTACGGTAATATATATACAAGATAAACGAGATGTAGTTTCTTTTTGAACTTTTAAATGGTCGAAACATTGAGAAGAGTTTCTAGTTGTTACTTTATTTTCTTAAATAAATTTATTATTTATACAGTTAAAATATATGATTGCGAAATAACAATAAATTCTAATTGAATTAATGTATGTTATTTGAAAATAATTGAAATCAAAAGTATTTTTATATCGAAAGATATATTACCTATTTTTGATTCTTTTACGGATTTATCAAGAATGTTAGTTTTATAAAACAAAATGTTGCGAATATTTTTATACTCCGCATATATAAAATATTCCAGAGTAAATTAAGGTCAGTCTAAAGTTTGTATCGCTAGAAAATATAGATGCCATAAACAAAATTTTTATTTTATGTCCTTTGAATCGAATAATATTCTTTTTATTACATTTAGTTCGATGCTGTAAGTAGTAGCCTTGCAGTAAATATCAACTCTATAGTATGGCTTCCTTAGTTCTCATCATAGGGCCGATTTTGTGAATCCTGAATTTTAACATATCTTGACGTTTTAAGATCAAGGTATAGATTATCTCCAGAAAAATTAAGGATATCAACCAGAAACCGCTTTTATTCAATTGCGTTACATAAAATTGAGTAGGTTCAGCTCAGCCGTTTTTAGTTTAGGAGAAAAAAAAACTAAAAAATACCCATATTTGTAATAGTCAACAAATTAATATTTTTATATTCTTCTCATTGGAAAATTTGCATGGTGAAAAGAATTATAAAGTGCAACGTCGCACCTATAGACCACTTTTGTTATTATACTTTTTTTAAAGATTTTTCCTTAGCGATGAGTCATCAAATCGGACACTAAGTATTGCAAAAGTTAAAAGACATTGGATATCTTTCACTTATTACATCCCGCTTTTTAACAAGTATTGTTACTGACTGTTTTTGAACATGCGTTACTTATTGATACGCTCCATACCCGAAACATAATTTATGAGGGTATATAAAAATATGTCCTAAGTCATTATTAGCTCTATAATTAAATCGTTATCTCGTATAATCGCTCTATTAGTCAATTTTCAATTAAACTTTAACACGGTAACTCAAAAATGAAAGGTGATAGTGGTTACTTACTATTAGTAGGTGAAACGTTTTATGATACATTCTAGACTTAAAACGAAACATTAAGCTCATGAATCTTTCAAATCGATTTTTGCCGCAAAAATTCATGATCCATCCATCTTCTAAATCATAAGAGAAACAAGAATTATTCAAATACAAATTGTTATTTATTAGATTTATGCTCAGACTGTTTAGAATCCGCACAATTTCAGTTCCAATGTAGCTGTTTAAGACTGCTAAGACATGTAGTATTATGGTATTTTACTAATTTAAATAATCATAAATAGTTAAAAGAATCACATATGGCGACATATGATGATCAACCATATGACGAGTGTAAAAACATTTAACTCCGTTAGTTTTTTTTTTTTTTTTTTTATTAAAATTTAATTTACAAAGATTTACTAATTCTGACTGTCCATGTTTCTGTATACTATAGCTGCAAAGAAGGCTATACAAAAATAAATGTAAATGCACCCTTATATTTGATTAAACTTCCTACATTCTAAATAAAACGAAATCATCATTAAAAGTAATTTACTATTTCTAAAAGGTATAAATAAATAGAATCAACTCAAGAGTCAAATAAACATTACATAATATACAAACAAACCATATAATAAAATATCATAAAACTTAAAATGTACATACATTTCAAATAAATAATTGTCCCATTTAATTAGAAAATTTAAATGAAATCTGTAAAAAATATATTTAATTTTTACAAATCATTTCCTTTAATGTATAATAATACTATATACTTTATTAACGGTACAAAAAACCTCGGAAACACTATCAAAAGTATATATATATGTATATATATATATATATATATATATATATATATATATATATATATATATATATATATATATATATATATATATATATATATATATATATATATGTATATACATATGGAAACAAAACAAAACAAAACACTGTCGACTTAGAATACCATCAGTTTTTCACTCTCTTCCTTTAATGTTATTATACGTCACACGACAACAAACCTTTAGCTTTACAGAAAACATTTGTCGTTTTTCCAACAACCATCTTAATCTATTCATTTAAAAGCTTAAAACATCTTGTGCTTGCTTTGGCTTTGCTTGCATACCACACACAATATATTTTATAGAATGTCTGGTGGAATGATTGTGATGTTCAATGGTAGTTACAAATATCCCTCATATCGTTCAAGATAAAACCCACCCATATTTCTTGTAATACTACGGACGGTCGTATTCGTACAGAATGTAACTTAAAAACTGAGACTTGGCATGTTTTAAGAAAGAATAAAAATCTAAAAATTTAACAAAATTCAATTTCAAAGATATTCTTTTAAAATTTATTAGTACATCTCTTAGCTAATGCAACTAAATTCTGCAAGGGGGGATAGTCAACGTAATTTAAACGCTTAGGATAGGTGCACACACGTACTATTGTTAAGCCGATAATTTTATCAGATATTTAATAACTGTGGACATATATGCAAGTTTGTAGACTAAAATAATTTAAAATCAGTCTATGTTAAAGTTTTAAATCAGTCTATGTTAAAGGGCAAATCGATACCCTTCAAATTATTAAGTCTGCCAACTATCGGCTATCTACTGAGCTATCAAGGAGCGCCTTTCGATTACACAGATTAACCGATTTTAGCATCGATTTCACCAAATAATATATGAGTGCTGTATGTATATACATAGGGCTGGAAATCGCATTGATAACAGATGAATCAAAAGAAAACGTAAATGAAAATATCGACAGACCAACGGAACTAGGTTTTTAATGTATATTTGGAGTTGAAAACAAGTGGATATGAAACAAAAGCAGTAGATGTACTCAATATTATAGCTTTATTTTCTTGATTATTCTCCTCTTCCTCTGGTTTATAATAAGGACAATAATAGCAGTTCTTCTCGATAACATATTCTGTTTAACTAAGAAAAATTACTATTCAGAATGTGCATCGACAAATAGATATTGATCGACTGGGTATCGGCCAATCAGATCGCCGATCCCCAATCTGACAGTCTAATTGTTGAGAATAGGGAATGCAGTCCAATTTGATCTAGCTTTTGAATAAAAGTTTTGTGTCAGCGTTTACCCATATAGAAGTTTACAATCCAGTATAAAATTAGGATGATAGAGCCTCGATGCTTCGTTTGTACTTAAATATATTAGGAAAATCTTTGGTTTACTTTTAATTGACTTTGTAGTTGCATTCAATTTTGCCGAAAGTATAATACATAGGCACTCACAACCCTAGTAAAAAGATTACATATAAAACAAAAGGAAAAAAAATTAAACAAAAAGGAAATTTAAAAACCTTTCGCGACGGATGTAGAAAGAATTTATCTTGTTTTCTCGTGACCCACCCTGTATAAAGTATGAATAGAAATTTATATATTTAAGGGATTTTTTTCAAATAAATTTTATGAAATAAACTCATTTATATTAAAAAATATTAAAACCAACAAGTACATGTTTTGTAAGTTATTTAAACGAAAAGTATATTTCTTATAATGAGGAACGTGGATATTATTTGATTCAAGAATAAAAGTTCAAAAATGCACTCTAATGATTATATCCACTTAAAATTTTGACGTTTTAACACATTTAATGAATATAATAGTATTAAAAAAACAAAATTAAATTGGGAAATATGAAATGGGGGAATTACGAATATTAATAGTGATTTACTATTTTATTAGGATAATTGACACATTAAGTGTCAAGGCAAAAGCTGGATCACGGATTTATTTTACGTTAGTTTAGTAAATAAATTTAAACAACAAAACTTTTATTAAAATGTGTTTTTCCAATGGTACAAGATAATTTTCTAATATGACATTATCATGGAATATTATAATTATTAAATCTGCATCAGCTGGGTAAAATCAACTTAATTTTATTGAAGTTTATTTATATAATAAATAACCTTTAACATTATTTATAACAGTTTTCTTTAAAAGAAGGATAGGAAATAATTTATTTGTCTCTAAAAAATTTTTACAAATAAAAATTGTCAAAGATAAAAATATTCTTAATGAAAAAGAAATTTAGTGTAAATTACAATTTATTTTATTCTACTTACAAAAGCGAATCTATTCAACTTATAAGAAATTTCTAACAGAAAAATAAATGATTATATTTGTACTATTTCTGCTTATAATATATAAGTTAATATCTATCCAGCATCCAGTACGAATAAGATTAATTATTTTTTATTTTATATAAACATTTTTATATCATATATCTTCGTTTTAAATAATATTTTCTAACTGTTAAAATATAAAAAGATTATTATTAGCTAACATACAGATATTTAAATAAAATAAATTTACTATCATTATTAAAAATTATTTCAAGTTTATATCTTCTCATAAATAATATGATGAAGAGATAAATTCTAACATAAAATAACCGTTTCAAAGTAAAATATAAAAGGAATGCTTCGAAAAAATTCTAGGTCTGTTTCAAAGAATTCCTTTATTGTGCTAGGATGATATCAATAATAAGGAATATTATTAAGAATATGTAATATCAATAGTGAGTTGACTCAGGAAGTTGTAATATAACGTGAAATGTAGTTAAAGGCCTTTATCTTGCACCATATGTATTTCAAAATCTTGTTACTCAAATTTAACCTGAAATAATGTATACACCTTCAGTTTCGATGACAATGCATGGTAAACTTTGTAACGACATTCTAAATCCAACCTGTCGGCACATCCAAAATGACGGACTTGGTATTTTTAATGCACTCCTACAATATGGGTATCAAGAAAAGGGCTTGCCATGACTAAATCGAAAAATAAAGTGACGTCACTGTACATCAAATATTCTAAAGATTGAAACTCAATTTTGAAGCATATAATATCTATCAACTATAACTATAACTTAATGCTATGAAACATTTGTGGTTTTTTAATCCAGTGAAAACTAAAAAGGAAACAATAAATTAAAAGTAAAAAAACGTTTTCAAAAACAAGTTTTTATTTAAATGAAAGAAAAAATTCAATAAACATAAGAAAATCTCGCAACAAGCTTTTATATCACATAAATTGTGTAATGGCGTTATAAGATGATAGTGAAATAAATAAGCAAAAGTTAATTTTTTTCTTTATAGGAAATTTAAATAGAAGCTTGTTTTTTAAAAAGGGTTTTTTTAAAATATTTAATGGTCACTGGTGACAATTGTTGTTAAAAAAATTGTTTATGTATATATATATATATATATATATATATATATATATATATATATATATATATATATATATATATATATATATATATATATATATATATATATATATATATAAACAATTTTTTTTAACAAGTTTGAAAAGTGACAATTAAATATTTATATATAAGTATATATTACGTTTTAACTTCTAATTCTTAAGTTACAGAATATTGTGCATGGAACACTGTGGATCCTAAAACGAAGTGATTATTTTTATTGTTACTTCAAGTATTAATACCATGATATATGTAATTTATGAAATTCATTTGTAATAAAAATTTTCATGGACAAGTAGATGGTTGATAATCTTCATATCTAAATTTTAGAAAATTCCCATACACCTTTTTTTATTAGTGTGTATATTAATTTTTGATAACAGCAATTTTTGCGTTGTTCAGAAAAATAGCTTTTCTTCAAAATAACTAAATATACTATTAAAAAAGTAGTGAATATAATTAATTGATTATTTTCAAAATGAATTGTATCCATTATTACATTGCAAAAATTATCTACATACTATTTTATCAATTAAATAGAAATTTGTAATACTAAGAAAATTTGTGATATTTGTAATTTATTTACTTTCTACATAATGTGAATAATGTTTTGTCTTCTCTTATTATTAAAATTTTTAACGCACGTAAAATTAGTGTATTGTTTGTAAATTTTTAATTGGCCAAACGAAGTAAGGTCTATGGTTTAATTACACGATTTTGCATTTCATTTACCTTATCAAACTACGTATATGTCTATCTATGTACGTTAGATTCGTGGTAAGTTTTGAGAGATCGATTCGATAAAATTTTAGATGCAAGCTTATTCCAATCCATTCCTTTGGAGGAAATTTATAAAAATACCAACTATTTTCAATGCATTATCCACAGATACGAATTTTTGCAATTGTTGTGAATTGAGTATTTACAGGGGAAATAAAAAAATAAGTAATTAATTAGAATGATTGATTAATAATTAATTAATGCCTGTTGCTTCCCGTCACCTTTTATTCCAATGCATCACTCTCCCTGCCGTTCTTTTCATAGTAAGCTAGATAGATATTTAATAAAAAGTGCGGTTGTTTTAGATTTAGAACTTGTTTTAGATTACCATTACAACTTTTACACTAAAACAAGCGGAGATAAAAACTAACAAGAACTAATAGTATGAATTATTTTTAATTCGCATTAATAAAATACTCTAAATATCCAGTTTATGCAGTTATAATGTGTACAGAAATACATGTTTAATAATAAAAATTTATTATTGTAAATATATGTTTATTAGGTAAATTTGAGGTATGATTGCGGCGAACCCAAACATTTTATGGAAAACCGTTTCAAATAAAAGTATTTTGTTAAAAAAAAAAAAAAAAACCTTTTTTGAACTTAATTTTTCTCTTATCTCTGGTCTCTCTTGAAACCAAAAAGTGGATATTAATATAGTGCTTTATAAAATTAATAAAAACGATATGTTCGTTCTTAAGAAGATTTTTCTTTCAAAATGTTTATGTAGTACTCGCTAGTGTCGAGCTTAGTATTAATATTAATATGTTATTTGTGCGACCCAAATTTCCGAATCGCTTAGCAGAAAATTTTTCTTTTTTATAAGTTGTTACATCTGTTTCGATGTCTGTGTGTATGAAATTAAATGCCACAAGTAAATTTTTACCTGCTTCTCAACGTTGGATTGATCTGTAATTAGAAATATGTAAATCGGATAATACAAAACTAAGAAATAATATTATCCAAAAATAACATCTATGAAATATATATTTTTTTAACAAAAAAACTTTTAGTTTTTAACTTCATAAAACTTTTTTCTGAATTATGAACAAGGAACACATAAACAATTTTCAAAATCTATAACAATATAAACGCAATTTTCAAATAACATCGCATCTGATTGCGATATTTGATGTTCCGACCCTCTTAGAAAATAGCTACAGTAAAAGAGACTAGACTAAAGAGCAATGGTGCATATATGTAAACTTTGAATTTCTGATTGTTTCTATAAAGAATAATAATTAATGTAAGCGAATATTTTTTTGTTTTGATTTTATTGTCAACCGAACATGTTGAAATTGTCATTTGCTTAATTAACCATTAATTTAGAAGATCTGGAAGGGACCCAGATTCCTTTTTACGTTTTTTTTTTTTTTTCGTATACCGTATTTTAATTTCAATTAACTTTTCGACAAAATCCAAACAAAAATAATGAACAAAGCTTTCGTTGTCATTTTTTTATCGTTTTTTTTTTACGTTATAGACCCAGAATGGCAAGAGCAAATTATTGTATTATAACAATGGAAATACATGTTAGTTTTTTATTATTATTATGATATATATCTGATTTTTGGAAAGAATTCATAATTATGTTTTATACATAAACTAAAAAAAAAAAAAAAAATAGTATGAAAAACATTAATCTATTGCATTTGAACAAAACAAAAAGCCGAATATAAAAAGATGTTCAAATTAATTCATTCAGCTCACTTTATTTGTCAAATACCAAAACTACAAATAATTTATGTTGACGTCATACTGCCAACATTATTAATTCACTTTCGTTTTTACTACATGTTTTTATTTTTACATAAATTCTTTTTTCTTAATCCTGGTTATATATAGGATATATGACATGGAACAATATAGGGAATACTAATTAACCTTGTTTGAAAATTTACATAATACCTCCGACTCTAAAGTTTCTAGTTTAATGTGTCAGACGATTTGGTATTTTAAGGTAGTAAGCCTAAGATATAAGCCTAACTTTGACATTATTCGGCTTTTAAACTCTCAATAAATGTAAATAGGCTCAATTTTGAAATACGTCATACAATTAATTGTACAATAAAATTTTGAAATTTGGGCAGGATACTTTGAAACGACTGGAATCATACCAATTAATTACAAATATCTCAGAAAATATGACAAACAAAAAATGACAATAAACTTATTTGACGAACTATACTTATAAAACGCGATTTAAGTCCATGTTTAGTTATAAATCTGAACACTCGTGAAAACAAAATATTTTTTACACAATATATCGCATCCTTTTACAAAGAATGAAGTGAACGAACGATATACTTTTAGAAAAAAGCGGATATGCTATAATGTTGGAAAACGTGTTATTTATTTAAAATGTTTAAAGTCTATTTTAGAAATAGACATATGTATTGCAATTTTATATGTAACTTCTTTTAATGATATTTCAATATAAAATGATACTTTCTCATATCAAAATTTCCAACAAACTTAATCATCCACGAAATTCTTTCTTTTACACCCAGAACAGTATACGGTTCATTGAAAACAAGTTTAAAGATCTATAAAGAAAAAAGTATAACAGCAACAATTAAATTGAAATATTAATAAAAATTAATAATTGATTTGAATTGTAATTAACATACGTGTAACGAATAATCTAGGTGCGATAAAATTCTCCTTGAGGGGAATTAAAAAACAATAATTTGTTTTTAAATACGAATATGGATGGATGTTTTTGTCTTTTTTTTTACATTTTTATTCTCGAAAAAAACAACTTGGACAGATAATTGTTCATTTCTAAATTATGAAACAGAAAATTTAAAGTGGTTATCTAACAATTGTATTGTTCATTCTCGAGATAATCGATACGAAAAATCGAACGCACCTCACAAACACACACAGACATCTCTCTAATAAGGTCAGATTTGAATTTTAGGAATCTTAAAAATAAAGTAACATAAAGATATATCCATGCATATTTTGAACTCACAGAATCGGACCCATTACAAGAACTTTCCATCGGAAAATTAATAATTCTTATGAACACTATATTCTTTGTTCGATACTAGCATTTATTTACGTCAATCGTAGGTGAGTTTCAAGATGACAAAAAATGACAAATACAGATGATTAAATTTTATGCCACTTGAATATTTGACATTTATATAATTTGCTTGTTTATATCAAAAGAATTTCAAATTTCAAATGAATTAAATCTCTATTCTGTAAATTTAATTACTTTTGATAAAATGACACATACTTCGTCTTCGATTGACACATACACGGAGGTGCACTAATATTCTCCAAATAAATGAAAAACTAAAATAACCAACGACTTAATAATGGGGATTGGCAAATTATACTTTTCAGGCTTCATCGTTTAGCTACTACTGTGTAATTTATTGCTGTTAAAAAGAGTTATTGCATCAATTAAAAATAAACACATAATTTTCGTTTGCATATGACACACTAAAATTTAAAATTCAAAAAAATGTAGATTCTGAATAGATTTACTCTGTTACAAACAACCTTTATAAAACACATTTATTCTTTGAAAAGACCTGTTAATTTATAATGTTACTTTTATACAACTGATCAGAATTTTCTTAACTCTATAATATAGCACGTAAAAGAAGGAAAAGTCATACAACGAATTATATTTTACTCATCAAACGAATGCTCTAGACATTTGACGGATAAAATGTATATACAGAACAAGAAATATTAAGTAAGTATGTATTTGCATACAAAACAGTTGTTCTATAATAAATACTCTAAGAGTGTCACCTTTTTCTTTGTGTTGTAAATATTCTATACCTACTATCAAATGTGAAAACATCATGTTCACTCCTTTTATTTTTGTTAACTATAGAGAATATTCTAGAAAATGCAAACATACATATTTTAAATAGGTATAGAAAATTTACAACACAAAAAAAAAAAAAAAAAAAAACTTTTTATAAATTCTGTGATCGTTTGAATATCTGAATAACTATGTTGTCGGAAAAAGAGACGTATTAAATTAATTACTATTTTCAGAATATCAAACTAAATAAATATAATACGAACAATTGGAAAATTGAAAATAGGACAAAACTGACAATTATTTGTAATATCTATACATAAAATGTTTTTTTACTCTAACTACGATTATGATAGGTTCAGTTTTATAATTGATTCTTTCCTAGATTAAACATGTTTAACAATATATTGAATTTTATAAGTATTCCAAATAATTGTTTGCAATAATATCGTAGTCAAGAGGTATTTGACTCCTTTCATAGAGCACACTCCTTTACTTAGGACTGTACTTGTAACAAGCAGTGATTTAAATTACATCTTTTAATTTTCGCGCATAAATAACTCAAAAAATACTAATCCAAGTGTTATGTAATTGTATGCATAACGTTGATGTGAAAATAGAGAGTTTATCGAATTGTTTTTCTCGAAACAATAATTCAAAGTAAAAATTCTTCGGCTAGCCCTCCGTATTCATGTCAATATTGTCTATACCAAATTTCCAAGATAATTATAGATAAATATTTTATCTGTTTGCTTCAGTATTATGTTCCCCCATAATTCTATCTTACTAAGCAATAACATTTTTTAAGTACATTGATAGAAAATAAAAAGTATGTAATCAAATTAAAAAAAATTAAATATGTTTTGTTCAATACATAAGTATAATTTGAATAAGATAATCATTCTATTGAATACATTATTTTTATGCTAACCTTCTTTTTTATTAGGGAATCCTCTAACTTATTATGGATAATTATGGATAATGTTCGCATCCTGATCTTATTTTATTTTTCATTGTCACTTGTAAATTTAATTAACTTAATTAACTTTAACATTTTTTAATTCAACAATTTTGTTTAAACTCGACATGTAAAGAATAGGTCAAATTTCAGTCTAAAATTTATAACAACGCAAGAAAATTTCCCATTACTGTCTTTTCTATATGCCAGTAAGTGGCTTATGATTAATGTAGCGAATTATTGTTTGGAAAGCGGAAATGACTAAAGAGCTTAAAACTGTATATCTATCAAGTAAGCACTACCATATAGCAATATTTCATTTTCGAATAGTGAATTAATTGCCGCTTAAATTAAATAAATAAAGTTAACAGAAAAACAAACTCAGAATATAAGTATCATTATCGAACAAATTGTCAATTTTTTATCGTAATGGAAAAACGCCAAAAAAAAAACTTATTGCTCTTATAAAAATTTTCATTGAAACCTCAACTTTACACTCAAGTTAGCACTACTAACCCTGAAAAACGGGAAAATTTCAATTTCGAATAGTGGATTAATTGCCGCTTAATTACTATAAAATTACCGTGAAATCGAATTTGTTTTAGTAGATCTGAAATCTACCCGTAAAATGAGAATTAAATTTTGCTATTAACATAAAAGCATTTTCAAAAAATTATAAATATCAAGTTTACAAACATCATTATAAAATTCACAATCATAGTGTAAAGAAAGCAAATATTTTGAGTAAATGAACGCCATATCTCAAAAGATACTGTTATCCTAGTAAAATTATTGGAATGCATAATAACTGTGTGCAAATATTCATTTCAACAATACAACAAGCAAAGTTAATTGAGCTAATCGATTGTTTATTTTATTCTCAATTTGTTAATATTTGTTATTATTATTGTATCTCTTATAACACAATTATAAAATATCCATGTAATTGCAAATGAATGAATAGTAGTAACAATAATGTTATAGAAAAACAATATTTAATTGGAACACCTGATTGTCTGTTATATTTCATTTAATGGTGTATAAATCAATTTCATCTAAATGATGTACAAATCACACAGAATCAAAAACCACAAAATTGATGATTTTCGAGAGATTGATTTGAGGATACAAATTTGAGTAAAGGGTAAGCATACACCAGCACTATGCAATTGTGTTTTATACGGTGATGTGGGAAAAATCAACCAACAAGCACATATAGCATATTATAGACGCCACGCTTTTATTATTATTATCAAATAATGATGATTCGGTAATGTTTTCAACATCGCCTACAATTTATATTGTAGTAACAGTTACAGAATGTAGTAATGTAGAACTTAATAATGTGGGTGTTGTTTAAAGAATAAATTTCAGTTTAAAAGTAAATATTTAAAAATTTTATTTTTATTTACTTTTTTTCTGTGTTAGTTGTAAAGGATAATATTCCTTACATAGATAAAAATGAAACAATGAAAAATTTAAAAACAAATTCCTTCTCCAAACGGAAGGGTTACTGAAACAATGTTTTTATTTAATTTATTTTTTATTTTTTAATTTGTTCACTGATATTTTGGGCTAAATTAAAAAAAGTTTTCTCTTTATTTCGTGTTTAAAAGGAAATACTCCTGAAATTCCATACACGAAAAAAAGGGCAAAAAAGGTTTTGTGGACCAAATCAAAATTTTTTTTGCTTGAGCATAAACCATACAGTTTCAATGGTCCTAAAAAAATTATAAGAAAAAATTGGAACCTTATAAAGAAGGGAAGGAACAAAAACAAATTTCTTGGCGGTTCTTTTTTTTCCAAAATTTTTTATTTTTCAGTGTTGGGTGTTGTATACAACCACAAAATATTTTTCATTAGGTTAAAATTTTATCATTTAATAACGGTTTTCGCTCCCTCCTCCTCCTTAGGACATAATTCTTTCTTAAAAATAATATGGGTCCACAAGCAAAGTTAAAATGTTTGTTGATTTTATCAATTTAAGAAAAGCTTTTGATTCGATAGACTATGCGTTACTATGCCCAAAACTATGTTACTTAAGTAGAAAAGTGATCTGTATTGTAAATATTCAATATTCAAATGCAAAAATTTTATTAGGAATAAATGATGAGTAATGCCAGAACATTGATATAACACAGGAAGTTATATTATGTAAGGTGATTACAGAAAAAGGCAGAAGTCGAATATCAAACTCAACTAATGTCTTCTGCTAAATCTTAAAAGCAAAAATCAGGATTGATTGTGCAACTCTGCTCCATGAGAGATCTTCGTATAAGGTTTTTATTGTGTGATATTTTCTGCTTTTCTGCAGTTGGAACACCGAAATTAAATGTGAATTGGTCAACACTAAAGAATATCAAAGGCTAGAAAGAACATTTTCTGCTAATTTGATCTATTCTACACAAGACTTAAAAACATATTCAAATGTTTGTTTATTGCATAAATTCTCTGAGGTTGGGAGCTTTCTTGTTGGAGGACTAATTCTTAAGAAGTGTATTCCTTTCTTTGTGTGCATGTACTTTTAACATACTTTTGATGATTAAATTCACCTAAAACGACCAATTATTTGTGAAACAACATCAAAAAATTAAGTAGAAAGTAAAAACACATAAAAATTATCTTGTCACCAATTAGCGAAATAAGGAATTCGGAGGAAACGAATTAATTCTAAAATTATGACTTCCAAAGGTAATTGGTTGCAATGAAATTATTTACTGATATTTTTTTTTTATCAATTATTTTGTACTTTTAAGTTACTTTTTGAAGTGAATTATATTTTTTTGCAAAATTTTAAGAATCACAATTTTAGTAGAAGAAAATTTTATGAAAGCAATTTTTTATGAAAGGGAATTTCTACAAAGTCCCACTACTATTTTGCAAGATATTCAGTTTTGTGTTTAATTTTCATGCTCAACGTTAACATGTCGAACATACTCAAAACTAGACGGATAGAAGTTTAGGACCAATAACAAAATATTGATTTCTACTTTAAATATAAACAGTATAAACCTTAAATTTCTTTTCAGATACCCTCATGTTTGTAATACTTTACAAATATACATGATGAATACGGATACATGATGAAGATATTAAGCATATTATTACATCCTGTACCATGTTTAATACATACGTCTATCCTTTATCAATTCATAATAATGAGCTAGGCTTTTTGTAACTAACCCGTGTCGAGCCGTGTGGTGTATCATGATCAACATCATCATCATCATCATCGATTCAATGGATTATATGTGGAAAGGGTAGGTAGGAACGATGGTAGGAATCGTTGGGTATGATTCGAATGATATTTAGGTTAGGGTGATATTGGTATTAGTACCTTCCTACACCCATTTAAATACATACGGATGATGATGGTATGATATAATATGAATGAGGAATTGACCCATGAATTTTGTGTTTCATTAATAAGAGAATATTAAACAATAATATAGAAATACAATAAATGTCCATTTTGTTTTTTTTGTATTGTGTATTTTTTTTTTTGTTATTGTTGTTTTGTCTATCTATACATTATTGAATGGGAGTTTAACATATCGAATAACAATTTTTCAAAGTTTTATTTAATAAAAAAATATGTTCATTTTTTTAATAAATTTTGAATGAAATTTATTTGTATAGGGCTGTTTCAAAAATACATTCAAATTACAGTAACATCTTTATTTTTGTAATACAAGAGCGCCTTAGTATTTTTGTCGAATTTGGATAGACAATTAAATAATATATTTGTTTTTTCAGTTGATATCGAATCCTACTTATCCGATTATATGAGTGTAATTTTAAAAATACACAAGTAATAAAGGACAACTTCGTAGTCATTTGTGATTATGTTTAATTAAATACCTATATATCTGGAACGTATTGACCGATTGAGATGAAATTTGGGTATTAGATAAGAAACTTACCTGTTGACCTCTTTTTTACTTCAATAATATTTTCTTTGATTTTGATTTTTTACCTTCTTAAATAAAGATTTTTCAGAATTATCGACTTAGCATGTACAAACAGAATTTCACCAAAATCGTATCAACAATTACCGTGATATTCGAAGAATCTTCTATAATTTTAAACAAATTATAGAAGATTCTTAGAAAGCTATATCCCTGGAACGGTTTTAGCGATTGAGTTGAAATTTGGTTTTAATGTACAGAACGAATGTACATTATCTACATTTTGTAGATAATTATTGTATTTAGATTGTACAAAAAAGAAATTTTTTTAGCCATAAGCTGTGGTCATTTTCTACGAAATTTACAATTTATTTTTTTGTTCTAAATATTGCTTGTGAATTCTGAATCAATCGATTTGAATAAACAAAATTTCATTATAATCGAGTGAATAATTTTTAAATTATCAGGATTTATTTGAAAAATAACAGGATGAACTTGAGCGCCATAAATTTAGAGCGGAGCCGGACTAATAGACTAGTAAGAACGAAATAAAAATTGATCAGTAGGTCTGAAAACGTCGACTAAACAAAAAAGTTGATGCATAATAAAATTTAAAATAATACAATTACGTTTGTATGATCAATATTTATCAAAGGCATGATATAGCTTCCAATATGAATGGAACGGTCTAAAAATACCAAATAAATACTAAACGAATATCTATCTGAACTGAACTGAAGTTAATTTGTTTGATCTGAAAATCAATTTTTTCTAACTATTTACAAATATATAAGTTATACTTTAAGTTATTAAGGTGGAGCAAATGCATAATCTGGCGGAGCATTTCATTATGTAGCAGTTTTTTGATGTATAGTATTTGTTTAAATAATTATATTTGACGATGACTTGTTTATGGTCAATATTATCTGTAAACATATTTTAAGTGTATATGTTACTTATATAATTACATATAAAATTCCAGTTAGATAAAGTACAGCAAAGTTTTCTTTTGCTCAAAGGTAAATTCCATGATTATTAAGTATTAACAGTATTTACATTACATTTAGTCCGGAATAAAAAAATACATCCTTTATATGCAAAAATATTAAATTATGAGGTATCAAATGGTTCTTCGTAATATATACATACAATCTGGTTCTTCATAGTATTAATTAATGATTTATAGCTACATAAAAGGGAAATTGGAACTAATACAGCTGCGGGGAAAACTAAAGCTCGTTTGCCAACAAAATTTTCGATATCAACTTGAAGTTTTTTTAAATAAGACTACTGAATTATTTCGAACGAATGTAATGGGTTAAGATGCATTTTTAGTTCATAAATTTTACTACTTCATCGCCAACTAGTGTCAGAAATACAATGGTTTTTTTTTTGTTATTTAAATTTATTTCTGACCAGCCATTAGCTAATAAATTAATTACTTCTCTATGTAATGACATTTTAGATACTTCTTGGGGATAGATGGTGGCTTATCATTAGCTAAAATTTTGATTCAATCATGCTATCATTTTTTTAATAAAAAACACGTATGTCAACTTTGTGAAAAAACTATTCCCAATGAAATTCGAAAAATACTCATAATTAGCCGTTTATTAATCGTTAATTAAATGTTGAACAAAAACACTTAAACCAAAGCGAAGAAAATGGATGTTTCGCTAAGTTGACTGTCAACTGAGCGAAATTATTTTTTAGCTAATTTTCTCCGTAATGGTATAAGCCAAAAAATATTTTTTTCCCATTGAAATTTTAACGACTTATTATTAACGATTAATTAACGGCTAATTATGAGAATATTTTCAAAAAGATTAGATTAAAATTTTAAAGTTGTTTCGCTAAGTCATCTAACCAAAAATAGCAATGGTGTTGTGAACATTTGTGAATGAGATGGGTTCTCATTCACAAATGGGTTCTCTTGTTTTGATTTAAAATGTTGATTGACCATGTGAAGATTAAAACCGTTGAAGAGTAAAGTAATGGAAAGTATACGTGGCTGTAAAGAAACGTAGTACCAAGTGATTAATCTATTTGAATGGATAGTGAAGGGACAATTAATCTGTTATTAAACGGACGATTAAATATATACAATACAGGGTGATTCATTGTGTATTTTCCCATTATTTGTGAACATTGATTTATTATACAGTACAATTGAATTTTTATGCACACTAATCGAATTAAATCGCAATTTCTATTAAAAATTGTATAAATATGTTTGATTGTTTGTGCGCAACATATGACTAATAGATTTTTAAGAATCCTTTATAAAACTGGATTATTGAAGCTAAATTTTCCACATTCCCTATAAAAATGGAGCAAATTGTTGTCGATAATAGTAATACATAATGAAGTACAAGATAAAATAAAACAATACTTTAAATTTAACAAATACGTTTTATCTTACATAAAATCGTTGAAGAAATATTCATTTATACACATAGATATGTAGTATGATTTGATTGAAGATTTTCTAAATATTAAAATTATAATAATCATTATACAAACCATACAACCACCATAATAAATAAATAATATAGATAACATAACCCATTCACTCAGAGACTAATTGTTACATTCAAGATTATATTGTGAAAACTTAACTTCGTATTAAATGGGTAGACATAAATGTTGTATACTGAAGTTTATTTTATCATAAGAGTTGGTATTAATGTTCATGATGATATAATATGTGAAAAACCGTAAAACTGAGCATAAAAGCGAAACTTAGATGTACAGCACAACGCGTTATATCATTTCATCATTACCACCAACTCTACATATCAACACTTGAAGTGGAAATTTTCATTTTAGATTATTTTCCTGAAATTATAAAATAATCTCTAAATTCATAGAGGTGAAGTACTTACAAATATGTATACAATACGTATTTACAGAGTGTACGCTGAATATTTAAGGGGAATCTTTTGATTCCGTGTATGAATGAAATTCATTCATCATTTAAGGATCCTTGTCAGAGTTTAAAGTATATATAATGCAACTAAAAACTTAATTACACGGATATCTTCTGAACATCACTTTATCTAAGTTTGGATAATAATCATTTTATGTTTCGCACGTTTAAGAGAATTTATAATATACCTATGTTGTCAGAAACATGTTTTTGTAAAGTCAAAAGATTTGCTGCCAGTTATACTATTAATGGTGTATACTAAATTCATATGCTTTAGAAAATGTTTTTATAAAAAATCAAATCTTCAAAAATTCCAACAACAACAAAAAAATTTAAGTTTTTGAGCGGTTTATATATTATGCACCCAAATGTAAAATGGAATAGAAATAATCTTAAAATGAAAAATACTTTAATAAACAACAAGCTTCAAATGTAGATACTTCTGAACAAAGTACTTATGTAAAAGCTCATGAACATGAAAAGGATTTGTATTCAGACACAACTGAAAAGACTATAAAAAATACGAATGAAGCAATTGAGTGTTACAACGCTATGTTTCTAAAATATTACACCATAATAATGCACTGTCATGCTAGTTATATATGTACTCGAAATATTCGTTCAACCAAACATCGGAGTCGAATAATACGTTAAACCCAAGACTTTGGAGAAAATCTAGGAGAAACTAATTTTGTATATAAAGGAAACATATCTATAAAACAAAAAATATGTTTTACTTTAATTATATTCAGCTTATCATTCAAGCTTTTTCGTTTGGTTAAAATTTATATCTTCACACACATCGGCGCTTAAACATCAATGGCTGAAATCAATGTTTTTGAAAACTCAACATATTGAATTTTCCACTTGAAATATCACCTGTTGTCTAACGTTTATATAGATAAAATAAATATTTTGTGACTGGATTGGTTAATATACCTACTTTTAATATTTCAAAGCAAAATATTTTAAAATAAATGCTTTTACTCACGTTCTTTCCAATTAAATTTTATTAAAAAAAATATTTACATCATTACAAAAAAAATGAAATAACTGAATTTTCAAATTTTACTAGGTTGTGTTGATATTCTGGCTGTCAAAATAGTGACGAGACACATCTTTGAGTACAGTAATTTAAAAATTCATTTTCATACTCAATAGAACAACTAGGATTATCTTATTATAATTACTGATCAAAACTATATTGTAGACGAAATTCGTATCTATGTTATAAGAAATTGATCTAGGTACTAGGAAGATTTTCAAATGTTAATTTGTTTAATGTTCTCTGAAAGTGAAAGTAATGTTCTGTACAAAATCACATAACAGAATAGTAATATACATTAACTAAACACATAGTACTAGCAAAGTTGTAAACCTGAAAATAATTTTAGACAAAATAATAATGAAGAACGCTTAATTACTGAAACATTAATTTGCTTTTAAAGTTAATTATATAAGGAATATAATTATTTATAAACAGACAAGTTGTTTATTCTGTTTTAAAATTTTTCTATTACAATCGCTTCAACATACACAAAAATTTATTTGAAAAAATGTGAAGGTTATTTTGGTGTTATCTGATTCATAGAATTGTGTTAGGATTTCAATATTCAATTTAGGCAATCAACGACAGCACTAAATTTACTCAAATCATAGCACAATATGTCTCTGAAAATAAGCCTTGCAAATTTGCAACATATATTTTTGTTTCAGTAATGGGTACCCACATGGGTTTAGTAATATTAATAAGTTATCGTCAGTACCAAACAAATATTTCACATCCTTGCAAGCTATCAATTGAAGAGAATGAATCAAAATAGTTATAAATCTGGCGGTTTAGATATCGATGTATTCGATAACTGAGGCGAAAGCCAGTTAATAATATAATAAATACACTGCCGAAAATAATAATCAAAAACTTCCTAATGCACGAAAATGTTTAATAAATGCGTTGAAATTTGGATATGTTATTAGGATATATGGTAAGAATCGAATCAATTTCCACATTTATCATACCGCACCTTGTTGGTGTATTGCTTCTCACTCCCGAATATTATTTTGACGGTAAAGGGGTAATATAACACAGCATTAAGCTTACAATGTTTACTTCAGTTTTTGGGATTTTATGTTTTTTATATTTAAAATTATTTCATTTTTTCTTCTCATATTCATTTTTTCCCTTCATGATTATTCATTCCGATTTGAGATTTTCTCTGACAATGATTGTAAATAACTAATTTAAATCTTTACCATGCATTAACATATATATTTGTCAAAATTGAGTAGAAGCTCAACTTGTATACTTTGATCTATCATATAGACAAAATGATGTACTGTAACTTTTATAAAATGAAAATTTTAATGAAAAATTTGTTTCTCAATCATGATCTTATTTAACAGACTGGAAACTTTTGTATCAAAACATAAAACTGAGCCAGAATCTGATTGACCACAATTCATTTTAAATATTTTTTTAAATCGGAATTTTATCAATACCGGACGCCTTAACTAAACTCGTAGCGCTCTTTACATAGTATGTTTGCTGTACGAAAGGGATACTCATGTGTGATTTTCTGTACCACATAACAATACACAGTAGTAACATTTACAACAACTGCCTGTACGTATATTTTGCATTCATTCATATAATAACCAGTCTGATGTTGCTGTTGTTTTTGTTGTAAGTGGCTTAATGACTAAGCAAACATTTATTTTATTAGTTATATGTTGAAAAAGTTTTCTCTTATTTTTAAAAGGACATTAGGCTTGATGTTGTTAACAATATAGTGTACACTATATAATATAAAATATGCATGCATATATGATATGATGTTTCATAAGTGTATTTAGTCCACTCCATTCTACTGTCATATTATGTTCATAAATACAGTTCGTTACTTCAATAATCTTTGAGTAAATAACTAAAAAGATGAATGTAATGTAATACTACTAAATTAATTATTTTTTAATTCAGTGTTTAACAAAGTTACTGTTAAATTAAAAATTTACTGTTAAATTTTTTTTTTATAATTTAATTTTTGCCTTTGATTTTCAAGGTGGAAATATTACCCAAACTGATGGGTTGTAGGTCGACATGGCAAGGATATGATGAACTTAGATAAAGGACTTATTTCAAATTCCGACTTAATAAAGATTTCAAAATATGTTTAATTTTAATTTTGAGATTTTTTCAAAATCACGTGGTCCAATAATATCATGGGCCAAACACTAAACGTGATAAAACTGTCAAAACCTTTTATAAAAAACTATGTTCATTCAAAAATACCTGCGTTCATGCTTTCTATTCTTGGTAATGTTAACATTGTAGTAAGATCCGGGAACGAAAATAAATCTTTCTGTATTTTTGATGGTAAGTGTACCAAATCTAGTCGTTATAAACTTACGAACGTCATCTGAGTATGAAAAGTGTTTTATACACAGTCATAAATATCTCTTCGACACATACATACTTCATGCCATTTTTTTTAAACGAATATAACAACATTCGGGACACGACTTAGTTCAAAATTTTTAACAGAACGTGGTTATCCTTTCATCACACTTAAAGTGGCAAACATAAATTGTCTAAAACAAAAATGGTTTATCACAAGAATGACTTGAAAAGTTCCAAAAAATGTAATCTCTCATATGAAGTCTCTCTCTGCGAAATCGAGAATCAGAGAAATTAACAGTATCGTGACCGCCACAAAACAGTTTATTATTTAAGCTTTATATTAAAAGAAGTATGATTTTGTCTTAATTTTCTGAACCTCGTTAATAGGGGTAATAGTACTATTTTTGCATCATTGTAAATATGGGAGTAATGTTTAAAAATTCACTATTTCTAATGTTACATCTGAGAGATGTAAATTAACTCTTCAACTGTACTTATATAACTGTACACTGTATGTGTTTTTGTACAATTACATGAACCGTAGAATAGTTAATGATTAATTTTTTTATTTTAAGTAAAAGTTTTCCAAACTAAAGCTAGCTTCAATATTTTTATTTTTGTTTATATGTACATATGCATAAAATAAAGCTTAATACAAACAAATAAACTTTAAATTTAAACAACTTTAGTGCGAAAACATGTTCAACAAATTTTATGAAAATAAATTTTTTTACAAGATATTACAAGATGAAATCGAATAGACACATTTGAATGTGAAAAATATCTACTATTTATGAATATAATGGTTATACATCGTAGACATCCATATTCGTCGTCATCTGATGTAACAGAGTTGAGTTGAAATAAATTTCACTATCCTCGGGGCATACTTAGGCATCTTTCACTTGAAATGGGAATTTGGGATATAAAACTTAATATAAAAAAAACACACATTTTTTTGGTATAAAGTGTAATAAAACAAAGGTGTTTATTAAAAAACATTTGTCATATCTTCACACGTTTCTATCATCAAAATTTTAAAAAATTTAATTTTTATTTTAACTTAAAAATATAATAGTTTTGGTACCTCGTTGGTTAAATTCAAATTTTGAAAATTTTGGACAAATTTTCTAAATAGTGTTGAAGAAATCGAGATTGTAAGAGATAATAATAAAGCAAAAATATAAAGACAATTTGCCTTCTATCACAGGTTTTTTTTTCTGAACAATTTAAAAAAAGGATTTGGGTACAAGATAAAGTATGGACGGTTGGAATTCAATTAGATTGTTAATTTTATTTTTATTTTAAAATCACAAGTTTAACATAAACATAATGCTATGCTATATAAAAAATTTTTTGGTATGATTATTTCCAATAAGATAATATATTTATTAATACGATTAAAAATTAAACACTAGAATCACAAAATAATTATTTGCTAAATCGATCTATGAATATTAATAAATAAAATAGCATTTGATGACACAATATGTCAAAAATAATCACTAGAATATTAGTAAAACACAATAACCTAGCAGAGAAGCAAATTATTACATAGAAGATTTAAATAAAACGAAAAATTTTTCGTTTGTCCTTAAATTTCTGAATTTAGGAATAATAAAATTATAAATAATTAATTATTGGTATAATAATGCTTAAAATACTTTTCTAAAGTCTGAAAATGATGATAGATGGCATTAAGTGCTTATATCATGCAGAGGCATCTACGGAATGCATTTTTTCTAGTACTTAGAGTATTTCATTAATCTTAAGTATAATAATTTGTGTATATGGTGATGAATTGTTACTAATAGATTGATAATTGCCTTGGTAACGTAAAAAAAATACTACAGAAAACAAAGACTGTGAAAAAATATGCATTTTCTTATATGCATTGGTTTTATAGTCAATGATAATCTTCGATTCAATATCATACAATTTTTTTCTTTACTTTGTAAAATTAGTTGCTGTAAAAAATTTATATTCCGGTTTTTGTAATTATGGCAATTCAATGCTTCAGTAATCTCATAATGGATTTTATCTCTAACATAATGCTTACTTTTTTCTATACATTTAGTAACTACCACAAATTGAATTCAATTCAGTATCTGACAAGTACTGACTTAGTACTTTTTTTTTTTTTAATTTCTGGCTTCAGCTACTTTCAGCTATATAGCCATTAACCAAAGGGGATTTTTATTTTTATACAACAACAGTACACAGTACTGCTAGGTGGTCACCCATCCAAATACTGATTGTGACTGCTGTTACTTAACTTTATTGATTGATCAAAGCCTGTCATTACGTTACGTCAGCCCGGGATCTATTTAGTACTCAAACCGTAAAATGTTGGTTCAAATTTCCATAGTAACTAGATTGATTTACAAAATACTTTTTACCAAGTGTCCAAGTTTGATTTTATTTATTTCTAAATTGAATATGGACTTTTCTTAATACCTACCATTATAGAATCAATTCCAAATTCAAACTGTTCAAAATAATATCCTATGAATAGTATTCAAACGAAATGGATTTCTCTTAATGAGCGTTTTCTTCTAGTAAACTATCTTTCAATTAAGAAAACATTTTAAGCTCTTTTTTCATTCTTCTTATTTGCTGTTTTTACAATAATGTTTACGCGAAACATTTTCTGAAGAAAAATAAATTCTTAATAATCAATGACAAATACTCTTCCGATTAAACTTTGCAATGCTACAAAGACATGAGGCTGAAAGTACTGCCAAACTTATGATGTTTAGTATCTTTGTTTAAATACCTTGTATTTGATGTCCAAGTTTTAAAGAAAGTATAATCAGTAACTTTTTTAGAGTACACAAAATCCACAGCACGTAAAAAGGATTATATACAGCTGTATGTTTGTGAAAAGAATAAGAGGAATATTTATTCATCAAAGCTCAATATCTCTGTTTATCTGCGCTAATTATACTGAGACAAGTTCAATTACTGAATTTTCGATAAAACTTCTTCATTCAAAATTATATTACTCCTCATCCAATACGGAAGGTTATGTTACATAGAAATAACTTAAATGACTGTTATGACTTCAATTAAAGCGTCTTTACACGAACATTAATTTCAAGCTATTTTTTAAATCTTAAAAAATAGCCAAAATATGCACGTTTAAAATATGTAAATAATCAAAGAAGGACAACTGCATACATAAATGATGTCATACATGTTGATCTCCATAGTCATTATTCATAAAGGCATTCTACGGTAAAGAGGTCTTATCGATGGTCATGACATTTATATACACTTATAACAGTTTTCTTCAAAATTTTTGATAAATAATGTTATTATTGTGTTGTGAATAAAACGTTTACATAAATTACATTATTATTCAAAAAAATTGTCGTACGATTTTTTCATAGAAAATGAACGCTTATCGTAGAATCATCCATATAACTTTTTTTTGCAAGAACCAGATTGACAATATTTTTAAGAGCCTATAAATTATTCGTTATTGAATCAATTTTAATTGAATTTTTAAATTTTGCTAGAATTGAGTCTATTTTCACATTTTAATGGGTAAAATAGAAAGTTTTTAAATTGAAACAATAAAAAAATATTTCAAAATATTATGATTTCCGAACATTGGGTAAAGAAATAGTCCAACTTCGTGTTGTTCTATTGAAAAAATATTCTTGTTATATTTCATTTTTGGATCAAAATTTATGAACTATTCGATCTTATAATAATCATCTATATATATTTAAGAAAGCCATGTGCATTCAGTTGAAAATGTGGTATTTTTTTTTATGTTTTTTTAGCATTCTCATATTTTATCTTGGAAATTTAACAAAATAAGGAATCAATAATCGAACTGTTTTCTTTCAAAATAAAGTTTTCTTTTGTTTGTCTATCTAGCACAAGACTACACGACACTGAAAATGCATTCTTAAAGATATAAATAATATTTTTATTAAAGGTTCAGGTCAAAACAAAATGATATTGTAAATGAAATTTATTTTTTTTATTTTTTGAAAACTTATTTTAGTATATCCCTATAAAATTACTTTGTATACCAATCATTTCTAATTTATTACGTTTTTCTCAGCATTTAAATTTCTAACTTTTAAGACTAGACTTATTAAAAAAATGTTGACTGTCGATATTAAGTTTAACTAAGTTAATATATGAGCGATGGTTCATTCAATTCTATGTTTTGAAAATTGTGCGAAATTTTACATAGGAACTACATAGGTACAGTAGCAATAAGTTAATAAACATTCGAAAAATCGGAGGGCTTTGAGAATTTCATATAAACTATATTGAGTTGATTGCGAATGTAAATTTACTAAATTAAAATTTGTAAACAGTGAGAAGTTAAATACAATTGATAGATTAATCGGTGATGTCATCAAATGCATTTTACGCTGTTTACACGGAAGTTGTAGTTTCGATTCTCAAACATATAGAGATGGGTTATTTGACAAACCAGGAAACGATTTATTTAAAAAGATTTTTTTTCAATATTATTAATTTATCATTAATTATTTATGTACAAATATTCTCTCTGCATTCTCATGCAAACTTTACATGACGATGATAAATAACTAGATAAAAGAGCTAGAAATACATAATAATAATAGTAAAAAAATAGAGTAACTCGTTAACAAAAGCACCTCAGGGGTTATATTCTCTGTTTTTATGTTACGTAATGTGCATTACATCTATCGAAGCAGCACGAAACCTATATTAAGTTCAAAAGGTTGTTGAATAGAGTAAATTAAACCAAGGAGATGTTTTATAAACAAAAGAATAAAGTTATATTTTACCTTCATTTAGGGTAATTTGTGACCAAAAAAAAACATTTGTAATATAAATTAATATTTAATAAGTTATCCAGAAATTCTTCAACGCATTAATATATATATATATATATATATATATATATATATATATATATATATATATATATATATATATATATATATATATATATATATATATATATATATATATATATATATATATATATATATATATATATATATATATATATATATATATATATATATATATATATATATATATATATATATATATATATATATATATATATATATATATATATATATATATATATATATATATATATATATATATATATATATATATATATATATATATATATATATATATATATATATTCAAGTTACCAAATGATGTTACAATAGATTTCATTTACTTTATATAGTCAACAACCTTTTGAATTCAATAAATTCAATATAGATTTGATAAGTTATTTATTTAATTGTTATTATTATTATATCACCTTATTATTTTTCAAAGAAATCAAGTTAAAAAATTAAATTTAAACCCTTTCTATGTCCTATGACAGTCTGTTTTTGTTAAAATTTATTCTATGTACACTAAGAACAATGCTACCATTCAGAAAATTAGAAAGTATTATCACGAATTATCCGCTACATAAGTAATTTAAATTTTCTTTACGAGTAGTTGATTTATTTCGCGTAGCTTTAAAATTTAAGCAATTTAATTGCTATAAGCAAAATTGCAAACCTGTATCACGCATGTAAGTACTTACATATAAATCGGATAAAGTTATTTCAAAATTAGATGAATTAGACAATTAGACGAGGCATCAGTATTTAATTAAAAGCCGAATATTGGTATGGTTTTTTAAACTTATTTTCATATTTCACAAGAATACTTACATATCTTGTAGCTATACATCTACAGAAAGACATAAACAATTTTTATGAGATGTTTGCTTTTTCCATAATATTGATTTTCCTGAATATTCGAATTCAATAAAATGTACTTAGTGGTAACATATACATGTTAATTCGTTAGGTGCTCTTCTAAACAAAATATTTATTTTATATGACCTATCCCTTGGGACAGTAGGTAACTGGGTTTCCTATTCGATGTGACTCAGTTTACAAGTATTTAAAAGTATGTCAAAGAACCGATACCTCTCATGAAAGTTGCATTGGAATCCCAAGTGAATGTTTGTTATAAAATCATAAAACGTTAATATTATCAAATATGAATTTTAATTGGTCTTTTAAAATTACAATTTTGTCATTATGTATATTTCTTTTGATACCACTTATAAAAATTTGCTAAAAATGCTTGACATAAATATTGGACAAATGAGTGTCGTCGTTTCAATCTGTAACTAAAAATCTACAATTGAACATCTATTTAAAAATCACACCGTTCTCCGGGGAAATTAATAAAAGTTAAAAAAAAAACTTAAAAAAATTTTTTCAGTTGTGCAACTTTGCATTTTTTTAGTGATGAGTAAGAAACCTGCAAACAAAAATCAAATAAGTTGAAGAAATACCTGCAGAATTATCCCTATCGGAATTATTTAGTTGAAATGTCACTGTCGTAACTGATACCTGAAGAAAGTTCTATTTAATATTTTATGGTTACATATATCCTTATGCTTACATGTCTGGTTCATAGCCATTTCAATAAGATTTTATTTAGTTTTCTTTAATATCAGCGGGATCGGAAAATATAGCTTAGAGCGCTGCCTTTCAATTTTTTTCCATGGTTTACCTTATTATTTAATGGAAATATGATTTAATATTCATTTCATAAGTTAAGCAAATGATTTTGTACTGCATGCTGAGGAAAGCGTTTATATTTATTTATTCCATTTTTATGGTACAACTATTTTTCAGATTTTTCTATTCTTCTCGATGCTTATGTTAAATGTTTAGATAATTTATATTTTACTAAAACTGTTGGTATTTAAAAATATAATCATTTTAAAATTAATGAAGTTACCTTCTCTACTCCATAGCACTACTTAAGAAAAAAATTTAGAAATAACAAATTTCTAGAGAACATATTATATTAAGCGCCAGGTAGGGATGGGACATCAATGGAGTATTTACAGATTTGATTATAGCGATTATTATTACATGATCCCAGACATCTTCGATTTTTCTTCTTATCTTATTATTAAATGTGTAATATTTTTAATTCTTACAATGCTTTCATATTTTAATCGATTTTTAACAAAAAGTATTTAATTTATACCTATTACTACTCACATGTTAAGTCTTCTGATAATTATTTGTTTTTAAAGTAAAATTTTACGTGTTGATTTTAGGTTAATTTTCCTTTTAACATCCGTAACAAAATAAGTGTAGTCTTTCTTTTACCCAATGCTTACATTGGGTAACATCAATTAACGTATTATTAATTATTAGTTAAACATCAAGAGACTCGAACCCATCGCACTTATAATAAGTATGCACTTAACATTAATCAGACGACCTTTCAAGTGATTTAATTTTTGATTGACATAATTTTTTCGATTAAACTTGTTTTTCGTTTTTAGGTTTCGAAAAATTTTCTGTTTTCGAGAGCAATGCAATTCTGAATTCTAAAATGCAGTTTTAAAAAAAAAAAATTATTTATTTTATCGTTAAAAGTAAGAAGGTTCTATCCGAAACACATGTCAAGAAACAACGTGACCGAATAGTTTCTAGACCTTTGATTTGAATCATTGTATGAAATGAATTTAAACTAATATTTCCTGAGGTTCTTCGAAAGTAATTTTATACAAATTGTTAACTTTTATATACAGGTGTATCTACTCTAGACAAGAATGATAAAAGAAAAATAAAACCAAAAGAAATAAAGAAAAGATTTCAATTTATATAAATAAAATATTTAACATAAGAATAACAACTGAAATCAAAGATAACACATTTAAAATGTAAAAATACACTTTCAATTTTAAATCAATATTGAAGTAACGTTTACTTAAAAAACACATTCACCACCATACACCAACAAAATACGTCGAGAAATCATAATAAAATTTTGTTTCAAGTGATTGTAAGTAATAATAACAATCCAATGTACTGTGAATAAGACGACTTCAGAGATTGAATTTGAATTTAACGAATAAAATCAAAACAATTGTTATTTTATTACTCACATATGTATATATAGAGTATAATAGGCACTTTCTTACACTTTACGATAATTCATTTAAATTTGTATCAATTTATATTATTTAAGTCGATTTTAAATAATGCCAATAGTACAGACAAGCCGTGGTGAATATGTATTTTGGAGAACAAGCCAATAACTATTAAAATATTAAAAAGTTACATTTATTAACGATTTATTTTACGTTTCGCTATGATAAATATTCAATTTTTTTGATTTAAAAATCGTAATAAATCAATAAAATTTTACAAAAACGATAGACAAATCATAAAAAAAAAATTTTCAGAATATTTCGTATTAACAGGAACATATGAATTGCTTGTTGTTTTTAAGAATAACGTTTGAACTTAAGAGTTAGCCAAGACTTACATTACCTAACCAAAACTAATATAGACGTTTATTCTGAAAAGGGAACATTATAGGAGGACTGGCTTTTATTAATTGTTGAAATTTCCAAAACAATTATTCTGTCCTTCTTTTAAGTATTTCTTTCGAAAATTTTAATTTTGAAATGTGAATCCCCACGTACTCTACATTACACATAACTTGAATTTCAAGTTTCATAGTATACAACGAACATATGCTTAGTGTTTGTTATAATTTGTTCTATGGTTCATGTTCTGCAGATTTAAAGTAAAAAATAAAAAATTAAAAAATAAATTATCATTAGTTTTTAAGCAGGTTGGATTTTTTAACATTTGCTAGGAAGAGTAATTAACAGCACTCGCATCTCACATTTAATCCTTCCTCACCATTATTAGATTATATAAAAACTCAATACAATATTAAGCATTATACCCAAAAAGTAATTGACCTATGTGAATATTTTGCATATTTTCAGTCCACGGTGCACGTTTTTCTTCGTGCCATAATACCCATAGTTACTCAATAGCCTGTTGCGCGTACTTACATTACCACTTCATTGTAATAGTACTCTTTACTCTGTTGCCATCGCAGAAAAACAGCAATTCTAGAAAAGCTTCAATTTTTAATTTCGAGAATCTTTTGTGCATAACATAAATAAATCGAATTTTTAGTTTACATTCATCGGCAAGTAATCCAAATGTCAATGGAATAAGGCTTTATTAATATAAATCCTAATAATTGACTATTAGTTACAACGGTGTAAAATATTCATATGGTCATTTTAGAAAAAAAAATTTAATTTGAAATATATGGCCATTTCTAAAAGGTAGTAAAGAAAGGTATCTTTGAAAAATAATATGTATGATAACGATTTATTTTTTTTTTTTTTAACTTTAAATGTGGAAAAAATGGAAAAATTGGTTGAAAAAATGTTAATACGAAAGGTGCGATAAATGTCTAAAATATAATATTCTTTACTTTAAGGTGGGTTCTACTAATGCTCATTTAATAATGGGAAATCAATTTTATTTTTTATTAGATTCATATAGATTCATTGAGAAAAACATTAAACTTATACCTGGTAACAAAGTTTTTTAATGCATAGGTATATTTTAAGATTCTAGCAAAAATTAACAGACATTTTCTGTACTTCGTATTGAATTAATACAGCGATTTTAGAAAACATGTATAGAAGTATTGGATCATTTACAATATAATCCTATATCTTATTTTTAAATATATTTTCACCCTATATTTTCACCAAATTGAAAATAAAAAAGTTTAAAAAAATATACAACAAAAGAAAGATACTTTATTTTTATAACTTAAAGCACATCAACCTTCGAATAATATTATACTCGAGATTAATCAAGGTTTTTAAATAATATAAAAATAATTTCTGACTATTTTCTCAATAAATTCATTTTTCGTAGTAACAAAATACCCAGTATAGTTGTCATAATCAAAGTAAAGAAAGGTCAAAATTTTGTTGTATGAACTAATTTAAAAAAAAAATTGAAATTACTGAATTATTTTTACTTAAAATTTTTTAAAACGGCTATAACGGTTTCAGTATGTATTACAAGTGTTATATGCGATAAAAATAGAATTATGTTGGTATATTCAGTTTCCTCTAAAGTTTACCACTTCAGTAAATATTGTAGCTATTCACAAAACATGAGTTTAGGTACTCATAGAAACAACTAATTAGTCCATTTTTGAATAACTGTTCGGATATTTGTCGTTCAACCTGTCATTAAGAGAACGCAAAAACGAAAAAAGATAGTGAGGTCTAATTTTGTTGGTGTATTCTTGATTTGTATAAGTTTATGGTCGTGACTGTATAAAGTCTGCCATTATACAAATAAACTTATACAAATCAAGAATACACCAACAAAATTGGACCTCACTATCTTTTTTTCGTTTTTGCGTTCCATTTTTTCATTCTTTAAACAAATTGAATATCAATTTAATATTTTCTATAATTGCTTAGGACTCCATACGATATAATATTAAACATATGGTCGAAAACTACATTGAGAGCAGTTATAAAAATCATAATAAGTATTATCTTTTATAAAGATAACATTTTCTAATAAATAGAGAGATTTTTTAACCATTATGCTTTCTTTCCTTAATTTTCATTGACATTAAAATAATACCTAAATAAAATTATAATAAAGTTTTTCAAGCAACCCATTAGCGATACTTTCACATAATTACATTTTATAAAAAATAGCCTTAATTTAACAAAGAATTCGTTGAAGGGCGCCGTAAATTTGTGTCCAAGACCAGTAAAGTGAGAAGTTGTATGAGCATTTCCCATCAATTTTGTAATTAGTTTCCAAATAGACAGCTACAAAATGTAAAAGTAATGTGCATTTTATGTATTTTTTAATATTTGCTATTTTTATTTTGAATTTATGCGAACAGAATTCTTATTTTTACATATTCTATATGGTACACACAAATGAAGCCATGAAAGCTGATGTATATTAAATACATTAATGTATTCGACTTGTATATATAGACAAGCGTACGAGACTTTCATCATAGTAGTGTATACCTATATAAACTTGACGAGTATCATCTTATTTTTACTTTTTATTTTTAGTCGGAAAAGGTGAAATAAAAAAACTTCTACACACAGTCAGCAAGAAGCATCACTTTACTATAACTAACTATATATACTCATACGCTTATTACCATAGTTTTTTAGTCAATAAATCTCTAAAATACAATCAAAAGGAATATGGGACACAAATATTTTTACTGATTTATGAAAAAGCACAATTATAGACTTGTAACTTCCTTGTGATATTTGAATATACTTACTTAAATTTTTTTGGCAGATATCAATTCATCTAATTTTTGCGTTTTTCTAATCCGATTGCATAAGTATCTTCTTTTCTGGATAATCGATATTAACAAAATATAAACTATTAATGTATGTGTATTACGCTATATTTAGGTAAAATACTGAAGTTTGAAAATGCACATAAATTTCATCAAAATCCGATGTATACTTCACAAGATATCGGTATTTATGTAAACATATCGACTATCGAATATGTTCTTTATATCCCCAAAAGAGCTTTACCGAATAAATTGAAATATGGATAAACGATGGAAATAATTAATTTCGTATTATTAAATCAAATTAAATTCACTGCATGTTTTTGAAACTATCCTGATTTTGAAATAATTGATTTTAAGTAAATATTTTAACTAAACAAAAGCAAATAACTGGAAATATAAAAAAGCTTAATTATTTAATTAAGACCTGATCTTAGGTATATAGTTACTTTAAGTAGGGTAGTTACATATTAGATAAGGATCAAATTGTTTTTTTATTGGAAGCCTATTTTTTCATTTCTGATTTGAATTTAAAAAGATGTACAATATATATTTTTCAAAATATCAAAGTTTTGGACGTAACGTTCTCTCTTACCTCTTCACCTCTTTGTGAATGAATTTCTCAAAACCGCTTCATTAGCCTCGTCTTAGGTAATACAAGCCCAATTGATATTTATTTCAAGCTGTGTGACCTAACCACATCCATTTCAATATAACCTGACCAATCCATTTCAATATTAAAAACACTATACAATATTAAAAACAGACGAGTATTAAAGCATATGCATAAGCACTATGCGTTGATATCTTCGTACTGAATATAAGTTATTTTATTAATTTATTCATTTAAGTTACATTTCAGTCACACTACTTAGGTCATACACTGACTACAGTGGATATATATTTCATACAACAACAACACACAGCATTTCTCGACGGTCATCCATCCAAGTATGATGTTGCTTATTTTTGGTGATCGGTAGAGGTCTGTAATTACGTGACGTCAGTGGTGGTTTTTTTTGATTATTCTTATATTAATTATTTTGTGAATTGAGAAGCTGGAATGATTGTAGTAGTTTATACTTTCACAGCCTGGAAATTCTAGAGCCTGTTAGACGAACAACATCATCATAGGTCTTTTACATATATGTATACATACATATATTCGTTTCTCTAATGTAATGTAATGCTGTATAGTTACGTATCTACTGGAAAATTTAACCTGCTTTATATATATTTATTTAAAGTAAAAATGTACTTTTTTTGTATTATATGCACACTAGTGATTTATTTAAAAAAATAAAAAACAAATTCCATCATATAATTTTAACTAAATCACAATACTAAATACCGAGTGAATCAAAATTAAATACAAGTTGTATTAAAAACATACATCTTAAGAATATATGTTAGTTTGAGTAACCTTTAAAACAAAATTTAATCGACTATTACCTACTCAATCACGTTCGAATATTTACTACAGGCAGAGATGCTCTGTAACTTTCCGAATATTCATCAACTCGTATACAGTCATACGTATATATAAAACACTTTCCTTGCATGGATAAATTGCATGGATTTTATAAATTACTAGCTGGTATCAGCCACTTGGCTTTCGCAGAAGTACAAAAACATCTCGAATTTTATAATTTTTAGTTTAATTGCCAATTTCGATTTTGTTACTTTCTCTTCGAACGCTTACACAAGATACTAATAGGGGAGAAGGAATCTGTGACCTCCAAAAAGAGATGTGTCTGCCCTATGATGGTAAATTAAATTTCGTCTCAAATTCATAACGCCAGAAAATATTGATAGGCCAGTTAAACGAGATCCCATATTCGCCGTGTTTGGAATTAATTAACGGAAAGTTGGAGATTGACTTCATTGTCTTAAACTTCGAAATTTTAAGAGTTTTGTTGATTTTACGCCTGAAACCTGACAACGACGCATTATAAAAAATGGCAAATATATTAATGAAAGCACACACAATTCTAGACAAAATAAGCTCAAAAATTGAAATTAGACTATTAAGCTTTGTTTAAAACAAACGATGTCTACCATATTTATAAACACATATTTATAAACATTCGAATCAAGGATCCGACCCATAATCTATATAAAAAAGAAGAAAAGTTCAAATACAAAAAATGTTTAGTTTTTTGAAACAACTATTGTTTGAAAACTTTTTTCGTAAAATGTTTGAGATCTCCACAATTTTAAACCAAATTTGGTTAATAAACACAAATGGGTAATAACAATATATTCTATCATTTTGCATATATATCTGCATGGACTGGATATTTATAGTATTCTGTGAATGCTAAATAAAAATAGTCCAATGAAATTGAGTCATATGTCGAGTATTTAAATAATAAAATCTTTTTGCTGTTTTCTTCATTTATTCCTCTTAAATCCCCCATAATTTTAATGATAGACAGTTTTTAAGTTAATTGCGTCATCCTCAAATTTCCAAACAGTTTAAACAACTTACAGCCGCATGTATTTATTGAAAGGTGGTAAGCTATAATGTCTACAAAACTAATACTTTATACGGTTCACCTTTTATATTATTTTATAAAAAAAAAATTAGTAAAAGTTTTTATTTTTTTTATTTTGATACCAAAGACAAAAGTTTGTAAAATAAAAGTTTGGTAGACACATAACATACAATATAAGATAAAATCTATTAAGTATTTGAAGAGATGATGAACTGTTTTAACTTTAAAAAGTATCATTTATTTTATCGTTAAATCTAAAAATTCAGAACTTTAATAATACTTACTTTACTAATACTCATCTTATATCACATTTTGGGTGTTGATTTTGTAAATAGACAAGGGTATAAGTCTTTAAAAATGGAAAAATATTGTAGGATGAAATCCATTGGGAACGGAAGAAAATTAAACGAAAATAAAAGAAAAAATAATTTACGGGCGATCTGACGGCGGAGAGTGAGTTTTTAAGGGTATAATACGATTTATATTGATTTTCGACAAAATTACTGGTCTTATGGAAAAAAGTTAAAAAACAACGTAGGTAATAAAAAGATCTACAACTTTTGTATTAACACTTAAAAAAATAGGGTACTTTACCGATATTTCTTCAAAATAAGGCGAAACAGTGTATTTGGAAAACATAAAAAGGTAAGTTTTCACCAAATTTCGTGTTTTTTTTTTTTTTTTATAAAGAAATAAAAAAGGTTATTTCAATTTTTTATATAAATTTTGAGGTTATGTGAAAAAAGTGTAAATTTATGGTTGTATCTTTTTATTTCCTACTTTTCTATTTAAGTTTTTTCCATAAGACTGGTAATTTTGCATTTCACCACCTTCCACTTCCCGACCTCCGATCGCCCATAATTTATTTTTCCTTTCATTTTTGATATATTCTCTTCCATTTCCAATGGATTCATCCAGCTATAAATTTTTTTTTTGCTTTCAAAAATTATCGACCCTGCTCTAAAAGTATATTTAGACTTTTGAACAGCTCTTTCATTCATTTATTTACTCATATATTTCTATCGAATTATCATTTGTTTTCATCTAATGAAATAAAAATTGTATACTTGTAATAAGTTTTTTGATAAAAATATGATTAATGTTTTACTATTAGTAAAACACCTGGATTATGTCTAATAGTTTTATTATGTAGATATATAAACATTAGTTCATAAATTTCTTTGAAGTGAGGAGGCTTAGTTAGGAAATTTAAAAGTGTCGAATATATTTGCTTTTCCGTGTTTTTATCGGAAACGGCCAGGAAAATCGCTAAATGAATCGTAGAGGAATAATTTTCTTTACTTTAAAGTACCATAAAGGTCTACTCTTATCTGAAATTAATATAAATAAAAATAGCCAAGCTTTCTGAAATATGTTAACTGTTTATAATTTATTTTTATATATTTAGTAAAAATTTTATTGAAATGCAAACACAAAAATGTGTGTTTCTATGGATTGCCGTACTTCGGGTGAACTAAAAACGTTTAAATGGGAGAATTGATTATTTATTATCAGTTTTATTAATGGTCAAATGATAAAGTCGATTTATAAAACCAAAAAAAAAAAAGAAAACCATAAATTTTAAATATTTTGTTATTTTATTTATTTTTTGTCAAAATTTTGACCACCAATTATTAACAGTCTGAATTAAAACAATTTAAAATTTAAGAAATGCTTAATCACTAATTTATCATGAAAATAAAATCTTTCATTGTGATGTGATTTAAAATAATGAAATTAGAACTGGACAAATAGTAGATCAAAAGTTGGTGCAGCTTGTTATCATCAGTGAATCAACAATACTTTTAAAGCCTGAGTTTTAAACCATTTTTAAATAATATCCTACTATTCACCCATTCATAGTTCCTTTGCTCGATAAAATTTTAAAGGTATCTGAAAAAATTCAATTCCCCATAAAACAGGAGAGCAACCTGGAATAATTTTACAATTTATAAAAACTTTTTTACGGGAATTTATCAAAGCAGAAATTGATGATTAATTCATCTAGTCGGTAAAAAAGCGCGGTTTATCACCTTCGTTACTTTAATTAGTCAGCATGCACGATTGATTTGAAGAGTTTACTTTTATAAACATTCAACTTACCTTTAAAAAAATGGAAAATACCATTCAAAGAGTTTGATCATACACTTATCAGTTTTGTTTAATAAATAATCGTTAAATAAGTAATAAATAAATTTTAAACTTGCGACAGTTAATTGAGAAAAAAATGTCTATGACAAATTAACCAATAAAAAATCTTGGGGAAAATTTATAATAACTTTGCGTACCACAAAAACAAATAATTAAAGGTGCAAAAAAATCGATATTACTAATTTTCAAACAAATATCATAATAGATAGAAGATTGATAATTTTAGTTTGACAAGGTACGTTTGAGCTTGGATTAATTCACAAAAATTAAATTTTTTTAAATTTTTGTAGGTATGTATCACAACGATCTGATTAGTATTTTAAGAAATTTATGAAAGTCTTTTCCTACAAATAAAAGTTCAACAAGTCTCATGAATAACAATTATTAAACAAGAACAACCTAATTTAAGTTTTATATTTTATAGTTCATTCATAATAACCATGAAAGCCTACATTTGTACAGAGCGTTTTAATAAACTTTTAGCACACACAAATTATCAAACTTTAAGTACTTATGATTTTCCATTGAATAGTTATGAAAAATACCAGAAAAAAAAACTATTTAAATGTTTTTGACAAGTGGTAATACAGCCAATTTTTTCAGAATGGCGGCCGCTCTTTGTCTAGGTTTATAACCGTTAATTTGGTAAATAAACTATTGCAACAAGCTTCAATTTTAAGATGGAATACAATTTACTCATTTAAACTGCATACATTATATAATTTTACAATAACTTATAACTTCTTTCTATCAGGAAAAAATACTTTATTTACTTTGATAATAAAAATTGAAAAAAGAAACATCACAGTATGTCACAAGTATGTATGTAATAAATCTTCTGCATTAAATAACTAAGGCGTTTCCAAGAATTAAATTCTATCTTATTAATTTAGTAATTCCTATTTCCGTAATTATCAAAATCATTTTGTAACGGTGTCTTAAAATTCTATCAAACAAGCCGCGAAACTACCAGTTTTTTTCTATCAAAGTTATTCTCTTTCACTATCAGATATTTTGCTAAAGTGAATTTTTTAGATTTCGTTTTGAAATAGATTCAAAGTGATTACAAGATTTCCAAAGAAGAAAAATAGGTTTGAAGCCTGTGTCATAGTTTTTACAATATGTTTTCAAATGATTGTTAACTAAACATCTATATAACAAGCATTTAGAATCGTATATTCTGTTATTGGGTGGAGAATCGCTGATGTATGTTCACATTAATATCATATTAATTTTTAGTATTTAGGTGATTCTTTGTCATCTATTTATTTTATTCAAAAACATTAATAGCTGCATGATATGCTGAAAAATTTTGACGTGATACATCATTTATATGAGAAAAACTGTATCTTGGCATATGTCAATGATACACAGTATATAATGCATTTCTTCACAATGCCATCTTTATATTTCAAAGCGACGTTAAAGTAATAATTTAAATAAATCCGTGTGGTCTTAATTTATATACAAAGATTTTTTTCTTCTCATGAAATGAAAAGAAAATCCTGCCTGGAATAATTTTAAAACAGCTACTAGAGTAAAGATTACATACGCAATATGTATGGATATATAATACAACGGTGCTATGTCGTTGTAACGTTATCCTACATCCAACGTTCTTGTCTTTTCAAAAGATAAGAAGTTTGTTTTATTTGTGTGAGTAAAAGTAGAATGAGAACTTTGGCATTATTATAAAACACAGAAGAAGTACAAGGATAAAATGATCTGAACTGGTTTTGGAAAAATATCTGAAATAAAAAAAAAAAATTATAATTTAAAAATCATGTCTGCTCTGCCAAAAACGAACTCAGTCTGTCACTACAGTTGGAAGACCGTTACGTTCAGATGCATCGGCAATTTTATCTATCAATACTTATATATTTTATTTATAAGTTTTTATTTTTTCGCTCATTTTTGTAGTCGTGTTTTTTTAAATTTGAATTATATTTTACTTTATACACATATTAATCACAAGTTTTATGTAAAACAAATGAAAATAACATCTAGAATTTATAGTTAATTTTGTAAATATTCCACATATGGTTCAGTATCAATATGCAGTCCAACAGTTATAAATACATACATATTAAAAATATCTATTGCGACTCTGTATCTGCTAATTAGCTAAGCTTGAACTAACATCGTGGCAAATCTAAACAGTTTACGAAATCAAACGAAAAAGAGTTGGATCATAGATCGACATGCAGACTTTAGACTAATTAAATGATTCTATGTAGTTGAAATTACAGCAGATGAAAAGCATTACAGCAGAAAGAAGAGATTTTCACTTGTGTGAGATTGTTTAAAAATGAAATTGTCATAATTAAAATGTGATAAAAATACTTGATATTTAACTTATTTAAGGATATATCGATATAGGATTCTTAGACCAAACATAGACCGAAAATATTATACAGTTTAAGCCACAGTTATTGTTCATTTCTGAAAAAGAAATGAACAATAATAAACCACAAAACAGCTGACACAAAAACTGAATATTAACTATAAAACCGTTATTTAAATCGAAAAATTGATATTCGAACTTCGATGCTACTCCCGTCAATGGTTAGGATGTCTTGATACAAAACTGGATCCACATTCATTAAAAAATGCTTCTTGTCATCTTAAAAATTTTTCCAAAATTTCCAATAACCTTTTTGAAAGAGGCGATAAATAGCAAATATACTAGAGCATCTCCCAGCCGAACCCCATTAACGACTTTTATCCGACCATTTCAGAAAGCAGGACCATTACCTCCACGGAAGATGCCGAGGAGTTTTTTGTGGCATAAAAGAAAATAGAACATTGAGATGTCCATTTACCTCTAAATTAAACAATTTATTCGGTGACTTTGGATGTTGCCAAACATATTAAGCTTAAAGTTATAAGTTGGACTGGACATTCCGCAAGAATAGAGGCAATATGATCTGATAGAAACATTATTTTTTACAAATCCATTTAGATCCAGAACTAGATCCAGAGGATGGCTAAAACTCCGTTTACCCCAGACGACGACGAAAACTTAGAGACTGGCTTTAACATCTTAAATGCCATCGCGTCTGATATAGCAGCATGGAAAAAACTTCTGAGAAAGTCCAAGACTGGGCTGTCTAGTTACTGATGATGATGATGATGATTGATCCACATTTATATTCTGCCGGTCTATATTCTTGGTTAAGTGTCTACTATAAGTACTTCATATGTCTAAATAATGTGTATTTGAGTTTATATATATATATTTTAATTAAAAGTTCCTAGCTAGCCGTTTAGTGGTAGCACGTTAAGCCTACTTCCACAAAAAAATATTCTTTTCTTCAACTCTAAATGAGTCATCAATGAGTGGTAATTTAGATGTACTTAACAATCAAATTCAATAAATAAAATAAATGTTAAAACAGTTTCTCATTTGATTTCTTATTGATTAGAGTTAATCAACCCATACAACTATATTACATGAATATTATATATAGGTATATATACCATCACTTACATTTTACATTACAAAATTTTTACTTTCGTTTTTTCCCGTTTGATGTTTTTAATTCATTATTTTATTATATATTTTTTTATTTTTCGTTGATTCGTATTCTTTGCCTTTTCTTAGTATATGTGATGGGTATATGTGCTGTACGCACTAATGTCAACGTTTAAGGTTTCACTTTACACATATATTCACTATATATATATATATATATATATATATATATATATATATATATATATATATATATATATATATATATATATATATATATATATATATATATATATATATATATATATATATTTTTTTTTTTTTCCAAGTGACGATACCTCCATTTATTTCAACAAGAAGTTTTCAAAAGTTTTTTAAATTTTCTTTGAATTTTGAACAATTTATGAAAAAAATCGGTTTATTTTACTGAAAATTACAATTAATTTATTTATTTACCACATGTTGCTTTACTATCAGGATATTTCAAGAAAATGAGTTGGTCTGAGACTATTTTTTAAAAAACTGTCTTCGAAAAATAAACTAAGAAGTGGAAAAATAATTGTTAATTATAAACTTCCATAAATAATTTCCTTGCTACCAGGCGGTTCTGGTTTTTTTTTTTTTTAATTTGTTTTTATAACTTGTGTAAGGTTTGTAAAACCATGAATTTCCAAAAAATTCAAATAATTGTAAAAATCGATGGGTTGTGAAAAATATAAACCCAGGTTAAGATACATATTGAAGTTTTTTTTATTACGAGTAATATAATGAATATAATGTTGCACTAAATTTACGAGTATGATAATTGAATGGTAATGGAATTTTTTTTCCACATTATTATTTCTCAAAAAAAAAAAACATTCTTTCAGTTTTAAATTTTTATTTGAAACTTTTAAGCTTTGTTTTAGATTAATAAAAATTATCTTCACAATAAATCTTCACTACATATTAACACTATATAAATTCTATTACTTTTATTTTTGTTTAGTTTATTTCAAAATAGTTAAAAATGTAATGTAAACAGTTTCTTATTACATAATTACCAAAACAAAAAAAAAAACCAATTTTCTAGCAATAAGGTGAATTTGTGCACTCTTTTCTTGGACGAATATTCGAATAGAAAAAATCGTAAGATCAGAGACTATTAAGTTAAGGAAATCATTTAAATGGAGAATATAGAATTATGTCTAATTGAAAGTGTAATGTAGTTAAAAATTGGGTATGTAATACTTCTAATTGAATTTGGAATTTTGTAGTCTGCATGTGATTTATTTTGCGGAAATAATTTGAAAAGAAAATATATTAAGCAGAATTGCATCATCAGATACTATATTTCGTGGTAATTTAGATGTAATTTCATAAAAGAAAAAAAAAAATTTTATAACGATTTCACCCTAAGATTTCTTCGTTTTATTATATTGTTTCACTTATATAAAACTTTCGAATGTACAAGAATAGTCTTGAATTTGGTTATAGTTTTTTTGTTATCATCATTAAATTTATATTTAGATCATGGAGTATAGAAAAGGAAGGAGAACCATCTGAATGTATTAAAAAGTGTCCATCGAAAGGGAGCAAATTAAGGTGGCGCCATAGTAGCAAGTGGGAAGATTTTAAAAACTTCGTTTATCAAATTACATTTCACTCGGTTTATAATATGGAGGGTAGAGACATCTCTACCCTCCATACACCAGAGATATTAAATTTTCCAACTCAGCACACTTCACTCCGCTTACAACTGCTACATTCATATCCTTACCTCTTGCTACGCTAGCGCTATTTGGTGGGTTATTGAACTATAATTTGCCTGCTTACGATGGACACTTTTTCAACTTGTCCTCCACTTGAGATGGTCCTCCTTATCTCTACCCTCCATAATTTAGATGTTTTCATTAAATGGTGTAAATGTTAAACTGAATTTATTTTATAATTTTAAAATTAGGTTTGTTCCATTGAATTTCGTAAATTAGTATATCTTGTTACATTGTTAAAGCTTATAGTTCTGATCAATAACTTATTAAAAATTCAGGGTAACAAGTTGTAATTCATTTTAGAACTATGAAGTTGATCAATTTTTTGGATTGATCAATTAATTGTTTTTGTTACAGTTCTTTAATTTTTATTTGGAACAGCAAACCCATACAGTCCAAATTTTCAGGATCTCGGAATCTCGTAGGAAAACGTAAAAGAGTAGTGCTTTCGCCATAGAAGTTGGCTCTATGCAATGTCCACAAACCATTTATATATATATATATATATATATATATATATATATATATATATATATATATATATATATATATATATATATATATATATATATATATATATATATATATATATATATATATATATATATATATATATATATATATATATATATATATATATATATATATATATATATATATATATATATATATATATATATATATATATATATATATATATACATCATCTTGTCACTCAGCAACATAAATTAAATTAATATCAGCTCAAACCTGTTAGCATCGCTACTTACAATTTTTCAGGGAACGATATTTTCAGGGAAATTGCATCGGTGAACGGCAAACAATCGGTAATTTTTTGTAAAGCAGGATAATGATTCGACATTAAAAGAATCTGTATCCTGAATTACATAAAATTTGCGATCGTTTGCTAAAAGGATCCAGATACTAATGATTCATAGTAACTTTATCATTCCACTACGCTGCTCGAGCTAAACCGTTGATTAAGAGTCGGTATGCCATTGGTTTCGCCAACGAAATATCGACATGTTTCCATTCTATTATTCATTCCCATACAAAAATTAAAAATAGGGGAAGGTGAATTATTTTTTATTATCAACAATGGATTCATAATTACATAGAGCAGGGGTGTAGTTTTTTAATTTTCTTTTTCTTGAAGAATATATTTTCATAGCAAGTTTACATAGAAATTTTTCAAACAGATTTAAATTTAATGAAAATTTTGTACAACATTGTCACAAATGTTGTTATAGAGAGAAAAAATACAGTACGGATTACTATGCAATTTTAAAAGTTATAGTAGTGTTTGCTGAAATATTTAGCAAATTTTTTAAATGCAATAACTTTTGAATTTATTTTAATTTACGTTTTGATATATAAATAACTAAGGAACATAGTTCCAATAACGTCTTAGAAAATAAAATAAAATTTTGAATTATTCTAAAATTTATGACAAAACTATTAAGATAATTAGAGTATTTTAAACTTTCACGAACGCAAATTCTGATAGATTATTTTTTTTATTAATCATGTATTGTTTTTCTTTTTTAATAGATAGAAGTTAAATTTTGATTATTAAATTTGAGAGGGAAACTAAAGTAACCGCACCCTAATTAATTTCCATTTATTTAAGTACAAATGTTTATATTATAACTATCTTTCTTAAATAATAAATATACATTTACAAATTGTTTTATGAAAATAATTTATAACAAAATGAAAAATAAAAGTGATTTTTATATTAGACTTTAACATGACGATACCATCACAACTGCATGTAACTTAGAAGGAAGATAAGAGAAATAAAGTATAAAATAAAATAGAAAATAAAAATAAAAATAAAAAAATTAATATTACCAAACAACAACACAAAAAAAAGTAAAAAATAATAATAATAATAAAAATATATATAACAATATTTCAAATTGATAATGGGGAATTAATGTTTGAATTAATTAACACATAATCTCCTTAACAGTACAACTGCCTTAGGTACTGTGTTTACTTATTGATGACAGCGCAGTACTTTCGGTCGGGGATATTTCTTTCGCGAAAGATCTTAATTACATGAATTGTTGTGGTTATTGTTTCAAGCACGAGATTTTACAAAAAAAAAAAAAAAAAATAAATAAAAATACATCTTGTGATTCCGACAACGAAAGGTTAAAGATTATTACAAAATACCTTTTTGGTTATAAAACAAAATTCCTGAGTGAAGATACTCCTAATCACGATCAACAATAAAATTTCATTGGGCTATACAGCAACCACCGACAATTCATGGTAGATCGTGCCAAAGTTGGCGTATAAATTCAAACTCACTCTGTTGGCATCAGCCAACATAGCACCAGTCCGATCATTGGCAATCACCCAATGATCGGACAGTCTTAAAATCAAACCAATTGACGGACTTGTCAAAGACAAACCTTTGAATCCACGATAAAAAACTTATTCTGGCTTCTACATTTACCATACCTCGCCTTGTTGGTGTATTGCTTTGCACTCCCGAATATTATTTTGAAAGGGAGTAATATATTAAACATGATATATTTCGATCTCAAATTACTTTTCATATCTTAGCATATTTTTCCTAATTCTCAGTTTACCTTCGAAGATAATCATATCAGGTTATTGTTCTAATCATCAGTAAACATAAAAAGTTTGCAATCAACGCTTCTATTATGTTAATAATCCAAATATAAACATTTTATATCGAAAATATCTGGAACATTCTGTAGAAATGATATTTACTGCATCTAAATACATTAATGAATAATACTTACAATATAATACTACAAAGTATATAATGCGAACACAGGTACAAATTGCATATTTTATGAATATCATGTATCATGCTACCATTTGTTGTAGTATGTCGGCCAGTCCAATTATCTTTCCACGATGTTACAGCTTCTGTTTCTGCTATAGTTTAATTCTGTTCGTTTGTTCGCACTTAATAAGAAAGCGAACTTCTGATATGTCTGAAAAATATATTCTTATAGTTATGGCATATATATGTAATAATCTTCACAGGAAATTATAATGGTCATGATTGAAATTTTAAAGAACATAAACATGTTCTTATATTAAAGAACATAAACTCCTTCAAAATTGTCATAGAAAGAATATGTAATGAAAATACATATATTTACATTCCTAATCAGCAAAACAGATTAAGAAAAAAATTTCTCTGGCCGATGTACTATTTCTGCTAGTATATTTTGTAGCAAAGTATATAGTGTGTTACTGCATAATGAAATATCGATTGCTCATTATTAATTTAGTTCGAATACAATACATAAATAAACATTTAGAGTACTAGCTCGAGAGTTGGCAAATCAGTCATGCGGATCAAATATTTGAAAAATTTTTGTTGGGTAGTATTTCAATTACAATCCCCTAGAGATTTACACCCATGAAAGTATCCAATTTTGTTCACATGTTGAAAAGTTTTGCTATTTAAGGTTGTGATTAATTTTAAAGAGGAAGTTTTGGAAATCCGTATTATTTGTTAACCTCAAATTGGTTTTTTTTTAAATTTATTTTAAGATACATGTTATTTAATGAATCACCTAACGGCTAAATGAAAAGTATCAACCACGTTAATTTAAGAGTTTAGGTATGTACTAGAAAATAATTATTCATGTATTAAAAAAATAAATTTGAATTATTTGCAGTGATCGAGTTCTTTTCGCCAGAACTGAGTTTTATAAACAAGAGACATACAAATTGATTGGAAATTTTTTTTTGAATTCTTCCAGTATTTTAAACTTTATTTTTTCTAAATTATCTGATTAATTAAAACTTAGTTGCGTTATCAATTTCAGTATTAATCCAGTCATTATAGAAAGTTCACCTCGGAATTCGAGATACCCAGCTGTAAGTCTGTAAATACGTGTATATTGACAAAAGTTGTGGCAAAACCTACATATGGTAGGGTGAACTCAACTATTAAATTTCAAGGTCAAAGGTCACAAAAATCGGTTTTTTGCGCTTTATTTTGTAAATATCTCATTTTCAATGGGTTTTTTGCTATTTGTATTTTGTAGAATACAATTTCAATAAACTTCTAAAATTCTCAATAAATTTTCAGTGAACTTTGACCTTGAAATTTAATAGTTGCGTACACTCTACCATATGTAGGTTTTGAGACAATTTTTAGGGTGTCAATATATAAGTATTTACAGACTTACAGCTAGGTATTTCGAATTCCAAGATTCTTACCTAATTTAAGCTTAAATGACTGGAATATATCAATTTAATCTTACAGTTCAACTTTAAGTTTTATACATTGCCACCAATCTAAAACAAATTTGAAACACAAATCATCATTAGAAAAAAATTACATTATCGAAATAATAGTCGCTTCCAAAATAAATAAATAAACTGGAACTTCTTTGAGAAACGTCCGACAATTAACATCGAACCTCGAAAGTCTTTAAAGTTAAAGAAATTGGTATACAGGAATACACATTCTCTACTCTAGAGAACGTGTTACACTCAAGATTAGGACTGAAATTAAACTTATTCTTATGAATATTGAATGTGTACCGCTCACCTCGTAATAATGACGACGTTGGATATAGGAATGTGTGATTGCATTTTATAAATATTAAACTCCATTTTAATTTATAAGCTTTTGCTTTTAATCACAATAACAAAAAATAATGTGATTTATGGAATGTAAATCACAAAAATATAAAATCGTTTTAATTTTTTAAACGTCACATATCAAAAACTAACTATAAAATGTCTATAAATTTAGTATAACAACGAACATTCATTCCATAGCAACGCAATAATTTTATTCCATAGATATTTTGATACTTACATTCATCATACATTCCATAGATAACTTGATATATATATATATATATATATATATATATATATATATATATATATATATATATATATATATATATATATATATATCAAAAATATCATATATAAATATATGTGGATATACATATACACATATATGTGTATATATATGTATATATATATGTATATATATATATATTTATATATATATATATATATATATATATATTATATATATATATATATATATATATATATATATATATATATATATATATATATATATATATATATATTTAGATCACCTCACACGTATTCATCCAAGTAATCTGGTCTCTAATAATAAAAACAAAGTGATTCCATATTCATTTAAAGCCAAAAGCCAGCTCTAAGTAAAAAGAAGGGGCAAAAACAATTTTTAGTTGTTAAATTTTATCCAAATGAAAAATTTTCGATCTTGTATACAACATTCAAAAGTTCAGAATAAAAATGATAATTAAAAAAAAAAAATCTTCAAAAAAATGAACACAAAATTAAAAATAATTTTAAATTAAAATTTCTTTAAATTCCTAATGACCAACCAATTATCTTTCGAAATATGCGCCAATCATATCCTCAGCTAAAAAATGTATTCGTTGACTCCGACTAAGAAAGGTAATTGGTTACAAGGAAATGTTTCATTAAAGTTTTTTATTTAAAATTATATTTTAACTCTTATTTCATGCTTCTGAAGGTTATTTTTACTGGTAAATTCTTTTGACATGCTCTAAAATAATACTGCTCATCAAAAATTATTCTTGTAATCAGCCGACTCCTCTACTATATCTATATCTTAGCGAATAAAATCTTACAACATAATGGTAAATGGAGAAATCTATCAATACAATTTCTTGGAAAAATATAATCGAATATTGTATTTAGACTTTGTTTTATGGTTGAAACGATATCTTAAATGCAGGAGAGTCATTTAACATATGCAAACAAACTTTATTTATTCAAGCACATTTGAAAATCGTTAATCGTTGTACAATGTGTCCTGTCAGTATGAAATTTAACTACACGATTATTAATTACTATATAAAAATGAAGATATGCTTTGAATTTTATTGAATCCATAACTATTAAATTTCTCAATCATAATGATATATTTGGCTCTCAATTGGTTTTTCAATGACATAATTAAAATTTAAAACTTTTAAAAACCATCGACTCGATAAGTATAAATTCAACTTAATTCTAAAACAAATGAAAATAATAACTAGCAGAGTTAATTGTTTAGATACTCGACATATAATTGAACATTATACAATCATAAACAATCATAAAATACTGTAAATATCCAGTCTATACAGTTATATATACATGTATAATAATGAAATATGTATTGAAATTACGTATATGTGTTTTATCGAAATTTGATCTAAAATTTTGGTGAATCGAACATTTTACGAAAATATGTTTCAAACGAAAGTTGTTTGTTTCAATTTTTTCTTTTTCTGTTTCATTTTGCGTAATTGAACTTTTCTTCTGTCATTTATAATTCAAAACTAGGATCGAGGATCCGCTGGCATAATGGACCGATTTTGCTCTTTCACGAACTTAAACTCACTTTTTACGTTTAGAATACGCCATCAAATTTTCACCTTGCTTACTCTTATGACTTCTTACCTATCGTGATGACGGACGGACAGCCGGAAATGCACAAATTAGATGTTTCTAGGAACACAAAGACCAAAATTTTGTTATTACTTTCAAGTTTTGAGAAACGATACAAACTTTAAAATAAAATTAATACAATTTAACATCTTGTATATATGTCGAGTATTTGAGGAGCGTTACAAACCTTAAAATAAAATTAATACAATTTGACATTTTGTATATATGTCGAGTATTTGAGGAGAGTAATAAACGTTAAAATAAAATTAATACAATTTGATATTTTGTATATATGTCGAGTATAAAAATTCATGTTACAGAGCTTTTTTTAAATACAAAATTTTAAAAATCTTTACGATTCCAGGTCTTAAGTCAAAATTTCTAGAACCCAAATTCAACATTTAAATTTTCTATGTGTGTGTGTGGGTGAGAGAGAGAGAGAGAGAGTGTGTGTTTATGTTTTGAATATATTGAGAACATATAATGCTTGAATATATTGAGAACATATAAATTGATAAATTGACGTGGTACTACTTTCACGATCAGTAACTAAGTTAGAATTGATTAATGTTATATTATGAATACTGAACAAATTTTCTTGCGAAATTGATGAAATTCATATTAAAGTAATAAAGGAAAAGATGATATCACGCATAGCGGAAGTACTAGCAATGCTTATACAATACATCTTAAGAAATTTAGTTATTTCCAGAGATCGTTAAAACAAGTTTGATAAAACTAATTTTTTTAAATAAATAATGCTACAAAGTTTGACAAATATCGACCTATATCTACTTCAATTTACTAAAATTTTGGACTAATGTACAACAGAGTTTTTGGAAACTGAAAACATCTAAACTAAATGCCAATATGGATTTCGACTTGTTCTCCAAGTAATGAATTTGCCACCATGTTCTTGAAGAGCTAGATAAAAAAAGATACGTTTTATCACTATTTTTAAGCTCGTTCTACTCGAATAGTGATTGTTTTCTCCGTTTCTTTCAGATCCTTCAATAGCGTTGTTAACAATGATGTATACACATCTAAGAAGGTATATGTTTGAAGCACATAGATTTTAAATACAATTTACATTCTATATAAATGTTTATTAAGGATTACTGGTGGGTGAAAGAAGCTGCTAAAACTATTAAAATTATAAAAACTAACTTAGATAAAACAATATATTTAACCATGTAACATATGAAGGCCAAATGGATATCATATGAAGCCTGCAGTATGCATTTATGTTGGTATGCATAAGCATTACACTTTGTGTTTGTATTCAGCTCGCAACGAATACTCCAAATTCTAAAAAAGTTTAAGAACTGCGAATTGAATAATCCTTTTACATCGTTGATACAAAAAAACTTTTTCGTCGGAAATTTAATTTACCAACAAATTGTCCCTTAAAATTTGCATAAATATTTTTGATTGTTCACAATTTCCTACATAAAATGAGAAAACGTTATAAATACGTTATAAATCAATTTTGTTGGCTTATATTTGACATTTTGGGCTTGTCTTTTGGCCTTACTTAATTTGTAATATTCAGGACAATATTCTGTCGATTGACATTGATAACCATTTTCTTCCGATTGTTAATGGATTAACAATTGCGGAGCAATTCTAATCTGGTGTTATTATCCCAATTAGTAAGGATATCTTCCTATTAATTGCTACCTATACAGGCATCTGTTTAAAATGATAAGGATTGTTTTTTTTTTTACAAATGCTATTTGAACCTTCATTTTAAATTACGATTATATTGATTTTCACAAGTCATCATAGGTACAACCAATATTGTGTGTTTGGCTAATATTTTAAAATATATATTTCATTCATTAAAAGATATTTTCATATTTAATATGAAATGTATGGACAATTACTGTAAAATTGTGTAAAACAATATATTTTAAATTAATAGTTTGAATAAAAGTTAAATACAATATGTTGATTTTTACATTTTTCACGTAAAGTTAGATTTCTGATATGTTAATTAATTTCATCAGAGTTAAGAGAATCATAAGAGTTAAGAGGAATCATTAAACATTTTTCTAAAAAATCCCAATTGATATCATATATTTCGTATGAAATAATCCATTTAATTTAAATTATTTAACTAATCGCATTATTTATTCTACAATTTTGGAGAAAAATAATTGTAACAGACTTTTGAAAATATGTTAGTGTATGTAATTTCCACTGCCATTTCAACCAAAAGGTGAAGCAAACACATTGTACTTAAAAAATCGTTCCTTTAATATTTAAGCCATTAAAGTTGTGAAATTTTGTTATCGTGCTGCTTTTTTAAATAAAATTACAACACACTTTAAGGTAAACAGGAGAAGAAAAATGACGTTGGTTAATTGATTAACCCACACACACACACACCAGCAAAAGAATCCACAATAACAACCTGTGATATGCATAAAAATATTCTTAAGAGGTATATTTAACGCCTTATTTTACCATGTAATATATATATATATAACCATAATAAAAATGTAAATTTAGCAACATAAACACTAAAAAAAAATTTCTGTATACAAAAAAAAAGTCCAAGGAAGATTTTTATCTCGTTTTATTTTCTTTTATATTAAAAACATTCTTACAAGTTGTATATTTTTTATTACTTCTATATAGTAGGCATAAAATAAGGTGAAAGATTGCAAGATGAAAAGATAAATTGTATAACTTTACGACAGAACATTGTGTATGAGTAGCAAAAAAATCCATGCTCCATAAGAGAATAAAATTTTTCGAATATACCACACAATGTAATACTTGAAAATCGAATGAAGAATTCTGATATTTTGGCCAATATTTTATCTTGTCATTTGGTCACTTTTTAATTCTTCGCGTATATCATTAGGTAGTATTTATATAAATGTGTAAGAATTCTCAATACACACTTCCAATGATAATTCGTTTGTGTCATATGACCTCTCCTCAAATTTAATTCCAATGACAAATCAAGGGTTATTTATTTTTATACTATTACGACTACTTTTATGCAGTTACCCACGGATCACAACAATCATTACTTTTGATACAATCTGTATGACCACTATAAATTACTAACGCCTTTTTACTATTATATTATACCAAATAAAAGAAGTGATATTAACATTTAATGCTCAAATTGATAGATAAGATGAATCCATTATTGGTTGCCACAAATTTATAAATATTCGTTGGTCTTGAGCGTTTGACTGTATTAGTTTTGTAGGCAATCAGACCGACAAACCGACGAACACGAAACAAAAATCGCTAACATAATGGCAAAACGCTGACATATATATACAATTTTGAAAAGCAAAAAACTGTAAAAATCAGCAAAGCAATTACGAGCTTGGAAGTAATTTTGAATAAGTTGTAAGGTAAACGTCTTCAAGTTGCCGATGAAAGACTCAAATATATTTTTTCATCAAATAGGGTTTCAATGCAAAACCTTGTAGAGACAGTTGTTTTTTAACTTAGTTACTTAATCTAACTTATTCACTATCTAGTTTTCTATGACACTATCTAGTTTTCTCGCGAAAAAGTGAGATTCGTCTGAAGGAATAGCAAAACATATCAGCCTTTTCTATTTTATAAAATGACATTTTCGATAATGTTCGTCATCAACTTTACTCTTAAAAATGAGCTACCCAAATTGTACCAAAGCGGAAAAAAATGTATTGATACTGATTAAAATATGTGGCTGAAGTATGGAGACAAATCTGCATGAGTTTTCGTATCAAGACTTAATTGACGACGAGAGTTATAGCCTATACGTTCACCCTGTGATTAAGCTCACGTTATATTTTGGGTTGAACGGGTATATCTGTCCCAAGAAAGATAACTTTGGAAACAGTCCTAATCAAAAGCCTTAATTAAGTAGACTCGTTTATCTGGGTATTTTAAACACAATGTTAAGATGAAACGTACTAGCTTAACCCAAAACACGCGAGTTATGTTACCTCCAATTACCGCCTGAGTAATTTAGAGTTAAACGTAATGTCTACATCTAAGTCACAGAAAATAGTAATCAAGTTATTTATTTATTGCCCTTAATTAAAATTCATAGTAACTGCCTATTTCATGAAAAGACATAATTTAATCTGCGATTACGCTAAAATACTAGATAGTGTTGTAATAATAAGTAAGCTCATATATAGCTACTACTTTAACGCTTTTATCAGATTTCTCGTAAAATCCCCAGTTTTTTAGCTAGCCTATGTCATAATCCGAGGATTTTGACATAGTTCCTCAACAATTGTCGCATTATATTCAAGTTTACAGCGAGAAATAAAATTTGAATTATTTTATATTGAATAGGATTTACTAGCCCTAGCTAACTATTTTAGATTAAATTCTTCGGACCATTGCTCTTCTTAATCATATAAGTATTTATTAGTAAGATATATCTCTCAATAGTTTTTCAACTTTTTCTATAAAAGTTCATATAGAGGTAAATAGAATTTAATGAGTCTTTGAAACCAAAATCTATGTATTGTGTAAGATTTTAATTGTTTTCGTAGGTTTTTATTTTAATGAAGTTGTTTTATTTAAATTTTTATTGCATTTTTATGCAGATTAATTCGGTTTTATTATTGTTTTAAATTAAAATATGTATTTTGCTTTGATTTACAAAAGTAGTACTTTATTAATATGGTTAATCCGAAATACTCTAATACCGTTTATATGTATAAATTTAAAGATATAAGGGATAATAAAAGCTTTTTATAATTATTAATATTGATAAAATACAATAAATACGAAGTATAGACAAGAATTGAAAAATTTGATAAATTAATGTTATTTATTCGTGTTTGAAAGTTTGTTTCTAAATTTTGCGACGTAAGCAGTTGAAAAAATGAAAAAAGTTTTCAAACAAAAAGTAGTTGTTTTAAACAACAAGTAATAGCAACTTAAATCTTTTCTAGCATAATAAACTTCTGGCTAGCTTTAAACAATCTCGTTTATTCAATTATTTCTGTGGATTAATAAGGTTGAGTGATTATTTCCAATATAAGTACCAAATTTCAATATACTTAATGTGAAAAATTTATTTAATCCTCCTCTAAATATACAAATAATCACTAAGTTTCATAATTGTCTTCAATGTTATTCTGTCTTCAATAATTGTATTTATAAGAAACTGATATCTGGCCAAGGTTATCAGTAAGTATAAAGGCTCAAATTTTTATTATACGTTCTCAAAAGTGTCAGGGAAATAATACATGTTATAAATTTCGAACCCTGGTGAATTTGGAAGGGTAAAATACCCAAACAAATGGTATGGATATGGATCCTTAAATGTATTTATTTATTGTAAATTTCATGAATATATTAGCTTAAGTCCAAAACTAGTCCAAACTAGTCCAAATTATCCATTGAATTCTAGTAAAATATTCATTAAAGTATTTTGATAACGTATTTATTCTTCATTATCGACGATTTCTTCCAAATTAAAATTATAATTATGCTTTTCCACAAGACAGTAGATAATATCAGATATAATTTTTATTTTCAAAAATTTTGCAAATACTACCTAATATTTTTGTAATATAACAAGAAAACATAACAGCTTACAATGTTAATTGTTTATTAAAATAGTTGTAAAACACAAAATACGCTATTATAGCTATGAAGATTTTGTTATAAAACGAATATGTGTTATGATTATGTTTTTATTAATTAGGTGAAATTATAGCGCATTGGAATAGACAAACAGCGCAGATCGTTTTCTTTCTTAACTTTCTAAAAGAAAATTGACTTGTTGGATGATTTCATGAACGCCATATCATAATTTAGTCAATGCGTTCAATATTTTCAAGCGTTAAAAACTTTAGACTAAATTGAATATATTTTTTTTATTTGTGTATGTCGATTATATAATTGAAGCCAAACAACAGTATTTTATGGAAATAAAAATCTTATAACCGTATTTAATATGATCAAATCATAACTTAAAAATATAACTTTAAAAACTTTAAAATACGTTTAAAATGATTTAGACTCAAAGCTTTAAGAACCAAACAATACTACCGCATTCAATTTGGTTCAAAGTGTAGGATATTTTATTTGAAATTATTACAGAGATAATTAATAATAATAAATTAATTAAGATATTTGATATTATAAATAACATGTTGTATTAATAGAATCTAGTAGGTATTGCCTTAAGGATTGCAGGGGTTCATTCACTGCTAGTATGTTCACTACGTTTTCTATTTTGAACTGACAGAATCTAATTACCGCTTAAGTATTTTAAACTATTTTATTGTAATTATATTTAAAAAAAATATTAAAAACATCTATTTATTATTAAACTATTATGAAATATTTTCATAAATTAAATTTCAATAACATATTAGTCTAGCTAGCAAGAATCATCTAATAAAAGTTGGTTGGGATTCACGAAATTTATGATTAAGGTATCATACAGTTCGGAATGTGGGTAACGTAAAAAGGATTCTTATTAAAAATACAAATAAATAAATAATAATCTCCCAAGGAACAGTTTTAATAAACCCCGCATAAAGTTTTGTAGACTGATTTTTTATGACTTAATTATAACCATTTAGTTTACTAGCCAGATATACCGCTCTATTAAACCCTCTTACGGCTGATAGGGACGATCCATATTTAATCCGGAAGACTATTGCATAAGACAATCTTAAAACTTGTTTGTTTTACTAACAATATACTCAATTTCTTCTCGCTGGCTTTCATAATACAATTTTTTTGCCTTGTTTATAAAACTATGTAATCTTAATATTAGCTCCATGATGGATAGTTATAAAACTTTTATATTAATTAAAAACATAACAGACTTCAAAATCTTCTTCTTCTTCTTGATGTTGGAAAAATTGTTAAATTTTTTATTTTTGTAAATAATTTATCAAATATCAATATATTTTTCATTCAAAGTTTGACAATTGAATAAATTTTTCAGATCATCACTTTCCTTTGTTTATCTATGGCAATACTGTGATAGGAAAAAAATTGTTCAAAACAATTTATCACTTCTTAATTATTTTGAAAATATTAACTTAGGTATTTGATATTTCGTTCATTTGAAGCAACTAATTCTGTATACCGCTATAAAACTTTTTCGCCGATTTTCCAAGGTAAGCGCTGTGATTCAAATAAATTACTCAAAAATAATGGCAAACATTTTGAAATTAGTTCTAACTAAAATATGAGAATAATTTGAAATCAACGTTCGACTTTTAATAGAAACACAAAATATTTTCCCCGATTTTCTTAGAAAATTGGTAAACTAAGATCTGCTTGAAAATACGATTCTCTTAATAAGCGTTAGCTAAAATAGCTTGAATATTTGAGCCCATTTTTATTTCAAAATTTGTTTTTTAATAGTAGTTTGAGCTTCCAACCGCTATGCATTACAATTTTAATATTTGCGAAAATTGCCACACCAGGTTTTGACCTATAAAATAATTAAAATATACAAACTACGAATTGAAAACAATTTTATTTAACAGAGAGCTTATTAATTCTAAACAAACATTCAACTTATAAGAATCATCTGTTCAAGATCGTAGCACATGCATTGAATTTCAATGTGTATAAGACATATAAAGTCATACAGAAGTGATTATATAGAATTTTTTTTTTTTTGCAACAAAATATTAATATAAACATTTATATATCCTTAATAATTTATACTTCGTTTTCTAATTTTATGGTATTGAGTCTAGTTCTTTGATAAAGCAAATAACAATTTCAGTATCAGCCAAAGACAAAATCATAACCCTTTTTTACGGCTTTTATATTTTTATCAATAATAGCGAACCATGCATCATATCTTTCAAAGGGGTTGTTTCCGGATATTTCTTCCATATTATTCAATAATTCTACATATAAAGTATAAACGAAATGAATGCTGAACTGACTATAAACAAATAAACCACTAAATTTTACCTGGCATAGTGATTTCTACACAATATTAGCGTCTACTTTTTTTATTTTACATAAGAACTTAACTTCTTTTATAAAGTAGTTGTTTAAAACTGCGAAAATACCAAAAGTTTTGTAGAATTTATCGATTAATTTTAAGAAATAAACAATCATAAAAGAGAAAAAATTTTTAAGATAGTCAAATTAACTATTCGAATTGGAAAAATTATTCATAGCAAGCAAAGTGAACATATCTTAATGTCAAAATATAATACTTCAAAGAAAAATTTTTAAATTCTTCTATATATAAAAAATAATAAATTCAGTTGAAAGAAAAGGTGTAAAATGGAAAACATACCGATATATTTTGGAAAAACGACTGTGTGAAATACATAAATTGTTAGTAATAGAATAAAAGCGATATGTGTGTGAGTGTGCAATGAGCTTTCACAGTTATTATAATACGTACATTCACATACACACAGTTTTGAATAATTCAAATCAAGTTCATTGGTTGATATATGTAACATTCTTTCAAAGTAATTTTAAGTAAGAAGATAGTCATTTATTTCAAAAAGAGAATTTATTATTGAGAAATAAATCTGAATAACGCGCCGGTGGGTGTGAATGTACACCTAACAAGAAGAGCAAGAAAGCCGATAGTATGGTATCGGGTAATAACGATCAATATACAGGATGTATGTAAGCTTGTGATGTGAAAAATGTTTTGAATAACTTTATCAGATGTTTTTATTTCGTTTTAAGAAACTTCTGTGTTTAACACCATACATAAAAGTATGATTATATTAGCCACGTGTTACTTTACTCCAATTTTCAATTATATTCATATCATTTTATTTACAATCTTTATATGTATATTAAACAGAAAACACGTAGCTGTTTCTTTAAAACAATAACATAAAAAGTTAAACTTTTAGGATATTGAAGTATTATTCAACAGAACGAAAAGATTTTGCAAAATTAAAAGGATATTTACCCCTTAATTCAGTGTTCTTATAACGAGAGCATCAAATATTAATATATACTTATTTCGCAGGTGGTCAAATTCGATCATCTTAAAGTTTAATTTTTAAACAGCCTTTATTATTAATTCTTAATAACAATTTGGTAATTAATACAGAAATTATAGTCTTTGTACTTTCCTAACAAGTCCGAAATTCTTATTTTAATTTAATTTTCTTACCTCACTCACACTACTTTTAATTTTTGTCGAACTTTGTTTTAAACTTCCTACGTGTGCATTAATGATACAAATATTGGAATTTTTTTATATTTGTTTATTATTATCTTATGCAAGCATACATTTCATTTTAATTTGCTTATGTAATATATTGATTTTTTAATTTTATCTGGTTACTTACTGTCTGTATGGCTGAATTAGCTAAAGCCAGTTTAAGTAAATAAAAAAAAGTTGGTAATGCCAAAATGTGTTGTATCATATTAAATTTAAAATATCTCGATGTGTTTACAATCCCAATATTTAACTTCTCCTATTATCCAGTGATAAGCATATTTGGTCTTGGTCTTGCAGTCTTGGTTTTGATCTTATAAAAACACAATACCAAGACCAAGACTATATAAACACCAGCAAAACCAATACCAAGCCCGAACAAGCAAAACTGAGAACAGAACCACGACCGAGTATGCAAGACCAAGACTAAGCTATAAATTACAGCTTCCGATAAATACATGAGTCAAAATGTATGTAGCAACTTCAAGTGTTTTTTGCGACGATTCAAACGTTTTTCAATTTGAAGCTTTTAGTTTACTTTATTCGATTTTAAAACTAAATATAAAAATATTGCTACAAACACATTTCACATCGAACTAATGTCCTTTATGCGTTTTATTACAATAAATTAGTATGTGTATACGATTATAAAGTCGAGGAGTTACAGAAAAGCACTGTACATTATTTTGCAGTAAGACGGATTTTAATGCGGTTTGGTATGTTAGATGCATGGGAATTTCTAGAAACTTTGTCACCAAGTCTTAATATGTAAAAATTAAATAAGAAAAATGCAATTCAGGAATGAATTTTGAAGTGCATAACTATTAAAAATTCGATTCGTGGTAAAAAATGCTGAAAAATTCAAAAGTGAACGATAGGTATGCTCATAGATAATAATAAACCTGAAATATAATATCTGTAGGTATATCGTTTAAAAAACGATGAGTCAAATGGGTACAGACAACTTAATTTCCTTTCTTTGGCTATCAAATCGGCCTGCCAAAGCCATTTCATGCGAAATAACAAAAATACATTTCCAAAACTATAAAACAAATATAAAAATATTTGGTTATACTCCTATAGTTAACTCCTGTACTTACACAATTTTATAATGGATAACTTTGACACTTTTTACATCATAAAATATTATAAACTATTAAAAACATAAATACCTTTATTAAATTTTGTAGAAAATAGTTTGATATTCGACCGTTAACAGGAATAAGCACACAGTAAATTGCAAATTTACGGTACTTTTGTACTGAATCTTTCGAATGGTATTTCTTTCGTTCACTTTTTTTGAAGATAAAAACCGAAAAAATTATCTCAAATTCTTGTTTGCATATTATGTATAGTTAGTAAATACAAATGATTGTAGTATATATATAACTATATATATACTATATATCATATATATATATATATATATATATATATATATATATATATACTATATATATATATATATATATATATATATATATATATATATATATATATATATATATATATATATATATATATATATATATATATATATATATATATATACATATATATAGTGGCAAACATTCTTACAACGGTCTTGGAATTTTCCTATTAATTATATTTTCCCTTAATTTAAATAGAGCACTAGGTACGACAAACCTGTACAATTGTTTGTAGACTGAAAAACGGTAGACGTGCTTCAGTGATCTATAACAGCGATAAATTTGTCTGTGTAAAAACGTATCATTGAAAACGTGTTTTACTTAAAAAGAAAAAATGTGTTATGTATGGAAACATATAGGTAATACTTATTTATAATTCATAATTCATTTTTGATATAATACATCTAAATCTATACATATAAATAAAAATTATTGTAGCTGCTTTTGATTTCAGCATATTTATTTACATCAAAATTTTACCTTCAAATACAGTATGTCCACAAATTGAGCTTCCTCCTGTGTCAGTATTTTCCAAGATGAAATATTCAGGTATATATCCTAATATTTCATATTTATATTCATAGTACAAAATAAATTAAAATTTTAGTAAATAAATTTTTTTAAATTTGGGATTCATCAACAAAAAATTGGGCTAGTAAAAAATAAAATTATAACATACGATAGCTTATAAAACAAAATACTGCTATTCATTTTTATACCGTTTTTTCAACTAATCCACAAAAAAAAAAAAAACAATGCAAAAATAAAAAACAGCCTCAATTAGTTTTCCCATTTATATATGCAGTTTAAGATTGATAAGAAATCTGGGAAACTAGCTTTTTCCCAGGTTTGCACGGTATTTAGTATTCTAATTAAAATATTTTTTTCGTCTTTATACTTTAGTCTCTAGACAAAATGTAATACAATAAAACATAGTTACCTTCCTTATTTATTATCATAGGTAGATAATTTTCTTTTGTTGATGAACTGCTCAATTATACTTTGAATATAAATCAACTTAACTTATTTCTTCATGGTTATAAAAATGTTACAAATCTCCGATCTCTGCCATATACAGTATAATTAAAAATTAATACAAACAATTAAAATCAATACTCCTTCCTTTCTAGGAAAACCCTTAAATAGATTTTGAGAAGAAACAAATTGTAGGAAACGTTTTTCGTGCACAACCAGTATGAAGCTTTTAAACGAGATGAAAGGACGTTATCAAATTGAGATCAGATAAGAGAGATGGCATATAACAAAACAGAAATTGTCGATTATAGATGAAGAGAAAATTTAACAAGAATGAAAGCGTTAAAGAGTATGAGAGGGGTCACCGTATAAAGCCTTGCTTGTCGAGTTGCTTTACTACATAAGTATGTCATTTGTCATGGCCGGAGATATCTACCGGGCCGGAATGGATGACGGTACGTTCTCGATGAAGATACTATAGCTAGTGTTAGGTGTGTAAGAATATTCGTTGATATTTTTATTTTATTCTAGACCGTTTTCTATACAAATTTATTGAATATGCTAATAATCAGTAAAATTTCACACCTCCATGTGCAAGATTAAGTATGAATTTGGGATATGCTAGTAATGCTTTCATATCATTAATTAGGTTTCATGTGAGAAAATACATACTTCTTACCCAGGCGGCCTAATTTTGAAGGGAGAACAATAAAAAAAAAACTCCTTCAAAAACAATTTTGAAGGAGTCTTGAATCTTAATGGCTTGTAACATTCATTCAAAAAAATTAAAAGTAACTTTACGTAAAATTCTTCTGCAATCTACATTTTAATATATAAACAAACTCTCAAGTTTATTCTATACATAACTAAAAAAGCTTCGGCTAAAGTTACTAACTTTCGGCGTAGAATTATAAAACATATTTCTATAAAAAATTTATTTGGAAATTTTATCTCTTTAAAAATATCATAATTAAAAAAAAAAGTGTGCGTGTAACCTTTACGCGCGATTGAAGTGAAACTTCTTTGGCGTTGACGACATATATCACTGAAATGATTAAATATTAACTTAAATAAATAAATATTATATTATAATTTAATTATATTTATTATTCATGTGCTTTACAAAGATTATTTAAATGTTATATTAATATTATTCATTTGAAACAGGTAATTGAATGTCATTATAATTTCTTAAAATAATTGAGAGTAGCAAATTGAAGGTTAGATCAGCACATGTCAATATAACCTTGTTATTTAATATTATAAAATGTCGCAATTGTCAGAAAATTTATTTTTAATTTACTTATTTTAAAAGTAATAAATAAACAAGTATATTTAGAGATTTTCAAAAAATTTAATTAAGTCAAGAAGCGTGTAGTATATGACATATACTTACAACCAATCAGAATTATTATTTTTAAATGGCGGAAACATACTTACAACCAATCAGAATTATTATTATTTTTAAATGGCGGAAACGTTACTTCCGTCAGAAAAAAAATCTGAGTTACTCCCTAGTCGCGCCTAAAGAAGTTTCACTTCAAAATTGATTTGGTCTTTTAATAGGAACATTATCTTATTTTGTAACTTTGATACGATTTTCACATATAGAAGTTTTATACCAGAAGTGTTCGTACCAAATTTAAATTAATTATTTATTAGATATAAATGTGAAATATAATACTTTATAATACGTGACAAAAGGTATATCCAACCTTATTTTTCATTATCTTTTGATGATATAAGGATAGAAACCCCTATTTTATTTTATTTATATTTATGAACGTAATATTGAAATCTGCTTGATGTGATTTCGGTTTATTTAAATTAATATTTTTTGTTTGTTTTAAGGTCTTATTTTATTTAATCATTATTCAAATTTTATTTCACCAAACTAGAAATATTTTTCTACAAGGCTATTAGAAACTGTATCAAACACTCCTTGGTTTTGATTTACGAAAGCTATAGAAGCTTGTAATACGAAAGGTATAAAAGATTTCTTCTATTAGGTGTTATACCAGATTTCAGAACTTTCAAATTGTTTTCACTAATTTTTTTAACAGCAACCGAATTCATATCACAAATTTTGATTCTTTTGCTTCACAATTTTTGTTCACCAGGACGAATAAATCAAAACAATTTTACTGTTTTTTTAAATTTTGTATTTCAATTTACGCCACTTTGATACTTACATTGTATTAAATCATCAAGAATTAACTACCCCTCATTCTACACTAACGAATTGGAATTATTAAAAACTTTGATATGGTCTTTTTACTTCATTAATAAGTTTTCGCCAACTAATTCTGAAAATTACTTGTTTGGAATTCGAGCATAATAAAAATTGACTAATTAACTAGAGATATAAAGAGAATTTTTACAATGCTTAGCTTATTGAGTATATGTTATGTATCAGAAGCCTTACTATAAGTTTTAGAAAGTTTTATAGATATTTTATGGCCAAAAATCAGTTTTCTTTCTATGCATGTTTTAATATAGCGTCGCTTTCTTATGATGTCAGCTTGGCAATGCTGTATATTGAATAGACAAGCAGACAGTCGGATTTTATCTCCCCCTTACTCTCGCAAAAGTGGTTTAAAGGAACGGACACAACGTGTGTGAAAATTTTTTAACGAATAAACATAGTTTTATTGAAATTCTAAGCGGACAAAGTTGAGGGTAAGAATAGTAAATCAATCGTAGTTCAACTTTATGTGAAGTATTTTAACGAATATTTGGAGTTGAATTAAAATTATATGTTGAGAAAGACACGGTTTTAACAAGGGTTTTATATGATTCAAATGATCCTGTATTGAAATTATTTAGACCTTTGGTGGAAATTCGTGAACCTCTGGTCTGAAAATTAGTTACAGTTATAATAGCACATCGTATCGAAAGGTCGGGGTTCAACTTTGAAGAATTTCAACGATTATTTTAGGTTAAACGGCTTAAACAAGTGTTTTATTAGATTAAAATGACTTCGTAATGAAATTGTTAAGGTCTGAAACTTGTGTACCAATCTGAACGAAAGCCCAAAGGAATATCATATGTGCATTTGCAAAACTCTGAAAATTTCCATGATGATCGTATTGAAATAATTGCTTATGTTTCAAATTTTTCGTAAAGTTGCTTATGTTTCAAATTTTTCGCAAAGTTTTCTCCAGCCAATGTATGGTTCTTATGATGAAAGCAAAGATGAGTAAGAAACTTTACAATTTTTATGCATACATACATACAAGCGTCAATTCAGGTCAATAGAAGAGCACATTACCGTTTACTAAAATAAAAACATAATCTCTCTCTAATAAAACTGCACGTTAGAGTAATATCCTTAAATGAAACGTAAATATGAGAAAGCATACAAACTTTGAAATGGATAATTGAAATTGAGTAAACACAATATTGATATTTTTTCTTAGTTTCTATAACTAGCTTGTAGTGGCGGTAAGAGATTTACATCTGAACTTCTATACTTAAATTTCTAGAGTTTTTCATTATCTTTTGTTGCGTTTGAAGATCCGGTAGATATTTCTCAATCCCGAATACCTGTTGTACGTGTAGGCCATGATAGAGTTTGATTTTGAAAATACTAAATGATTAAAATACTTATTATCTTTTCATCTATTTGTTAGAGACATTTATTCCAATTCTTATAGACATGATAAATGTAGAAAAATTAACTTAAATATTTGAATAATGAAATAAATTTTGTATTTGAAGTTTACCAACTTTGAATTTTACACAGAAATACTATTCAGCAACATTGAATTAAACTACTAATTGATATTTATTACTCATAACTATTACTTCGAATGTGCTTGAGTACTAAAATCAATAAAAAGCATATTTGTCTTCTGAAACTCTAGTTTAAACTACAAATTTTTATGTAAATATTATTCAGTATTTTCAACATAAAGAACAAAATTGGACAGATGGAATGGTGAGAAAGAAGAAGATAGAACAACCAAACTGTAAATTTAAACGATCATCTGTCCACTTAGCTGACTGCAACGCACACTTCCGGTTGGTTGTTGTGTATCAGCTCTCGCTAAGTGTAAAGGAAAATATGTCTTCTATCTGCCAACACTATAAACCGTATCCGTATATTACGAGAAAATATTACCTTCGAATATATACAGGATGTTTAATAAACTGTAATATATCGATTGGTAGTTTAATATGCATTAGTTATGAAATATTTTTTTACTATAGTTTTTTGGTTCGATCTATAACAATTATCTAATATCTCGTGACTAAATTTCTTAGCCGAAATAACTACTTCCATGAATATATTAAATTTTAAGAGAGAATGTAAATAATTTAGCTTTGTCAATAATTATTTTATACTTTCTAAAAGTGGGGTTGTAGATTACAACAAAAGTTTTATGGATGTTTTTGTTATTTTATAATTATTGTAACTTGGCTGAAACTTGCTTGACTATTATTTATTTTCTTTCAAAAAAGTTGATCTATCCAAATTTTTTTTTTTAAATTTTTTTAATGTTTTGGATAAAAAAAACTAAAGGCAATTTTAGGGAACAATATACATTTCATTAATTAAGCCTGTGATGTACACGCCCCTTATAGCCTTTGAATGGCTCCAAAAGTATCCTTCCGTCTATACAAGCCAATAAAATGCGGTTTTTGTGAAATGATCGAAGATCATCCCTGCAAAATTGCCATTTTTTTCTATGAAAGCTTTTAGAAGACATTGGTTTTTCAATCAATATGAAATGATCAGAGTAATAGAATATACACCAAAAATAATACCTTTAATTTCACAGCTTCGCAAAATTTTTGTGCGACATATATACCAGAGAAATTTTCCCAAAAAGTTGATAATTCAATTAAAATAAGTGAACAACTTACAGAGTTTAGTTACCTTCCAAACACTTTACGAAAAAATATTTCCAAAAGTTCTTTTTACAAAACAAACATTTTTTGGTCTTAGAATTTTTCTTCTATCTTTTAAGAGTCGGGTCTTCGATCCATAAACGAACTTTAAATCAATTTTTATGCCTTAAGTATGTCACCAAAATTTACAATCTTCTTTTCGTTTTTCAGTTACCTTGATGACGGACGGAGGGACTGTCATGCGGAAATGAGTTAATTAAGTGATTTTATGAACACCCATAGCAAATTTGATTTGGGGCTTCAATATTTTCGAGCGATACAAACTTTAAACTAAAATTAATATACACACACTGATAATATATATATGCCCAGTTTGAAAAATTAAAATTAAAAACCTCTTATTAGTCAGAAATTTTTCATTAATAAATTTATTAATTTCAATAATGAAGAATTACTAATATCTACAGAACATTCAGTACGAAAATTGAGACACCATGTATGCATGCAATAAAATATATATATCAGAAATGTGCTTTTTAACTTATTGCCACGTGTATTACGGTATACGAGTGAACGCGTGACAAGACTAAAAAGATCAAACAGGCTTTTTTAGTTTTTAGTAGACCTGATCTCCTGAGTTTTTGTCAACAACACTATTGTAGAATAGAAAGATGATAGTGTGTTTATTATTAACGATATATTAAACTGCATGATGTCTCTATCCTTTTTTATATTGATCTCCCAGTATATTGGCTATCTTTTATTAACCTATAAATAACTTTCTTACTATTTTTTACTGTCAATTAACTTAATACTCTGAAATTATTTAGGTTGAGTGCTTGGAAATATTTCATTTATTTGAAAATATTCATGTGGTTTTAATGATGAATGTTTTGAATGATTCGTTAAGTTTAAGTTATTAAACTATTTGAATATATAAAATACTCATTACTAAAGAAAATGCTCACATCAACGCCAAGTTAATTAAAAATGCTAAGATTTACATTTAAGACAATTTATTAATCTTGGTTATAGGCAAGACATGGTTTTCGAGCTGGTTGTCAGTAATAAGATTTATTTTTACTGATAATCATAATAATTCTATATTTAGATATGCATATATCTAAATATATGCATGCTTATGCACGAATATAGTTTATAGATGAAATTTTTATGTTCACCTATAATCACACTGGTCTCAAATTTATGTTTCAAACTATTGTCGCTACACAAATTTGTAAGTAATTATCTTCACTTTACATAGTTTAAAAGCTATGACTTTCTAAAATTAAGTTAACTTAAGGTAATGCTTTATATAAATGCAATGAATACTTCGTTTACATTGTTGTGGCGGCAATATTAATAATATTTTTATAATTTAGGTTAATACTACTGCAATGTTTATAGAAAATATTTATATATATAACAAAATAAAATATTGTAAATAATAAAAAGAGTTATTTTTTATTTTTTTATAATAATAAATTAATTAATTATAATTATTAGTTACTTATTTTAAAACTAAATAGTATACGTATAATTAACACCGGCAAAATAACATAGAATACATTTAGAATATCGATTTGCAACTTTTATAGAAGTATGCCAAAAAGCAAATATGATAAAAAGCAAATAATTTTATTGAATTCTATGCTAAACATGCAAACTGTACAAAACAGAGTGCCTGGAACTAAAGGAATGTGACGAATTTGTTAAAGTTTTTACTTAGCAGATATTGTTTGCACCGCTAATAATTGTCTATACTTCCCACTCATATTTAGATAATGAAATACAATTGAAGAATTAATGGTTTCTTAAAACTCTTCAACTTGAAGAATTAATGGTTCTCTACACAAATCTGGTGATCTCAACGACCCAGCAAACTATCGCCCTATAACGCTTTTGAATACACTTGAAAATATTCTCTTTCAAGAGCATCTCCAATACATGTATTGGACGCTGGGTTTGTAAAAAAAAAACTTATCAGATTTTCAAAATGGGTTAAGTTGTTTAGAAAATATTTTTATAATGAATATTTTATTCCTACTCGCCGAAAGAGTTATTTAACTATGAGTTACTTTGGTTCTAATTTCACAGACTTGGAATATATGGGAAAAAAAATTCGAGGTTTGCAACAAATATATAATACAGCTATTATAAAGTTAAAAATAGATGGTGATGTATCCGACCCGATTTAAGCATTTTCGAGTATACTGCAAGGTGAAACAATTTCTTCACTATTTTTCAATCTTTTTATACCGAACTTGGACGGCTGGTTACAAAAGTTTAAATATTAATCAGTAATCAGACGTTCTAACTTTGTATTATGTGGACGATATTATTTTATTTGGATACTCCCGGGTAACATTCAGAAAAAACTTCACCATCTAAGAGCATACTAGTTAGCAAATAAACTTACAATTAATACAGCTAAAGCTAAATTAATAATCATTCGAAATTCTTCGAATGTGTAAGTGACTGCCTGTTTTTAAATGCCACGATGGTCAAATTAAGTTGTACCAACAATACACACATCAAGGATTGGTATATACTATACACACTATACACACATGAAGGAAATCTTTCACCTGCAAAATTCTTCAGTTCACCCAATATAAATATATTAACTTAAAATACTCTTGCCGCAAACAGACGCGTAAAAAGAAACCTTTGTGCTACAAAACGACTTACGGTCTTCTTAAATGAAGCTATTTGAAAGTATTATAATTGCAACACTCCTATATGCTTCCGAAGTTTTTACAAGTATCTAGATATGCTGAAAATTGTACCGTTAAAATATATAAAATACCACCTCATAATCTGCAAGTAAGATCGGTTATCATTATATTGCGGAATATAATCCAGTCACGTCACTGTTATGAGAACCCAGCTTTTGGTGCAGAGATTTAAGTAAAAACGTCATCGAAGTCACGATTATGAAAGTGAAGGATAAAGTAGAAGCCGTTATGATGCAAAGAATCTATATGGTCAAATTCAACGATATTGAATTCGACTTTAAACGGATTCAAAATCCAGTGCAGCTTATGTTTGCTATATCGATAATTAAACCACAAGTGCAGTCGTTGAGTGTTTGTGTCATCAATCTTGAAAATCGATAAGTTTTTCACTTGGTAAATTATACGTCACCTGTTTCAATGTCGGAAAACTATCAACATAATTTATTTACATGCCAGAAAAGAAGACTAACAGTGTTAAATGTCAAAAATCATTATTATAAGAACTATGTTTTGGAAATAAAATTTTTATTTTTTTAAATATTTATTTCAGTTTAAATTGAATGTTCGTAGCTAAGACAGGACAGCGTACCATCGGGTAAGCAAGTATTCATTATTTAAAAATAACATTTAAAAAAATGATTAAGTTTGATTCATTTTGAAAAGAGGGCTTTCTTACTTTGAATAATAGTTCTTACTTTGAATAACTAGTTTATCACTTCATATATACTTACTTTAACTATACACTAAAGGATAAGCATAATAAGAATTATTATACTTATACGATACTACTATTACAATCACTATCTTTAAACCTTACGTGCTGTCCTTTCCAATTATATATCCTGAAATATACACACACACTAATCATTTTCATGATACACAATAGTCATAAAATTCATATGTTTAAATTACAACAAACCATTAATATAAGACACACAAAAATCTAGATAGATATTCATAATCCTTTCGTTCGATAATAATAATTATAATAAACAAACCTCTATTTTATAAGCCACAACAACATAATATACCTTACAGGGCTTACACATAAATTATTACTTACAAATGTTGTGTTGTCTTTGGTACCCCAATACTACAGTACTACTGTACAATATTATATCGTACAGTTATGCAGAAGAACACCTAAATATGTCTAAGTCTTAGTTATTATTTATAAGCAAGAAAACAGCACTAGTAACCTACAAATAAATTATTACAATTATTTTTAGGATTCTGTAACAATTAAATATTCAAAAAAATCCATATTTAAAATTTCTATTATTTCCTGTATTTCAATATTTAGTTATAAAAACGAACTAAAATACACTCCCAATAATTCACATAAAACTTCAATGGGATATTCGAATATGCTCATTTTTAATTATGTCCGGTGCGTCTTCAATGAATGAGTTGCAGATATGAGATGAAAAAACACATTCTAAAATTTCTTTCGTTATATATATTCTATTTTTTTTAATAAAAGAAAAAAATGTAAAAGAAATGCCACAGCCACTATACAATTCCTAGCCAAATACCAAGTTCGGCTGGAAATAAAAGAGAGGATTAGATCAACAAACTTGAAACTTAAAAATATAGATCATCATACCTATCAACTTAAAAGACAAAGAGCTATTAGAGTAGTTTTGAGACATGTGCATCACAAATGAATAAAAACGCAATTACAGAATAACTTCTATAAAAAGTTTATAAAGTTCGCAATATCATTATCATAATAATAAGTAAGTAGTATAAGAATAATTATAAGTAAAAGTGATATCTAACAATATAAGTCAATATAGTAAAGAAAAATGCTGATTACCGGTAAAATATATTAGGTGGATAATGTTTATAAAAACGTTAATCGTAAAATACTATATTATGTATAAAATACTACTTCTTTTTTCTTTAATTTTAATTGGATATTAATATATTTTTGTATCCATGACAACATTTACTCACCCTATTTCAATATCAATTTGGTAGATACTTGGAAAGTAAAAATTGATCACTGTTTGCAAACATATGCAAACTGTCACTAAATCAGCAATCAGCAACATCGTCCTCCCAGAATAATTACTATTAGCTATATCATACCGATGGTAACTACTTTTTATACATAATAAATTTTTATACATTAAACAAATAAAATTGATTTAGGAAATTGGGGATAAAATCGAAGTTTATTAAACAACTTATTTACTTATATAGTTTTTTCTCTAATTGACTCATTGGTAATTAAGAGAATGGAGCCCAAGATAGTGAATACATTATCATACTTAACCGGCATTCATGATTATTATTATTATGATTATCAGAAGTACAGGGAAGAATTATTATTAATGTAAAATACAATCGTGTAATAACAGTAAGCAAGGAACCCCGTTGGCGCATCACAATATATATATGGTTTCTCCAACTATATAACAAATCTTCCATATAATACGTAATATTTCTTAAAATGTTGTTAGTATTAGTAAGTAAGCAGTACCTTCTACCTCTAGAGCAAACCTTCTATTATTATTCTGAATGATTCAAAATGATGACGAAGCATTCCCTAACGTTGAACTAAAATTGGTGGTGTTTATTATTTATTATCTAGGGTGGTATGAAATTGTTTTTGTTGTTGTTGTTGTTGTTGTTGATTGTGATTATGATTATAATGATAAGAACGATGATGTGGGTGGATATTATAGAACCCAAAATTATATTCTATAGTTGAATGTTGCATCTATCCTGACGCACATAAACTGCTCTAAAATGTGTGTGTTGTATAAACTAAAAATAGTTGGTGTATACAACCCGAAAATCAAAGTATACATTGGATTTTACTGCATGTTTGCAATATAAGACTGTTTATTATTTACGTTACCATTAATTACTGGTGTCCTTTACGAAATGCACATGTGATTGTTCGCTTGTCTATTTATTTATCGTAACTGATATATCTTAAATTCGCCCTTGGTCTGAATTTGATTAAAATTTATTAATTAAATGTTATATAACTTGATCAACAAAAATTGTTATTTATGAAGAATAAATGGTTCAATATTAATGAACGACCCCGGACTGACGTAACGTAATGACAGGTTTAAACCAATCAATAAAGTTAAACAACAGCAGTCACAATCTGTATTTGGATGGGTGACCACCTAGCAGTACTGTGTACTGTTGTTGCATAAAAATAATAATAATAATAATCCCCTTTGGTTAATGACTATATAGCTGAAAGTAGCTGAAGCCAGTAATTAAAAAAAAAAATAAATAAAAATTAATGTAACATTTTATTCTGCATCAAGTGTATTAAATTTAATTTTAATTTAAATCTTAATGTCTTCAGAAATCTCAAACGATTATTAATTTGATAAATAGTAAATACAATCGATTTCACAAAAAAAAAAAAAAAAAAAAATACATAAATAAATCAATAATAATAATAATTTTTTTTTTCTCGAAATTTCCAATGAACAATATATGTAGGAGCCAGGAGAAAGTTAGGGGACTAGTTTATAAAAAGTATTGTTAAGTATGTAAAATCTGTCGATATTGTTGTTAACAACTGTAAATAAAAAGTCATAATAATTAAGCGTTAATCATCGGTGTTAAATTAAAATATAGTAATTAATTCAAGTGAATTATCATTTGTAAAATATAATTGATTGGAAATTTTTTTTTTACAATTTTGATCATAAAATTTTTTTTGTAAAGATGTGCTCAATTTTTTAATACAATATTTAAAGAAAATTTGTTTATAAACCAAGCTGGTAAGCCGATTAAATTTCTATCATTATTTTAATTTTCCTGTTTATATAAATTTTGCGTATTGTTTTAGGTGCAATATAAACTTTAAAATTTTGATTATACATTGTGTTTTATTTTTTGTGTTGCGTATCAAGCCTGTCAAAGGATTTGTCAGAGTTTTGACCGATTTTCTGAAATTATCACTTCGGAAAGAAAGTAATATTGGTAAGTTTTGATGGCCTAATAAGAATTAGAACATACACCGTATACTCAATCAGATACCGTTATGATCAACCCACGATGCATTCAATACATAAGGGACTAGGGCCATCTGTAGTACCCATCATAAGTAGACACCAGAAATGGATAGCCGTTTGAGTAACTAGTGTTGTTTTTAATTTCTTTTAATAGAGTGCTTATAGTTAATTATTAAATCTGATTTTGGTCTTAGCCAAAAATTTTGAAAAATTATGAGAGCTCAGAGTAAAAATTGTACATACAATTATCTTTTTTGTATCCGAAATCAATTGAAGCACTAACGAGGCGGATAATTTATCATTATATCTCTATATGGTTAAATCTGTTGATTTTTTTTCATACCCTCACAATCACAACATTTTTGTGAATATAAGTATTTGTGATGGACTGAAGTGGGTCTCAAATTCTACTACTACTAGATGATTGGCATTAACAAAATTTATCCTTTCATTTTTATGATAATTATAGTTTTTCTCAACTCGAAACTATCGTTTGTTAAACTCTAATTGGACTGACAATTTACAAACATCGATTCTTCATTAACACTTCCTTGCTTCATTAACAATTAAAATTTTATATGGGATTTTTTATGAGATTTAGAATGACATTAAGATTAAGGATACACACTAGCTAGCCAAATATACAAATGTATTATATATTTTTCACACTTTTAATAGTGATATTTTCGAAAAAATTGTGTAATACTTAATGAAAAAATGAAAACTTAGAATAAAAGTTTTTTCTGTAGATTTGTTTCTGATTTCGTAATCCCACCAATATGCGTGATTTTAACGTTGAAATAAAAAATTTAATTAATAAAAAATGAAATGATTTATTGTAAGCAAAATTTAAGAAAGCAGATTTTATTTGGAAATTATATTATTATGTTTGGTAATTACCAAACCAATGAAAATGTACTTTTTCGATTGTTAAAGCTTAGTAGAAATTATTGGCTTAACTTCTAAGGGTTACACCCAATTCGATTGTTATATTGTTGCTGCATTTACAATATGTAAAGTTGTTTACAAGTAATATGGTTGATGGCGTTACTCTAACGTATTCATAATATTAGTAGAAAGAGATGACGAAGATGGTGGAACGTTGAACTAAGTAACTAAAGTTGTGGATGCAGGATGTAGTTATTTGTGTTGTTATTATTATTGTTATTATAATTGTATCACATTATTTCGTGTTACCGGATATTGCATCGTTATATGCAAGACAAACTAAATTATATTATTGGTTTCATACAGTATGTTTTAGGGTCAAATACATATTCAACTGTCTATTTCCCATTGATATTTAACTGGTACTTTCAATGTGCAAATAATAGTGTCCCGACTTAGATAGATCAGTTTCTGTAATTTACGCTGTTTTTCTTACATACCGGATTTGATTCCCACCTTTGCCGCAAAAATTTTCAAGAAAGGACTGGCGATAAAAAGGTCAGTAAAATGTCCAAAAAATGACTACTTGACTGGGATTTGTGTCCCTTCCACTAATTAATAATTCATACTATTTTAAAAAGGATACTTTCTGATTTCGTTCTGGATCGATCTTATACATAAACAATTATTGTAAGACAAATTTAAAGATAAAACCACAATAATAACAGATATGTATTACTTAGTAGTCTTTGTTGTTTTTTCGATACTCACAATGTATTATACATGTCAATAACATCCAAGCGATCACAGGCTATCATGCTATTTTTATCAGTTTTACACTCATCCTCAAGATTTAAACCTGATTACAAAATTTTTTATAGTATTTTACATAGATAGTAGATGGCGTTGTATTAAAATACAGATGATTATGAAGAAATATAAATGTTTTATTTGTTTTAAATACAAAAAGTTAATTTTTTCTATTTAGTAAAGAAAAAAGGAATAACATCACTTTTATTATTTTTAAATGAAGTTTTTTTAAATTCGTTGAAATAATCAAATACTTATTTGACAAATCATAGTTTTAAATTATCATTAATATTATATCTGCTATTATGTTAGTGAAATTGATATGTTTTGAAAAAAATAAATAAATAACAATGTGGTCAACTCTTAAAATATAATAAATTATTCTATGATTTATTTTAAATAATAACGTACCTGTTGTGCTAATAAAAAAAATTAAAAAAATAATTAATTATAACAAAAGATGTATGTATATTATATTTAGTGTCTTTTCAAAGATTTTCAATGATGACTTAATTGATGGTAAAAACAAATTATCTGCTGGAAAAATAGATGTATTTAATTTCAAGAAATTATTGATATTTAATTAGCGATTAGAAAATAAATAAAAACTATTCTGAATGTTTCCTAAACAGGTAGTACGAAATGCAATTATTGTTTTTATTGTCATATATTTAACATTCTTCTCTGATGTTTGGAATACAAGGTATATTCAAAGTTAAACTCAAGTCCACCCTTCGGCTGCTTTCTCATTTGTCCACGCGTCGATCGCCTTTAACTATAAATTTAAATATATCTAAACCATAATACGTTTGTCCAATATCATACATTGAAATCTATACCTAAAAGCGTTTACTCGTTCAGAAAGAGAATGGGTGAATTACCTACCATCCATAGGTAAGATTATATTCATTTGTCCAATACAAAACGATATTATACGGAACTTTCAAACATAAACCGAAAGAGATTGTTTGAATATTGTTAAGATTTAGATATTATTGTATGGAAAATTGTATAAATGTATATGAGGTATCATATCTCGAACTGGTGTTTGGCGCGTGAAATTATAATAACGGTATGTACATGATTTTATATCCGTATACATTCAAACCATAGGTATAGCGAATTATTTGAAACGTGTTTTGATTAAATTTTATGTACACTTGAATACAAAATACACTCCCATAAAAAAGTTGTCTTTAACAACCAGATGCAAGACCACTTCGGATGTTTAAAGGTTTCCATCTTAGAAGCCTATTCAATTCACCTGGTTATAAAGTAACCAAAAAAAAAGTATACTTAAAAAATTATTCCGTATTGTCGAAGCTTGCTTCAAGCTAATACGACTTGTCTCGTTCTCTTCTCTTCGATCCGTGATACAGAATACATTTTTCATCTTAATTTATCATATATAAAAAGTATTTGTTTATCTGAAATAATTCATAAACGCTGTTGTTAGGACAAATATATTTTTTCAAACTATCTTTTATTTTCTGTACATTAAATTTACAAAAGCAATTAAAACAATTATTACTCATAACACCAAATTTGGTTTAAATCGTTTGTAATAAATTTATCCTTTTTTTTTTATTATTTAGGGTGCCTAATATTGTGCAATTAATATTGTTTCGTAACCCCTTTTCTGTACAAACCTCAATTAAATTCTGTTGATTATATGAAAAAATATAACATTCAAAGATTTATTCCTTTTATTATATTATTTCACTTATATAAAACTTTCGAAGGTAAGAGAAAAGTATTGAATTTAGTTTATAATTTTTTTTTTTTTTTTGGTATCAATTGGTATCAATGTGAAATTTTAGTTGTTTATTTTTATAATTTAAAATTAAGTTTGTTCCATTGTACTTTCATAGGTGACAATAATAACATAATTTATTACAAATTCAGGTAAGGTTGTAATTCATTTGGAAATTATAATGGAGATCAAATTTTTGAATTTATGAATAAACTGTTGTTTTGTTACAATTCTTTAATTTTTATTTGCAACAGCAAGCTCAAACAACCCAAAAGTCATAGAAGTCGGGGATTCAGTTCCTCTTTGCAATCTTCACAAACCACAAAGTATATCACCTTGGCACTCTGCAAAATAAATTAAATTAACATCACCTCAAACCAGCTAGCATCCCAGCTAACAATTTTGACTTCAGTCTGATCGGTACCCTACTTACCTTTTCAAGTCCCCCAGAAAGGGGAAATTTTTTATCAAGTTCTAGTTAGACCCCGGACTGACGTAACGTAATGACATGCTTAGACCAATCTATAAAGTTAAGCAACAGCAGTCACAATCTGTATTTGGATGGGTGACCACATAGCAGTACTGTGTACTGTTGTTGTAAAAATAATAATAATAATCCCCTTTGGTTAATGGCTATATAGCTGAAAGTAGCTAAAAGCCACAAATTAAAAAAAAAAAATTTCTAGTTTAACAGAATAGTTATAATAATTACAAATATCAATTAAACGACTTCAGAGTGTACTAAAAGTTAAATTATATATTAAATAAATAACTTAAAAACTATAATCTTAATGTCATGGAAATTGGAATTCAATTTTGACATGAAGACCGAGTATGTGTTAAATGGTTTTTTCCAAAAAAAATTTCTGATGCTAAAATCAAATTTATTTTTATTTTAGAAGTAATCTATTTTATGTATAATACATTAAATTTTTATTTTATATTCGTGACAAACTCTTTGACACAAATTTTCCTTATGTCAAATTTTTACATATGGGAAGCAAATAAAAAGAGTGCGAACTTTTGTGTATAATTTATTGATCATATTATTTTGACATATGAAGAGTTTTATACTCTTCTTACACAAACTGAGATAATTTTAAATTCTTATCCCTTGTGAATTCCCAGTTCCAATCTTTGTCATTTTTCGTCATCAACCTACCCCCATTTTTTATGGATCACCCTTGAATTATTTCCCGATCGTCAAATTGAAAACCATACCCGAGAATCACTTGATTTGATGAAATTGTTCGTTGTTAATCGAATAAATTTTGCATTGGGTAGCTAAGTCAAGGTTAAGCTGCCCTACCCCTATTTCAAATATTTTTCTCGTATTCTCGTGAGCGGTTGAAGCACATAAATCTGAATTAGCTAACTAATTAGCTCATAAATAGCATTAAATTTTCAGGGGCGAGGGTAACATATTAAATTAACAAATAAAAGTTTGACGTGAACGCAATTGTTCCTTTCTTCCCTTTAATTTTGGACATTTTGAATTGTCTAGTATTAAATATAATGTATGCATTCTATTATCTATTATATTTGATATAATATTTTTGTCTGCGATTGTACGATCATTATTATTGTTGGTTATTCATGGACCACACCATTGAGAATAATTTAAACGTGTGTGTTTAATAAAATGTTTTCTATACATGCAAATAACATCTTCATGTAATAACATATTCCATATGGAAATTGTTATGATACGAAAAATTATTTTCGCAGATTTTTTATATGTAATTTTTATAATTTTAACATAAATTTTAATTCATCTCTTATAACTATTGTGAACTTAATTGAAACCTGAAAAATATTATTTGTGAATTTGTAATCCGAACCTGAAAGTAAAATATACAAGTACGGACGGCATAATGTATAAGAAATCATCGAGAATGTATAAGAAATCGTCTGAACTAACTCATAACAACTTAAAATCCAAAGAACTCAGAACCCTGATTATTAAGAGTATTTCTTTTTTTTTTAATGAAAGGAAATTAAACTGTAAGATAAAATACGAATGGGTTATTTGGAGTTTTTAAATTTTTCATTGTTTTGTTAGGTGTGACAACAAAATTTTTATAAAACACAATGCATTATCATCTATTTTTATATCTTGATGATGAAGCGTGGTAGTGGCCCACGATAACCCAAAAACATATTATTTATAGAACAAAATTTGTCTTTATGATAATAATGATATTTTATGTTATGCCACTATCAAATAAATTCTATGTAGGGTCGGTTTGTTGGTTGTTTCATTGGGTTATTCATTCGTTTCTGTAGATTGGGTAAGGGTTTTAGATGTATGATGAAAGTGTTTTGGTGAGAAAAGTGTTTAATTTATTTTGTTGTATATATCTGTAGATTAATACAGGCTAGATAATCAAAAGTATACAACATTACTAAGATTCAAAAATATGAGAATAGATATTTACAAAATATGTCTACTATTCTCCTGTAATGTTTGAAGTCATTCGTTGAATAACAAGTTGTCACCCAGGATATTTAATTCAAATTATATTAGTTTATCTCAATCAGTCTAAAAAATTTTGATAGGAAATGATAAATTTTTCCTTCATTAATTAAAAATAATAGTATATATTTTCGAAAATGCCTCTTTTACGATATGGATTTATATAATATTGTATATATTAATGTTTTAAACAACAATTATATGCAACAAAATGCATTTCAACATACTAATAATCAAATACACTATAGTTAAATGAGATATACAATCCCCTTATGGCCCAATGTAAAATTTCATATATGGAACACCTTCAACTATATAATGCAATTTTATTTCATAAAGCAAAAATTATTTAGTAAAATTTTTTTTAATTTCCTTATAAAATACATATTTGCAGTTACGCACATGAGAATCTAAATAAAAAAAATTTTCGGCGGCATACGTCCAACTTCTTAGTAGTACGATATCATAGTTCAAGGGACTTTTGACCGCTTACGAAAAAACGTAATCATACTTCCTCATTAAAATAATTTCGCCTAACATCTTTTGTTTTTTAAGCGTAATTTTGATCGCGGAGAGCCTCTGAATCTTTTGAATTATAAAGAAATAATTTATATATATATACTATTTGATACATAAAGATGTTGTTTTGTCATATAAATAAATTTTGACGCATAAAATTTTATTTGTTACCGTAAATTAGTTATTGTCACGAGCAGGAGAAATGAAACTTATTTATTAGCCTAAGCCTTTGATTATTAAAAACAAAATACAAAATGGAAGCATTATTATTCCTACCAAAAACTTCTAAGCCGACAATATTTGTGGCTTGCATTTTCCACAATGAAGGCAATGAATATGTTGTGCCACCCAATATTCAAAACATATGCATAAGGACTGAAAATACATTACATACGTTCACAGATAGGCATAGAGACTGAAAATATGAACAATATGAAAATTTCGGATAGAATATTATGGCCAGTAAATATGTACATGTACCTCAAGTCATTAATAAATAAATCATATACTTAGAAGGACATGTTGGTTCTAAGTACGAGTAGTTTGTTGAATATGTGTATGTATATATTATCTAGTATGAAAGTATAACGACATAGGTATGGTAGTTGTATTAGGTAGGTCTTTGTATTTTAAGGGTTTTGTATTGTAGAGAATTAGTTTATGTTGTGTTGTCTGATTGTTTGCTGTTTATATACAGTATGGTAAATCGAATGAAATTAAATTTAGAAAATTTATCGCAATACTGTCGAAAAATTTTGATATCCAGAATACTAAATATCAATACTTCAACATTACGAGATCGAAGAATAAACGAAACACTGTATTATTAGTAAGCATACGCAAATATGAATACATAAAATTATAGAAAAAAGAACCGCATTCAAAAATATGAACTAAAAAGTAAAAAAATATATAAAATGTATCATTGTGACCAATGACCTTTCTCAGTCAACCCTATCTAAGCAGTGTTTTAGCTTAAGAAAATATGGGCACAGGTTTCCAAAGGTAAAGGTCACGGAATATCTAGTAATTTATGCTCAACATTCACAATTATTTAGTTAACTTAATTGCATTTATTTCCTTCTAAAATATATTTTACAAATTATGTATATATATATATATATATATATATATATATATATATACATATATATATATATATATATATATATATATATATATATATACATATATATATATATATAAATATATATATATACATTTAGATATATACATATATATATATATATATATATATATATATAACAAAACATGACCAATTATTATTTGATATATACGAATACAAAATATTATTTAACTGGAATGCAAAATTATTAAATTTTCCAAATAAGTCATAATATCGATAAAATTGGATATTTCGGATTTTCAACTGCTTTTTACATTTATATGGTAAGCAGCATAAAAGCTATGTGAAGAAAAGCAAACGCAAAGGAATGGCATCATCACTGAAATGAAAAATATTCGTATAATGTGTGTAAGTGAAATATACAGAACTTATAAGTTAGCACATTTATACATCAGTGAAGGATTTCAAATCATCATGTATATAGGTTTAAAAAAATAATGTGTTGGTCTATAATATATTCAGTACCAAATGAATATAAGAATAGAGAACGTTTATGCTGTTAACTTGTTATACTCAGTACGTATTTATATGGTTGATTATTTATAAAGTCACCAAGCTTATCCTTCGATGTTTTTCTTCTTCTTTGTGTATATATATATATATATATATATATATATATATATATATATATATATATATATATATATATATATATATATATATATATATATATATATATAAATTCAGCTGTTCTTGTGTCGAGGTTTTATCCATATATACAAAGAATATTATTTTCATATGTGCGCATTCAAATACTATGTACTATTTAATGTATTATTAAATAACGGACAAAATATATTTTGTTATCGCAATTGTTGTCAAATGTAGGCTTCAAATAATTTTAGAATTGTAAAATATGATCATGAATAATATAATGTAATATTTCTCAACGTTGATAATAAGCTTACTGTAGAAATAACTTTGAATTGAAATAAATATAACTACAGTGCCATTACAGCGCTCGAAATTCGACCATAGTCACTCAAAAGTGAATATCACTGCTTTTAAACCAGTATACACGAGCCTTTAAACAAAACAGTATGTATAACAAAATAGTATATATGCGAGTTAATGGTAGTGTGTGTAACTACAGCGCATAAATATGTATCATAATGTGTAAAATTTTTTATGCATAATGTTAAAAAAATATTAGCATTCTCCAGTCCTTCTCTATATAAACTATATTTATGTCAAATGTTTAACAAAATCTTTGAAAAATTGAGAATTAAATGTTCCAAGATAGAAATAGAACCTGCACTGAGTATAATTTTAAATGTGTAGAACTAGATGAATTTCATGTTTTTGGCAAATATATGCAAGTGTACTTTGATTCAAACTAAACACCATCGAATGATGAATCCAGAGATAATTTTAACTTGAGTTCTTATTCTAAAAGAACAACGAGAGTGGCTGTGTATTTCGTTATATATATTAATGATTTAACAATTGAATTAACATTTATAAGAACAAGTTCCAATTCAAATCTAGGTTTCAAAAGGCACATTGAATAAATAGCGAATAAGAAATATGTGAAGATCAAAAATGATTCATTGTAAAAAACTCAGTTTTCCATAAATTTATTAAATTTGCAGCGAATGAATGAATAAGTTAATAATTTAAAGAAGTTGAATTTTATTCTTAGTTCTTTATTATCGTAGAGTAATAGACCTTGTATTATTTCTGGTAAACAAACCCACATCAGCAGTGTACATATGCTTCATAGTGGCGTACCTTTTACCTTCATGCGCTGCTCCGATTGTTGCATTGTGACGAATATTATAAATGCATCCAGTGTGTGCAACAATAGATTATTTGATGTTATTTCTATGTAAGTTTGACTCATGCCACTTCTCTTAAATTGACACAGACCATTGTAAATGCATATTTTTGTAGGTAAACTTTTAATCTATAGTGTGGTTACAATTTTTAAGCAAACTATTTAATAGTTTTAAGGTTTGATGCTTATTTGTAAAAAACGACTCTGGGTTCACTATAGTGGACTAGGCCACATTAGCCGTATATACAGGCAGATGGTCATATTTGAATCATAAAACGTTATATTTTTAAATAAATTTGTGAAAGGAATCAATAAAGCAATCGATGTGTCGAATAAATAAATGATTAACTAAAAGCTTCCAAGCTTTATAAAATTACATGAACCACTTTCAGACATTCTGCTGGTAAAATCTATCAGCTGATAGAGTGCCTAATGTAAAGTTTGGAAGAATACCCAAATTAGCTAAGGAACATGGAAAGCAATCAGGCGGGCATTGTTTTCTTCGAAATTTGTTCTACGAAATAGAGCATAGATGAGGACCTTTTTTTCCTTTTATTTGCTATGGTGGCTATATGGTTCACTTCATTCGTGGCTAATATGGACCTAGACCATAATGCCCTACCATGATTAAATTTTGAAGACTGTTTAAGATTACGAAAAAGTGTATGAAAGTTATGATTTTAAAGTTAATTATATTTAATTTGTAATTTTTGATAATAATTAAGTTCTAGGACAAAATTAACTAATAAAGAATGCTTGATCAGATAATTTGTCACTATAAATTTGTAGAAAACATCGTATGCGCTGATACTATAGAGGATTTTTCAGTAAAATAAAGAGATAATGCAGGAACACATACAAAATCTAAACACTCTCTTAAAGTAATTGTGAGTCTCAGAGACTAAATAAATTTGTCGCTTTATATACACTTTAACAATTTTTTTTTAAAAATGTTTTTGTTAAAAAAGGGTTTTTTTTTTTGTAAATCACAGGGCATCAAAACGTAAACATCCGTTAAAATATATTTTTAAATTTAAACCGTATAATTAATGTAATATAAACATTATTTATCATAACAAATTTTTAAATAGTAGCATGCATTCAATACTTAAGCTAAAACCAAAACAAAACTGTTCCGTTCGAATGTATAGTGTTCTAGACATTGAAATATTATTGTAGAAATGACCTGAGCCATATGTCACATTACTTTTGTTTTAGAGAGAGCTATTGTGTATACCACCAATGACTACAGTCCGTATATTCGTATATTAAACGAAAACTTCACGTGAACGGAATGACTAGTCGAAATTGTCGTCGGTACCTACAATACTATCCCTGCGTATATATCTGCACGATAAAGGTTATAAACAATGATACGATTCGATATGGGTGGGATATATGTAACAACTAAATCAGTCACAGAAAATCTAACGTAGTCAACATATACATGTATATAAAATTCACTTGTACTATTTTCATTCCGTATTTTCATTCCTAAAAATTAAAAATTCTTAATCGAGGTGTGTTTTACAATTTTACACAAAACTTGACGATTTTTATATAGCTTTCATTTGGTGAATTAATTATATTAAATGGGTTAATTTTTTTCGGAGTTTATCAGTAACATACAACTATTGATAAAAGGCGGAATGGATGTGTAAATAAAATCCTTTTATAGCTCGTTAATAATAAAGCTTTTTTTGGTGAAATAATTTTTTTTAATCGATTGAGTGAGTAGTTTCAGGTGATAGCGTAACAAACAAACAATCTCATATTCGTATTAATAATATTAATTAGAATTTTACGTCAAGCTAAACTGATAAAAATAAGTGCCAGTATCATGTAAACTCAAATATCAAATAGCTAACTCTCAAATTGATCAACATAAATTTCTCATAAAACATTGCTCATAGTAGGGAAAAAAACCCGAATGTCGGATTCTATTTAAAAATTGTGTAAAAATACCATCAAACGTCTTAATTATGTGAAATTAATGTTCAGACTTATGAATAGAAGTTTAAAATTAAACAAAGGTTAATATTTTTTAATTTTACTTAAAATTTAAGGATCAAAATCGTGGAATCCTTATAGTGTATAGTCGATAATATCACAATATCGCAAATATTAGGTGCCTTATTTTACAAAGTACATACAAAGTGTGATTCTTTTGTGCTACGAAAATTATGCAATATAGTTTATAATACAAATCAATCGAAATGTTACATTGCTTGTTACATTTCGTAAATAAATCTGAATGAAGCCAGCTGCGAATTCGGACCTAGATAATGCTCTACCTTCCAATTTCTTTTCCATGTTTACCTGTGGATATACAAACATTGGAAATACTTTTAATTCAGCCGCATTTTACAAATACTAATTTCAAGAGACTACCTCTTTCTACCCAATCTACTCTCATTTTTGACAGAACGACAAACACTCTCGTTTTATTCAATAAAGGACGTACTCGAAAAAATGGCTGTCTGGTTTTTTTAAGAATACCTTTCCATTTTTATAACATATTGAAACCGAAATAAAATGAACCTAATCGGATATCCGATATTAAGCAACAATCTGATAATGGGCATTCACACATGTAAATTAATAAATAGAATATCCCAAAATTTTTGTTGCTATTCCAACAAACCAAAAGTTATTACATGAGTCCCTAAAAGAAGAAGGGAAAGATGTAATTATGTACTTAATTTGATGAGACCTTCAATACCACTATTAACATTATTACGGAGACATTCACAATACTTCACAATTTTGTCGCCACTTTGACAGTTATTTTATTGTGCATACTGTAGTATTACTATCTAAGAGAGTTTATTAGTAAGTTAAATACTTGACAGATAACTTTACTTTGTATGAGAGATATTCGAGTATCCGGAATTAGACCTGACATGGCTTTAAATTGCAATAAATTTTATACAATTTTATAAAATTTGTTAGCTAGCCTATTTAAAAGGTTAAGCAAAAAAAAAGAAGGTTCAAATCAAGGTTGTTTTACACAAAAATCACTCAAAATGTTTGGTTTAAGCCAAAATACACGAAAGAAAAGCTATATTTTCCTAAGAATCTATATTCCAAATCGCAAAATGCTTAATCAATTATATCAAAGAAGAAGATGCACAGTTTATGATTTCAAAGCAAAAATCATCTTCAATAGTTAACGAATTTCAGTTTAAACGTCAAATAAAAATTATTTGGTAAACTAATACTATAAATGTGAAGTTAGTTGCCTTATGAAAACTACATTTGAATGTAATTTTTATCCGTCAGACAACCACCAACAAGCAAGAGCTTCATATATTTATACAAAATAGATATAGGTAACAATGGTATGTTATTTTGACGATATAGTTTTCAGAAGAAATGCCAGTTTCGGTATGTTGATTTTAGGTATACAAAACACGTTCATGTACGGGCACGACAAGGATGACGACATTGGGATATATACGAACAAGTATTTAGATTAAAATGTATAACGGTTAACATTTCGTGTAACACCTACACAAATCTCGTTGAGTATGTTATCTATTATATAGGTGACTATAAAGAATATATCTGATGAAGTTGAAGTCTGTGGTCTGTGTGTATAACTGTATATTTATAATTTAAGAATAAGGCTCATATTGTGTCACAATTTAAATTATTATTGAACATGATATTGAAATGACATAAAAATGGTCAAGAATAAACGCATTCAGATAAGCCTTAAATTCCAGTAGAGTAATGATATACTTGAAGTTAGAATTGTACTAAACAGATTAAGTTATAACAATAATAAACGTAACAAATAATTGTCTACGTCGTTCCAGATTTACTAGAATTTTTAGAGAAGATAGAATTACAACTAGAAAATATGTCTATGTTAATCTTGTTTTCTATCATCGTATGTTAACATGTAACATTTATAAAATCAGTGAAGAAAAAAAGTAGCAGTCTAAATTGTATAATACCCGAACAATCGCTGAGCGAATTTTAATCAAAAGCATTCATTTTAAGACAATAAATATCCAACTAATGTAACAATTATTTTTATATAATTATATATTATATATTATATTTAGTATAATTATTGTATATTACTTAAATTTGGGCTGAAATTTTGGCAATTTTTAGCAATGTACGAAAATTATTTCAAGCAAAAGTTGATATAATTGATTAAAAATAATAGTTTAACATCTAGATCCAATTGATTGATTTGGCACATTCACGAACTATCTAGATCTAGAATAAGTAAACCAAAATTTCATGTTGCTGTCTTTTATCGTTTTTTAGTTATCTTCATGACGACCAGAAGAACGGATAAAAATGGTGATTTTATGAATACTCACCAAAAAATTGTTTTAGTACCTGTAATATTTTCTCGTAATGTATTGTGCCATGAATTCTTAACAAAATTTAAGAAATATTATTGTTTTGATAACTGAATCTTAATATTTATTTAAAATTTCTATATCTATTTAAAACTATCCTGTATTTACCATATATTAGGGATGTATTATGCGACTTTTATATTTTCGCTCTACGAATAATTTTCCATTTTCTTTTATCATTCTCAGTTTTATAAGCTTCACATACACAGCCACCTGTAATATTATCGTTATTGATATTATCTGCTAACGAAAGATAACGATTATTATTATTCATATAATTTTACTTTTTATTCCCAATATGTGTCTTTTCTTCGCAATGTTTGTGTGAGAAGTGCTAGTAATTCTTGATTTAAATCATCAGTTTTATTTTTTGGAATTTTATTGCTGATGGTTTTAATGAATATTTTTTCAAATACTAAATAAAAAAAATACTATTGTTTTTATATTTTGTGTAATTTTTTGATAAATATGTTTTTTTTTTTTTTTTGTTTTGAATTTTTTAATACTTATTAAAATGTTTCATTTGACTACAAAGTTTGGCTTTTAATTATTTTCATTGAAGTTTGTTTAAAATTAAGGATTACTTCTTTGTCATCAGACAAATTTATTACAAGTTAAAAACAAAAATATTTTATATATAACGTTAAACAATTTATATGAAAATAATTCATATTCAAACTTTATAGTATTCTTTTTTTAAGTGCCATAAAGTCCAAAACAAAAATAAATAAATAATAATATATTATCAACTGTTTTATTAATTCCATATTTCCTCCAATTTTATATCTGAACACAAACAAAAAAACAGATATAAAAGCGAGAGTTTTCAATTTTGAAGCATTCATAAAAAACTGTTTTTTTGGTAAAAACGAAAATTTTTTGTTTGATTCAAAAATTTTATGCTTATGTTCCAGTTTAAGAGGGAATCATAATAATAATTTAGAAAAGCGGTTGCATTTCGGTAATGGTTTAACATTTCCCATTTCTGTACTTCTCTGATCTTTTTTTAATATCGTATTCTATGGCGATATTTTTTATTGAAATAAATTACCATATGTACATATTCATAAAAATATTTTTAAATGCATACTATAAATTTACAATGAACTTTCATTAATATTTTCATGACTAATGGAGTGGACACTGGAATGTTCTCGTTAAGAATTTGCAAGGAATGAGAGACTAACTGGTACAAAATTTGGACCTGTATAAAAATAGTTGGAAATCGAAACAGAAACAAAAGAAATTCCGAGAATTTAAACCAAATATTCTTTTGCGTGTTACAACGAAATTATTTAAAGAATATTATAATTATAAATATAACAAGTTTTCAACTTCCCGCAAATAAAATCGAAGATTTTCAAAAATCGGGAAACTATTGGTCTTATCCCATTTTGAAAAAATTGAGTTTTCATTGGATCTCGATGTTTCGAGGTAACAGGAACCTACCCTGACTACCCCTGCTAGGTCGTCACAGTCTGTATGTATGGGTATGTGTGTGTAAGAAAGTATGTGAACCGGTTATAACTTTTGAACGACTTGAAGGAATTCATCGCAGTTGGTGCCATTCGAAAGGGCTTGACCAAACTTAGATTATGAATCGAAATATGAATAGTTTCGAACTAGTGGATTTTCAGAAATATCAAAAAACCTAAGAAAAAAATTTCGTTAATGTGGTTTTTTTGGAATAACTTTTAAACGGCTGTATCGATCAACTCCAAAAACTAATCAGTTCTTAACCTTGATCACATCGATTGCCGCCAATCCGGTTAAAATCGGTAGAGAGAAAAAAAAAAAAATATATATATATATATATATATATATATATATATATATATATATATATATATATATATATATATATATATATATATATATATATATAAAATTATTCTAACTATATAAACTATATAAATGATCTTCTTTAGTTATGGACCTCTTTGAAAATGTTAACATTCTTTTTGCGTTGGATTGAGTATAGTTCAAAGTTATTTAATCTTTAAATTTCATCCAAATGAAATAGTTTTCGAGCTTGTATACAATACTCAAAAGTAAAATTAAAATGTAATTAACAAGACCCGACTTCAAAAAAATTAAATAAAATGAAAAAAATAATCTAAAACAATTCTTAAATAATAAAACTTCTACAGATAATTTTCTTGTGATTACATTTCAAATTCGGCGCCTAAAATAACCTCAGCTAAAAAATTGAACCGTTCACGCTGACTGAGAAAAGTTATTGGTCATAAGAAAATTATTAGTAAGTTTTAAATTTAAAATTAATTTTTACTTTTGAATTTTTTGGAGATGTTTTTTTTTCAATTTTTTATTCATAAGTATATTTTTTATGCCATGGTGATGCGATTTATTTTACTAGATTTAAAATAGATGAATATTATTTTTTCTGTTAATACTTTACTGAAACTTGAGCATGAACTATAATTAGACAATATTGTTGAAACGAAAATATCTCCTAGCTTTGTATCTACACATACTATACTCTTTTAATACACTACCACCTTTGTTTGGAGTTACAAGTACTGAATGTTTCGTAAACAAACAGAAAACAATATAATAAGACAATTAAACAATATAGGCTAGACAAAAATTTCAAATTGATAAAAATATATTTCAAATAAAATAGTTCCGTTATTCCTCAGCACATGATCTGACAAAATTACGGATATCGTTTTATTAATTATTTCTATTAAAATAACGAAAAAAAAGACAAAAAAAAATAATATCTGACATTGTAAGTTTATTTTCGGCGTGCTTGAACGATAAGTCTTCATATACATGAACTTTATTGATCGAAAATTTACTTATTCTAGTCATAATAAAAACATATATTTTTGAACTTATTATATAAAATTGATGGAAAATTCGAACCAACAAAAAAGCTTTTTTGCACCTTTTTCTTGAGATAAAGTAGTCTTAGTTAAAAACTTCTATGGAGAATTTCCTTGTTATCAATTACTTTTCGAAGTTGGCAAAGAATCAAAGAATCATTCTTTTAGATACGATTAGTATTGAATTCGAAAAGTAATTTTTTATATTATAGACCAGATAAGAAGCCTTAAAAAATGATACAAAGTGGAAGACAATTACAGTAGGATGAAACCCATTGGAAACGCAAGATAATATGATACAAATGAAAAAATAAATAAATTACGGGCGATCTGAGGTCGGGAAGTAGGAGGGGGTGAGTTTTTAAGGGTAAAACAAGGTTTATTTCGATTTCCGGCAAAACTACAAGTTCTATGAAAAAAAGTTAAATGGCAAAGTTGTAGGTAATAAAAAGATCTACAATTTTTTCACATAACCTCAAAATTTTTCGATTGAAAATAAAGGTGCTTTTTGAATATTTATTCAAAGTAAGAAAATAAAATATTTTAAATCAAAAAAATTTGTGTATTTGGAATAGAAAAAGGTAAGTTTTCAAAAGTTTTTTTATTTATAAGGTTATTTTATTTTTTCATATAAAATTTGCTGTTATGTGAAAAAAATGTATGTACAAAACCTGTAGATCTTTTTATTACCTAAAACTTTACCTTTTAACTTTTTTCCATGAGACTTGTTGTTTTGCCGGAAATTCAGATAAACCGAATTTTACCCTTAAACACTCTCCCCCCCCCCCTATTTCCCGAAGTCAGATCGCCCGTAATTTTTTATCCTTTCATTTTTATCATATTATGTTCCGTTTCCAATTGGTTTCATTCTACTATATTTTTTTTTGTTTTCAAAAATTATCTACCGTGGTATATTATATTTAGGTTTTTTTTGTAGTCAGGTTTTTTCGAAATGTTTGGATAGAAATCGTATATGTTTAGATTGTATAGAAATTTTGGGAGCTCTTCTCCAAGGGGACGGGGACATAAAATAATCTAATTTTCACATTGAGTCTCTTAGATAGTCAATAGTTTTTTGAAAAAGGCTTCTGCTATATTAAAACTTGATATACATGTGTAATAATTCATCAATATTCAATACTCCATAAACAATATTTGAAACATGTTTTAAAATTTTTTTAATATTTCTAAAAAAGTTTAATTAAATAAACAAAGTTGTATTTGAAACTTTAAGTTTTTACTAAATTGGACAAACACAAACACTTATAAAAATGTAGACTATCAACATAAACACCATTTAATAACATGGCAATAACCACGCTGTCTTAAAACAACATAGAATTCAAAATGATCATCGTTTCAAATTAACAACATCAAATTAGATAAGGAGCAAAATAGTACATTCATTATTTGAGAAACCATTTCGATTAACATAACAAAAAATTTTAATAGTAAGTAAGATTTGAATACTTTATTATATGTTTATAAAAATCTTTTTAAAATAATCATACAAGGATTCGACTAATTTTTTTTAAATTTTCTTTGAAGTTGGAAGAAGTTCCATAAGAAAAAAATTTTAAAATTTCTCGGAAAAGTGGAAAAACCATTCTTTTTAAAATGAAAACTGTTAGATTTTAGATTGTTTTGCATATTTATTTGATGAAAACATCAAGAAAAAAATTGATACCAATTTCTGTAACAACGAAATAACAAAACAAATTATTGTTACCTTATTAAAATAATTCCATATATTTAAAAAATTTATGAAAACTGTTCTAAGTCGGCCCCTCCGTTCTATACAGCCGATTTTTTATAATGAAAAGTATATGTGTCCAGATGAAGCATCAAGCATTGGATCCTCAAACGCGATATTGTGATATATTTGTATCTTAATGATCCATCAGTTCTAATGATGAGTTGTTATTGTAAGAACATTCAGTGATTCAAGACCTTTCATTAAAGCTTTTAATAATCAAATTGGATGAGATGGAGGAGAGCAAGGCGCGGACATTCACCTTGACTTTCAACTCTTTATAAGATTTTCTTCACTTAAACTTGATATATCCTGGGCTAATGAACATACAAATTTGCTCTAAGAACACTCAGTAACTCAACACTTATCATTCGAACTATTAAACTCTCAAATTGGATGAGTTGGACATTGTTGAGAGCATACAACAGATTCATCACCTTTTTTTGTAAGATTAGAATGATTAATATTATCTATTCTGCCTGGAAATTGCCACAATTTCCCGCTTCCGTAGTTGAGACTGTTTTAGAAATATAAATGTACAATAAAAATTTGTCTATTGTTTGTTTCATTAAAGTTTTTACAAAATATTAACTAATTTTTGAAAAAAGTGTCAAATAGTTCAAACGAAAAATAAATATTTCCAAAATAACTTTACTAATTGTAGTAACTTACATTCCAAATATCCAAATAAAGATAATAATAAATGAAAAATATTTCAAACAATGGTCGTTGGATAACCGTAAAATAATTGGTAGCTGAAAAAAGAAGATTTATTGAGAAAATCCCATAAGAACATTTATTGATGATCATATATTTATTTTATACTGCAGTAAATAAATGTAACACTATAAAGTAATGACATTGCACTGATGGACCAACAATGAATATGTCACCTGCACTAGGTGACACATCTATTAAATAATAAATAGAAAGCAATAGTGACCAAATTGAACCAGTTGCATTGTATACGTCCATTTTCCATGACATCTTGTACATTTAGAAGTAACATTACTCTTACAATCAGCTTCCCATGGTTCGAACTACCTACTAATAGTAGAAGCTTATTCCATATCTATGTTCAGTTGCTACCTCCGTCTCCATTATATATGTGTGTGTTTAGTATCAACAACAATGCTTCACTGAATTCCCAATAGAAAACTTAATCTAAATTACCGTTATATAAACATTCTGTTGTATATTGTATATTCCTATCAGTAAAACTATATTTTCCATAGTAATACTATACACTGACTGGTGCAGGTGTATAATTAAATTATATGAATAGTAAACATATACTCATAGTATTTACAGTTACTAATGTAACAAATTTTATACCCGTTTTTAAAAAGTACTTACTGAAACATTTATTCTTTGCACACTAATACAGTGACGTATGTAATAGTACGACGGCCAATTTTGGGTCCCCTTAAACTTGAACGTATTTTAATTTGCCGACTCCAAATTGATGAAGTGTGGTAATTGTTTGTCTGATTTTAAGGTTTGTGGATGACTTCTTTAATAGTAGATTCAAAAATTATAATTCGTTTGAAATTGGACATCAAGAGAATATTCATGTTGTATCATCGAAGTTACTAGCAGTTGGTGAACCCTTTTTACCCGACTACGGAAAAGCCAAAAGGATAAGTTATGATTTCGGCAGCCTATGTATGCATGTATGTGCGTATGTACGTATGCTTCACCATAGAATTTAAACTACTAAGCAGATTTGGATTAATGAGTTCATTTCGTTATTACAGTTCGGGTGTTTGCGCTATATTATTAAATAAGCTTGAAAACAATATGCTGGAAGTAAGAACATAAAAAGTGGAGATTACAAATTACGTTTCCTAAACCCAAAACAAATATATTAAACGAAAGTATAAATAAGAAAAATTATTATTATTTAAGTTAGTTCATAGTTCTCTTATAGGAATACTTTTAATTTGTTTTACATTTAGGATATGTCATATTTATCATTAATTTTGAAATAGGTTATCTGAAACGCATAGACTAAAACCAAAATTAAGCCCGTAAAAAATATTGTAGCAATTATAACATCAAATTTTATAAAGCCTTTGCATTTTCTATAAATAAAATCCATAGTAAAAAGTAAGTATAGTCTAAGATTTTCAAACAAAAAGTCTTGCGTAAAAAAAAATTAGAGCTATTTCTTAGAAAGTTTTCTTTTCGATTATTTTGTATCCTACCACACTTTTCTTAAAGTAAATATTTACGGAAATATAACACCACATAAAGAAAATATGTCACCGATAAATAGTTAGACACTTCCCAAATTGCTAAATAAACCATTATTTAAAATTCAAGACGTTTTGATTGTTTTGTTGTAAATTATCATAAACTACCTTTAGTTTAGTTCTATTTACTTTTACCTGAACCAGTTTCTTTCTGAAATCAAATTTTGCAAGTTAAATTTGAGCATTTTTAAATGCGAAGTTGAGCTTGTTGAGCATTCTTAATTAAATTGGATAACAATAGAATATTATGACATAACATAATACAAAAATAACATGGTAACGTTGTAAGACTTCATTTCATTTCTTTGCGCTTCCACCACATTTTGATGAATAAGCCTTTTATTTTTAAGGTAAAAATATTTATAAAACAGATCTTTTATCTTTTAAAACTATAAGACGTTTTATTTAAAAAACTGCTTTTGTATTTTAAAACTTGTTAACAATTAACTTATCTACAAATACAATGGGTGATTTAAATACTGAAAAGGTCTAATTCTAGGGACAGAATTTAATAAACAGAATTCAGAGCAAAGACTAACTTGAACACCGTACTATATAAGGTAATATCCCATATGTGTTTATTGTGTCACACTAATAGTCGTTATGAATCATTCTATCTTTATTGCAATGGATGAGATACAGAATGTTTTGTTGTGTACCCGCTACAACTGTATTGCTTTTACGAATGGTATATACATTTTAATATACCTTCCTTTTACGTCACACATATATAAAGTAGTTACTTATACCCCTATCGATAGGAAAATATGTATTTAAAAGGAAAATACATTAGCTATATTTATCTGTATTCAATGATGACATACATACTGGAAAATATAAGAATAACTAAATATTATTAAAAATGGAATAAATAAAACAAACATTAAATTTTGTTTTATACTTGTTTTTATGAAATTGAAATAAAGCGAAGCTTATGATTAAAACAAAGTAAATTAATATATATATATATATATATATATATATATATATATATATATATATATATATATATATATATATATATATATATATATATATATATATATATATATATATATATATATATATATATATATATATATATATATATATATATATATTCTGTAAAATAATAATCTGTTTTGTAGGAATTATATTCTAGAAGTTCGAATATATTGCAACTATAGCAAAATGTAATTCGATAAATATATACCTCAGTGGAAGTTTCAAGTATACCTCAGTGGAAATTGAGCGTTCCATCTTTTCATACCACACAAGTACTACTTTTTAATTGTTAAAATACTTGGATATAATGTATTTAGATTTGATTTTGTTAACCTCTGCACGAATTTTTAACTAACACAGGTATAAGTAGTTTTAAGAAAATCAAATTAAAACAAATTACAATAGAGTGTTCCAGACTTCACTTTATTAATTAATAAAGGTATTAAACTCCATTCCCAATGAAGTTTTATCCTTGTTTTCGTATTTTATAACGATGAAAAAAATAATAAAATTGTCTAGTAGCCCGCATATAAAATAATTTTAAAACTATTAAAAAGCTTATAAAATGAAACAACCTTATTAATTTTTCAAGAGATAGATGTTAATTTAATATTTTTACTTACTTTCATTCAAAATTTTTGATTTTTAAACAAGTAAGTCCTTTACACTAGAGTTAGAGCTCTTATAATAAAGTTAGATTCTCAGGTTGCACAAACAATGATAAAATATATGTAACAAACAGACGTACTGCGATTTGTTATTTTTAACGTTTCTATGGATTGCTTAAAAACATAACAAGTATAACGTTATTTAACGTTGAGAAAATTTGAAAATTTGGTAGACTTGTTTTTAAGGTACCCTTTAAAAATCGAGCGTTCATGTTCCTCCACGTCGTGTTAAAAAAACCTCTATTAGTAGGTATACTTTTTAAGATATTTAAACAATTTAACAATTAAAAGCCACCTATCAGCTATTTGTGTAGATTCAATTTACAAATTTCAAAGATACCAAACGTGATATGACATTAAAACTATTTATTGATTATTAATGGTAATGTGTCAACTTTTTGACAAAAAACAAAAAAAAAAAACAAAAAAAATATAAAAAATGTTTTTTGTAAATTAAACCATATCCTACACATAAGAATTGTGAAATATGTATTTTTTTTATATCTTATTACTTAGATATTAAAAACCATTTATTACAAATTGAAATTTTTTCACAATTTGCTACTAGAACACTATGGTTATGATTTTGAACTAAATTGATTCACCTAGTAGATTCTACTGATAAGTTGATTATTTTCAATTGTGTTAAAACACTATAAGTTAAGCTATTCTAAGCGAATATTAGTTTTAAGGAAATTGGCAAACTAATTAGTCAATACTTGAAGAGAATTAAAAAGTATTTGTTGAAGAGCGTTATTGAAACATCACTATCAGATTTAATAAACATAAAAGCATATTATGTTACATTGTTCTTAAATTTTATCAGATAGGTAACTACACAAGTGAGTACTAATTTAAACTTAACGATAGAAAGCCTATTATATTCATCAAATAAATTTCTAAAATAAGTATTTAAAGCTTTACTAAAATCATCGGAAAGTTTGTGACTGAATCACGTTTTAATGATATGATTTACTCACTTTATATTGGTTTAAAATTTTAAAATACGAAAAATTTTGATTTATGTTCCCGTATACAATTACTAATTTATTTCATTCTTTAAAAATGGAGATACTACTGCTATATAAAACTGTATCACATTTATTTTTTATTAATGTCTATTTTTGTCTAATATCATAAGAGAATGATTTTCTTAATTCTTTTCTTATACCTATTAAAAATTCTTTTTCTGGAATATTTGAGTTTGCAACACTTTAACGAATCAAACTATATAAAATTTTTAACACCAATTTTGTGAAAGTTTATTTGATGGATTACGTTTTTTATAAACATGGATATTTTTTCGTATTTATTATAACAATTTTCCTCATAAAGACTTATTCGTTTTGAAAGATTTGAAAAATTCAGTTACTGAATGGGATAAATTATTACAGAATGTCGTAATTATAAACTATGAGTTAAGAATTTTTCAGGCTATCAACCATCTTTAACAAGGAACATCACCATCTTTAACGATATATACTAATCGAACAAGTACTACAAGAAATTTCTGTTCATTATCTGTTTTTCATTGGTGTGACTTAGAAACTCCTCATTCACCAAAGTTTGTTAAGACTTGTTTGTTAAACATATTGGCCGTTAAGATGTGTGAATAAATAAGTTGAGCACATAAAGAAGATGAGTATAGATGCATTTTCAAAGAGAAATAATTTCACCCGTGAATGAGTATTTTCTCCAACAAACGCTACATTAGTTGTTCTTGCTTGTACGTTTCAACGTTTCATCGCGCGTCAGACATTAATGTAGCTGATGAAAATACCATCATCATACGTAAAATGGTTTGGTCGAATATAAACGTTGAACACAGATGGTTTTGACGTCAACCTGCTTTATTCTCACTTGTCGGTCTATATATATATAGATATATATATATATAGATATATAGGGTGTAAAAAATGTAAAATAATCGGTACGCTTGCAAGAAGATAACATTGTAAGGTTTTCAAAACTTGTATAATAAACTTGTAACTTTGAAGTCAATTTTATGGGAACCACCATGCTTAATATTGAAAATTAATTGCGGTTAAAACTAGAGGTCGATTATGTATATATTTATGTATAAAATTGAGTATAAAAGTCATTTCAAGGTAAAATTTAACTTGCGTGTACGAACGTCGGCCGTTGTTAAATTTCTTACAAAAGTTAAACGGTAAAAGAAATTATCACCTTGGAATTGATATTAAGAATGAAAATTTTCCCACTTTCTCCACCGGAAATGAATTAAACAAACAATATAAAGTGTTTCACATAAAAAAATCTCAATTTTTTTTTGTCTCGCATTATTTTTCTAGAAATGATAGTGCGATCATTCAAATTACTTTAAGGCTCAATTTTATTCAAGATTTCAATGTAACTCGAATAACTCGAAAATAATTATTTAAAAAAAAAAAAAAGTTTAATACAAAAGGGTTAAAAAGTTGGTTGCACTAAATGGTACTATAACTTTTTATATCATTCAACTTTTGTATCAAACTCTTTTCAAAAAACATTATTTTAGTAGTCATTCGGGTTCCCCGTTCTTTTTATACACTCGGTATGACAATCTCATACCCATGTTATTACACAAAACATACACTTTATATATACCTAAGTTATTACTTGCAATTTTAACAACTACCTCCCGTTTTAACCGTCACCTGCTTAAAGTTGGTGTTGGTTTTGAAATGACGACGTTTTGGCAATAAATGTCCGCAACAACTGATACCACTAAAACCAACTCACAAAACACACTCTGTTGGGTACCAAAATATTATCATTTAATAAATTAATAAGTTTTTATTGCAGTTTTTATTCTATTATAGTTGGTGTGGTTGGTTATTCGGGTCTGTTAAATTAGCTTTTATTCATGCCAAAATAAAAAAATAATGGTATCTATTTTACCACAGAGAGGAATATTCTAATATTTTTTTAAAAATATATCTGTGAATATTGAAAATATTTTTTTTTTTATTAGAAATAATTTATAGGCCGCCGTGAGCAAACAAGGTAAGTTCGATGATAATTTTTAAGTTATTTGAAGTCTTGATAAAACAAAGTGCAGAAGTTAACTTTAAATCTTTCTCGATCATTCTCGGATGTTTGATAATTGTACTCAATTAAAAGGCATTAACAACAAAATTAAAAAAAAAAATGCTATTAAGCAAATAATTATCTTACCAATGGAAATTTATAAGTGTAGAAATATTTAAAACAGATACTAAATCTGACATGATTCCCTCAATATAGTTTAATATAAAACTAACTTTAAACGTTGCATAAAGCGCACGGAATTGAAGAGTGCATATTGGTGTGAATTATTATTGGTGTCAAACCTTACAAAACTATGCGAAGAAAATGGGGAAATCTTTTAAAATAAAACCGTCTTCAAAATTCGCCGAAAAGTAAAAATCATTTACTTAAAATTCTAAAAACTAATTTCCTTGTGACGAATTATTTCCAGCGATAATTGTTATGAATATCAATTTGATTCCTATCGGAAATTATCTAAAGAAGTTTATAATTTATAATAATAATTATAATAATGATTTTAATTTTTTAGCACGTTGTTTTTCTAGAACTAAACCAAACGCAAGGTAATTATTATCAATGGTATGAAATGAATCAAATCCATGTAATTGATAAATTAATTGTTATTTGCTGTTGTTTTTTTTTATGATTTTAAAATAAATAGGATGTTTCAATCCATCTACATCTATTTTTAAATATTAAATATTTGCATATAGCACGTTCGTTGAAGCAATGAACCGATTTTAAGAATTTTTGACTTTGGTTCAGTATAGCTTCAAAGTGCCCCACAAACATTTGCAGAAACAATGAACTTATAAGAAATATAATATTTTAATTATAATCTGTTCGCACATTTGTTTGTCTATTAAGAAAACTATAAATGTAAAATATGAACTATAAATGTAAACCTACTGATATTAGACGCCAGTGTGACAAGCTTCATTTTATTTTATTAAATGCTTGTGTGCGATCTATTATGTCATTTAACATATTATATAATTAAAAACAACGTTTCAATTTAGCATTCAATTAATTATAGCGGATACCTGTAGATGAAAAAACATTGCTCTTCTCTTCTTATACTAATAACCAGTCCTTAACACAAAAATAAATAATTTTTCTTAAATATCGAGAGTTTGTGTTTTGTAGACAGAAAAAAAAAGATTCTTAAAAAAAACAAAAATGAGAAATGCCTGACCAAGGTAGAAAAATGAAGAAAGCCATCATGGTCTTTGAAGACAAATAAGAAATTTTTTTTATCCTAACTTGTAATCCATCCGTCCTTACAAATGTAACCTGTGTAAGAGTGGTTAGTTTGAAAAAGGCAGATTTTGAATAGAAATTGTATTTTGTAATCAGTTGCTTACCAATCGCAGTAAGAAATTATATTGTTGTATCTTAAAGTATAAAAACTAATTACGATAAATTCAATGGATGTGAACTTAAGTTTTCAGAATTGGATAATAGGGCCAATTTCGATGATTTAATCTAAAAATTCTTTAGTTTATTTAAAGCCAATTTTAATTATTTTTAAGAGAGACCTTGCTGGATTTACGCAGCTTTCTATTTAATAAATTGTATCCTTATTATCCTTATATGATTATGATTTTGGTCATATAAAGAATATATATATATATATATATATATATATATATATATATATATATATATATATATATATATATATATATATATATATATATATATATATATATATATATATATATATATATATATATATATATATATATATATATATATATATATATATATATATATATATATATATATATATAAATAGTTAATCGATTTATTTTTATTAAAAACCTGTAATCATATCAATTGATTTCATTTTACTACTTCCTAACATTCAGTGTTATTTTTTTTTAAATGATTTTTTTTTATTATTCAAAAGAGTCAAAACGTTTCGTGTGTGATTTTTTTAACGTATTTTTTAGTACAATAAAAAACTCAATTTATCTTATTGAGGGAAAGATTGCGCTATTCTTTGCGAGGCTTTTTCACTGTCATGTTGTTATCACAACACCAACAAAAAATAATAAAAGGTAATTTTATGTTACCTACTTTAGTAATATGGGTAAGTCATACATATACGGTAATAAAAAATTTAGTAATAAATGAAATTTTATAGTTTTTACTGGAAATATAAATACAAGATATTAAGTACTTTTTTTATCAAAACTTTTAAACCTACTGAAATAAAAATACACTGAGATAAATTGACACAGAACTCCTCGTGATGTATAAATACGGTTTCGGAACTTAAATAGCTTTCTGTTTAGAACGTCTTCACCGACTTATTTTCAATTTGGAAAAATAATTTTTCTAGATTTCAGTTACATACAATTTGCTGCACCAGTAAGATGACTAAGCTAGCTTCATTTTTAACACGACATTCTGTTATAATTATTTATAATTAATATCGAAGCTAATATATTTCAACAAATATGTTTAAAAAATTTCGTCAAAACCATATAATGTAAACTTTATATCCATTCATTAAAACACAAAAAGATATATCGGCATTTATATAAAAATATCCATTTTCTAGCAAACATATAACATCATTACACAATTTATATGATATAAAAGCATGTAGCGAGATTTAAGTACTCGTATTTACTTGATGTTGAAAAATCTTAATAGCAAACACATCATGTTATTTAATTTACTTGTTTATCTACACAAGTTAATCTTGTGACAAGCATTTATATTATATATATTGTGTAATAACGTGACAAGTTGATAGTATTAGAATTTATTTTTTCTTTTAATGGCATTTAAGTAAAAGCTTGTTTTTAAATGGTTTTTAATTTTTAATTTATTCAATTGTTTCCCAATGAGGCTTACAGCTCATAAACCTATAATTTTATTTCTAATCATGTTAATTTATCAAACGTGTGAGGTTGTTTATTAATTATTAATTAACTTCGAATATGAGCTTTTATCCCTTTAGAAATTGTTACCATTTTGGATTTCAAAACTGATTTCTTTCTCGTAATTAACGCCCCTTTAAGCATCTATAATGACACATTATTTTTAAGTTTATTTAAACTTCGATAAGAATTATTAATTTCTTGTACTGTTTTTCAATAAAAACTTCCTTTTCACTTTTGTTTCGAAATTGATTTACGAAAAAATGTGACATTTGATTGTTTATTTTATTTTTCAGAGAACCACAACGAAGGTATGAGACAAAATATTTATTCTTTAAACTGTATTATTTCTTCACATATACTTTAAGCAATAATTTCAGCTTATTTGAGTATGGTTTTTTTGTGCAATGTATTTTTGATTATTTGGTTTTATGAGTAGTCTTATGTTTTGAGTAGAAATGGTCATTAAATTATTGTATACTTTATTTAGATAAATTTTGAAGCCCTATTTCACTCCTTTCATTTTAGGGTTCCTAAAAACCAATGCTGATATGATGTTTAGGTTATAAAAGAAGCTTATTGCTCCGGTTTTTTTCACTCATATTTCCAAATACATAACGTGTATTCCGGTCATACATATTAATGTACTATACAAAATCACCAAACTAGATCCAGATTATTTTCAATTAACACACGATCGAAATACATTTTTATTTATAAGTCATTTTTATTAATAAGTGTATAAGTCACTTTTATTAATAACAATTAGCCAAATATGTCATATTGATTTAAGAAATAAGTCAATTTAAAAAATGTCTTGACGATTTACACAGTTCGTTTTTTTTTAAATGTACAGTACGAATGTATTCTAATAAAAGCTACGGGGATATGGAAGTAGTAGAGTAGTTTTATAAGCTGTGGTAGACGTATATATAAAGAATAAAGTAACAAAGTTAAAACAAAAGCAATTAACAAAGACAAAAGTAATTCAGGATGTTATTAAGTCTTATGTGACTGTAAAAAGGAAGAATATCGTAGTATTCAAAAGAAAGCTACTTACCTAAGACTATTAAATATTAATATAGAAATAAAATAATTTCATAACACTTTTTAAAAAAAAAATGTGATAAGAATTTTTGTTGTTCAGGGTATGTCGTACTTCCCAATGTTGTAATGATTATACGTTAGTAATTCTGGTTTTTTATTTCGTTAATTTTTACGTATTCTAAGCATATAAATCGACTTTTTTGTGTCACATAGATATTTTTTAGGTAATATATTATTTAATCACCCATCAAGTCTCAAAATTTACTTTGAACTTTTGCAAGTTTGTAGAAAAGATAATATTACATTTGTCATTATATTTATTAGTTGTACTATTAAAAGACTATGTGGAAGTTATAGAATATAATTTTGACAAAACAGTTAACAGTTTAAAATAAATACCTTTTTTTCCAGAACGGCTTAACCAATTCAGTTGAAATTTGGTTTTTAATTGAAAAATTCAGTTAAAAATTTTGTGATTCTGAACTGAATGTTTCCTTTTTCGTGAATAACGATTTTCCATATTTATCAGAATTATCAAACTGTACGTTCAATCTAACTCAAATGTACGTAAGAAGCCTCACAAAAATTATGAATTATCTTCTTAAATAGATAACACTATACAAATTTTCGATATTTTTATTTTAGTCGCCTTTTTAAATCAAATTGTATCGATGATCCAATGAACCAATTTGATTGACAATCTATCTTAATGTCATTTCCAAACACCTACAATTAAAAATTAAACATTTTTAACCGTATGTCATTTGTCTTCGCTAAGAATATAAGTTAAAAATGATGAGAATATATATTACGAATTCCAAAATTAAATCCTATTTCCCTACTTACGAATTGATATAAATTATCACATTTATCAAAATTTCATAGATTATTTTGCAAAAATTGTTCTTTATTAACCGATTCTGTATTTCAAATACGAAACAGTATCGTATTTTTCAGTTAAATAATTAATTGTGTCATATTTTAGTTTACGCTGAGGTCGATTCAATTATTTCTTCCATCATGGAATGTACATAGTGAATAAATATAGTAAACATTTCGACTATATTCTATGAAACATTTACTAAATGGAAATTTTGTTATCTTACCATATAAAATTTTCCATTTCAATTCACATGTACATAAGTTCCGCTTGCCATAGTATACGCGGAAGCAATTTTCAAATATTAATAACAATAAGAATATTATTAAAATTATACTCTATAGATAGATAATATTCATGTAACATTCAACTTTAAAAGTAAGAAGTACATAAGACAATGTCTGTCATGTTATAATATTGTTGTCTGTCGTCTTTTACCATCATTGTCACATGAGATGTCGTGTCTCTTAGTAAACGTGTATGTATGTGTGTATGTCTGTGTGTGTGTGCCTTCTTAAAGTATCAAGACCATAGTATAAAGTGTATAGTTGTTATATAACCAATTTAAATTCAAATGAAAGAAGCGTTAAACTTTCTCACGACTCACAAAGTGGTTCATAAAAAGACCAATATTATGTTCTTGGGAAACAATATTTTTGCATAATCATTAAAAAATATTTTCGTTATTTTATTGCTTACTCTATGGATCAATGAGAATACACTTCAGCAAGGAAAACATCCTGATTGATAGGACCTTTAAATGTAAGAACATTCATAATCTATTTAATTTTATTAGGCCAAGGATTTTCAAATTGCATTTTCGAAGTGCCAATTAATGATCAAAATATTATAAAACAATATCTCTATGGCTTGGCGCATATCGAGGCGCGGTTATTATGTCACTCGCGTCATGTCGCGTTGCGCTTTGCCACAGGCTTCATGTTGGGGTACGCATATAGCTACGCGGTTCTCTCAATTATAGTTTACATACATTGTATACTTATCTACTTATCTACTTTAACTTATAACATACTTAGTCAGTCATAACTTGACATTATAGTCAAAGTCATATAAATGGATACATGTTGATCAAAATCATTAATGAAATAAAATTAGACAAAAAAGTGGGTTTTTGTTATTTTGAAAAAAGTCGAAACTACTCCGATATTGACGATTTTTTTTTAACCGTAGGTAATTTAAACCTTTCAACCTTTTTTCTTCAAGTTTAATAAATGACACTTTAGTCGAGAGTGTGGTTGCCACAAATTTAAAGAAATAGAAATTTCATCATTCCATTATAAAAAGTAATCAATTAAACAGCAAATTTCAAAAGAAGTATACTTTGAAGTTTATTTTTGGAAAAATCAATATTTCATTAGTCATCCATGATTCAAAATGTATGTATTAGATCAATTTTTCATGAAAGATCGAATATCTCACACTTTAACGAGAAAAGTTAAGCAACAAAATGAAGCATCAATCGTCAAACAGGAATTGCGTCAAATTATGCAAGCAAGATTTGATTACAGCGAAACATTGGGACATACGAAACTAAATAAAAACTTGTAAAATGATTTTTAAAGTAAATCGAATGTTTTTTCTAAGCAAAGGATTTCAAACTTTCAAAATGTATTAATGGTACTTAATTAATTAATTTAAAGTGTGAATGCAATACAATTTCATTTTGAAGAATTTTTTATGTACATTAACATTAATCCTTTATATTTTCTCCGATATATTGTTCATTTTTTATAACCAACGTTAAATAATACTATTAAAATATTCTACGACGAATCAGCAACTTTAATGAACTATAACTTGGTTCATGTTATATCTATAGAATTAATAAACAAATATATTCTCCTTGTTTTTCTATAAACTTCATTTTCCTTATTTTTTTCGTTAAAGTGAGAGTTTTGAGCTATTTATGAAAATTGATTATAATGAGTATTGGACAAAATTTTTTTATTACTTCAGTTAATGCGTCTTTACTTGACAATCAGGGGATTGGAGTTTGTTTTTGAAACCTTGAAAAATGAGTAGGATATGGACGTTCTTTATTAAACAAAGAGGAAGTTATGATGAGGATGACGTCGCCTCCAAAAAAGAGATGGAGCATATTTTTTTTTTTTTTGAATCAATTCAAAATTCATCTTCAAATTTTGTCAAGATTTTGAATCCAGTTTAAAATTTTGTTGTGAAATATACTAACCCAGTTCAATATCAGGCAAATACCCTATTGTGAACCGTCTTGTTTACTATCAATGAGTATATGTGTGTATATTTATATACATAGTAGTGTGTGGCGTCTAATGAATTGTAATTTTTCTTTTTTAATTGTGTTTGAAAACTCCATTTTACCGTGATGGTGCTTATTTAGTTACTTCAAGACTATATATAGTTTTAGTAAGACTTCACTTTTGTATATATGTATACATATATTTTATAAATACAACGATATTTTTGCTTTTAAATACGAGGAATTGTGTTTTAAAATTTATAAAAGAAAAAACAGAAAATGTTAATTATTACTTTTTTCCTTTTCGTTCTAACATTTTTACAGTGAAGTTTTATTACCAATTAAAGATAGTCAACTTTTAATAAAATGTTTTTTTAATGTTTATAAAAATGTTTTATTCAATATTTAATTGGTTGAAATGTTGCAATACTTTATTTTCAATGTTGTTTAATTTTAAATCACTCACATTTTGTTTAAATTGTTCTTGGTTGTCAATGAAATAGGAAATTTCTACATAACGAATATTATTGTGTTATTGTCCTTATTTCACAATAGAAACGAAAAGTAAGAGCATAGAATAATAATTAATGGGATTCCCTTAAATATGAATTATAATAAGTAAAGTAATAAATTGTTAATCATGATTTATCGAGCTATGTCGTCAGTACAATCTGTTGTTTGATTCCATACATATTTCATGTTATTAAATACTCATACAATTATACTTAAAAATTATTAAAAACAGTTAAATAGTATATACTAAATATTGTGTTTTAATGAAGAGAATGATTAATTTGAAAACAAATTTTTAATGTATGATTTGAACTAACATAAAGCTGAAAATATTTGCAATTATAGGAACTGCCGATAGAAGTGAAAATTTAAAACTATAAGTAATAAAAGTATCATAATGTGTAAATTAAAATTATCAACATCAATCTGTTTTTTTTTTTATAATTACTAATGAGAACTCTAGGTATTTTTCGAATAAATTTCGATTTTTTGCCCCAGTTTCTTTGATCAAATTATTTTGTATTTTATAAATACGTATTTCGACTGCAAAGTAGTCATCATCTGTATGAATTAGTTAGTTGTAATGATTCTCTGAGGAGATGTTACGTTGTTAATTTGGTGACGGTTTGCACGCTTGTTTGTTGGTGTATGCGCAATTTATACTTTTTATTAAGTATCTATCAAATTGCTACGTCAATCAATCAGCATCGATCTCATGTTTAGTGTTCGGCCAATGATATTGAAGTATTGGATCACGTGGTCTTTTGTCAAATAAAAATTTCAAATTAAACATTGATAATTGAAAGTACAAAAAAAAAAAGAATTATGCAATTAAATAATTTTAATTTCAAATACTGTTTCCATTCTAATAGTTCTACTTCAATTTTGAAATTTTTATTAAATCAGAATTTGGAATAGGTCCTTTATCTAAGTTCATCGTGTCTTTGTCATATTTTTGATACCGATTTTAAGAGTTTTAAATTTGATTTGTCGATTTTATGATTGTTATCAATGACATGAGCAGCTACACATGATTTATCGGTTCGTCCAAATTTTATGTGTGCCATGTGCTCTTTGAATCTTGTAACAATTTCTTCTACTTTGTCCTATATATTTCATCACGCAATTTTTACATCCAATGCTATAAATTCCTAACTGCTGTTCCTTAAATTAAAAATAGCTCCCATCAACAGATCCAAATTGAAGCGACTACTAGGAAATCCAAAGGACAAAATTAACAAGGAATAAAAGTCAGGAATTTATTTCATTGTTCCAATACTTCAATATCATTGATACTGTTTTAATTACTTCGTAATATTAATACATATATAATTTTATTGAGCTGAAGAAAATAAAAAAATTTTTACGTTTTTAATACTAAATTTCCAAATAAAGTTTATTGCTCCAATTCAATCTATGAAATTCCACCAAGAATCTATCTGTATATTTTTCACCATGAAATTTATTCTTTGCTGTAATTCTTTTATCGATTTTGAAAAATCAGAAACTTTAATAATTAAATTTTTAATCATCGGATCTTATCAAAAAAGTCTCATTTAGTTCATAGTGATGCCGTTCTCCATATGCATGACTGGTAAGAATACTGAACCAGATTTTTTTCAATTAAGAGTGGAATATACATGTTTGCATATTGCGTTAAACAATATATTATATTCGACAAAAAAAGAAAAGAAAAACTGTACAAAAAAGTACAGAACAAGAAATAACGCCATAAAGTTGGACTTAGCTATACTACACCTGGAGTATTTAACAGTGATTTATATTATGTAATGTTAATTTTTGTACAGCCTCATCAACAATTTTTATAAAATAATTTATTATTCTATAGTATACAGTATACAGAAGAAAGATAATTGTTGGATATAATAATACCAGTTAATCCAAATAATACAGTTAAACCTCATTAACCTGTAATAAGGTAATTCAATAGCTTTCAGATTAACTTTTTTAAGGTAATACTTATATATACGGATGCAAAACAATTATAGTCTCATTCGTTTAGTTGTCAATGCAAAAATCACAGACATTAATAGCAAAGCATATGAATGAAAATGATTTTTATTGATATAAATCAATTTTATTTACGGATTATTTCATTAATTTTTTAATTTTGTGTACATTATTTCAAAAATTGAAGGTTTATGACATGTACTTCTCTATTACTGAGATACTCAAAGTCTTCTTATCTCACATATTGTTTAGACGTTATCTTGATTTTATTGAGATTTGATGTATTACTGTAATCTTAAAATAATTATTACTTTATAGATGTTAACCTTAATAGCAATGGAGATAAACTAGTATAAACGTTTAATTAAAAGTCCTCTTTTTCGAGTTTTGTTTACTGTTTTCAATTTTAAAATAGAAAATGTACAGTTTGTAATCAGTTATATGTGCCAAAAGAGGGCAATGTCATTCGATACTACGATAGAATAATTGCCACTATTCTAAGATGTCGATTTTAATTCATTTTTGTTTTTTTTTTTAATTAACTAACCGACAATCCAAAAAACTTGCGGATGATGCTTGCACTGTGTATTTTTTTGATAAGACCTTATAGCATTATATATTATAGGTATTATTAGGAATTTCTTCTAATTTTTCATGATTCTGTATTTATGTTGTTATTGAAATCTTATTTTGAAATATTGTAAAAAATTTTTTTTAGAAAAATTACTAAAACTATATAATTACTATATCATTTATTTAGAATTTATTTTTACAAATGGTCAATGTTATCTCATATTTCCGACTTCTTGCGAAACTTAGAAAAATGACAGAGTATATAGACGTATTACAGAGTTCATAGTTTTGACCTCCTTTGAAAATCAGAAAAAAAAACTTCTTAAAGAATTCACAATTTTGACTTATTGCGAAAAATATTACGTAAAGAGTACTTAATTATGAGTTCTTATAAAAGAGGCTTCTTATTAAGACGCCCTAATTAAGATATCTTAAAAAAGTCTTAATAAAGATTTCTTAACGGAGTTTTATTGATTTAATTGCTTGCTGAGATAAGAGGATTCTTTAAGAATGCTTCCAAAAGTCATTATTCTTTATGGGTATTTATAACGCACACTTCATACAAGAAGAATCCTCAACATAGAAAACTAAAGCAACCAAGATTGACTGTAAATGTGTGTAAGTTAAAGAGAGAACATTAAACACTTACATTGTCTAAAATTTAATGTAAATAAACCACTTCAATTTTAGATGTAACGTGGTTACTAGATAGGGGCAGGAAGGTAGTTGGTACGTTCTTTAACTAGTATACAGTAAGCAACATTTATAATAATACACAAACCATGAAAAATAATATTATAATACCTGTGGATACAATGTATATAATATACTTGGTTGGCTAGAAATGTATAGAAAAATAACTAATGAGCCACTTTTTTATAATCATTAATGAAAAAAAAAAAGATGAACTTCTATATAACTATTCAAAATATGAGAACTGGTTAAATAAAACATGTGGTACCCTGCAAATAGGGAATAAGTTAGGGTATATTAAATTTAGTCTAAAGCTTTGAACGATAGAACATATTGACACCAACAAAATGTTGGTAAATGTATTATGGAATCATTTAACTTGTACATTATCGTAACTACCAGACTAACCAGACGTAGAATTGTATTCTAAAGTGAGTTTAAGCATATGAAGGTCCAAAATTGCTATTGATAACTAATAGTATAATAATAGTATATTTTTATTTATTTATTATTAGTATTTTTTTTTAATGCTATATATATATATAATGCTTATTTAAACTAGGCTTTACTTTGTTAGGGAAAAAAGCTGAACTTAAAATTGATATAATGTTCATGTTTTTATTTCAAACATTTAAAATATATCAATCATTTTCTTTTACTAAGAATTAAAAAAAAAAACAAAAATGACGTTTTCAATAAAGAGGATTGGAACAATGTAAATACATGATTACAATTACAACCAAAGAGACATTTTGTCTCTTTAGAAGACAAAATTAATAACGTAATAAACTAATACATGCCAATAGTAGTACAAACTATTATTGATTAGCAACGTGATTTAAGGTTGAAATGCACAACCATCGGCCAAATTGTTTAATGAAAAATATCTCTAAAAGATTCAGTTTAATTTAGATCTATGTAGATCGTAGCTGATAGTAAATTAAAACAAATAAGATAATAGAAGCTGCTATAAAATGTATATCCACTGTAAATTTTTTTAAGCCACAACCATTATCTGGACTCGATCCAGCAATAATCTAGCAGTTTCATATTTTCTCAGAAGGTATCACAATAAACAATAAAAAAATAATATTTTGAAACACATTATAGATCATTTCAAAGATTATAAATATTAATAACCCCTTTATACTACTATGCTTATATATACATACACACGTATAATTTTTTTTTTTTTAACAAAAATAGTGAATAATGTTGTTCGTTGAAAAAAAGGTTTAATTTGTTTGGATCTTTTTCTGTTGTTGAAGTTGATAAATATTTTATTTAGTAAAATAAAGGTTTTAGGGAATAACATAAAGAACTTAGAACACACGTTAATAATGTACCTGTCTACTTTTTAATGTGACTTACCTGAATCCGTTTTTACAATTTTCACTGTTAACATAAAAATGAAATCAAATAAGTACGAAGTACAAATTAATTTACAATAATATTGCACCTAATTCCAAAAGCTTTACCATCCACATACTATATAATAAACTAGCCAACTTCCACATTCTCCGCAGAATAATATTATCTTCTTTCAGATTAATTTACACCAAGAACTCCATAGGCATATTAACACTTGAGTGGTACGTAATTAATATTTTATCAAAACAATTTTTTGTTGAGAAGGCCACTCATTTATAGAATAACAATAAATTTAAAAGACTAATGGAAATTTGCCTTTTGGTAACAATTTTTTGACAGAACGAAGTGTTGTCAAGTTTCATGTGGACCTATTTGTATCTTGATTGTTTGAATCTATAGATAAAGGGTTGAAATTTGACTGGAAGCTAGATCTTTACAAGTAATAAAAGGTAACAATCGAAAAATTATACGTAATTTTTTCAGCCATTCCTCCTAGGGATTAAATTTTAAATAGGAGTGAGTATAATAGAACTCCTCTCTTGTAGGTACGACGTTTAAAATTGTAATTGTGAGCAGTACACTCGTCAGTAACAATTATTTTAAATTACATGGCTTTTATAAATGCATTTCCATAAGTAAAAGTGAATTGTAAGCAACACAAACAGTTTCAGCATTTATTCAGTAGGAAAATTATTTCACGAAAATAATTAAAGGGAGATAAAATTTTTACTCGACCAAGGACGCAAGGGATTCTCTCATAAATAAGAGAGTATATAATAAATCACTTCCGTGCATGTAGATTGTTTAAATGTCTAAAAATTAAAGAAAATAGAATAGGTCTCCAATATCTATGCACACGAAAGTTCACCTTGTCGAGATAAGACCTCCCACATGCCGTGTTATCCCACGGTGCTTAATTTTTTTATTGTAACTATCTTTATAAGTTTGTTTTAGACGAAATGTATATATTTTTGCGTATTTGTATACAAATTTTTTAACAGACATGTCTGATTTGAAATATTTTTCTTGTATTGGATAATGTATAGAATAGTATCTTGTATCATTTCAATAAATCAAAAAAAAACTTATATCTCTAACGAGAAGCGGTTGAAAACATTTTTTTTTGGTCATTATTCTGTATCATCCAAAATACTGCTTATTACTTATTTTTATAATACACATACAAATAAAATTTTATTTTTTGCGAAAAACTTTTATTATGGACGTAAAATTATCAACATTGCGTGCAGATATCGTGGTTAAAGATTATAAATTCAAATTCTAAAGAAAGGTAGACATAATACTACTTTTTTGTATACGAAGACTATATTTGGTTTTAATTAATAGCAAATAGAAAACCCTTTGAGGATAAAACCTCTATATCTTGAATAAAATTTCAAACAAATAACCCCAATGACCGTTTGAAAACTATAAATGTAAAAACAATATATGGACTTCGGTCGACTATATAGAAATTATATATTAATATTGTACTTGTCGTGAAATATTGAAATTTTTATACATTATTGTTCAATTTGTACAATATTCCACAAAACAAACTTTATTAAAGTATTCGATGCATTTTTAATACAGTTCATCAATTACTTCCACTCTTATAAAGAGATGCAGTTTCAAATATCCATTTCCTTCAATTATATCATTTCATACGATTGAATCATTTTCTAATTGCACGCCATTCTGTTAACATAACTATAGTGCTCTATCTAGAAGTATTTATACGCGCGGGAGTGCGTTACCCCACTACCGCATTTTTCAATCACAATGACGAATTCGCAAAAAAGATAATCAATCAAGCAAATAGAACAATCAATAATTTTAATGAAAATGTTATAATGACGTTTTATAAATAAAAGTCAAGATACGTATTTATGATACCATATCTAGATATATGGACGAATTTTATTTCAAAGACGTAAAGTTCCTCATTATTATCTTTGATGGCGGAACATTTTTATTTAAATAATCTTTTAAAAACATAATTATTAACCAAGCGGAAATACGACAGATAGATTTTTTAAAACGAAACTTTACGGATTTTTTGGAACAAATGCAAGCAGTTGACTCTTGCCCAGTGTTTTTTTTTTTTTTTTTTTGTTTATTCTTTTCTAAATAGTGTATTCTATGGTATAAAATTTCAACAGTGATTGCGTCCATTTTATATACATAAAGGTTGTGTGACGTTTCCATGAAATTTTCCATGAAAGTAATTTTTAGAAGTTTGCACAAATCTAAAATTTTATGGGCTTAATTATGTTTTTAAAAGATTATTTAAATTTTAATATTAAAAATTATAAATTAGTCGAAGGTATTCAAATTTTTATAATTTTATGAATAAAAAAAATTTTATTTAAGCTTACGTTCTAAAAAAGCACCTATACTTACTGAATAATAAATAATATGTCAATATGAAATTAAAATTCCAAATTAAAATAAAATAAAAAAATAATAATAATAATAAAAATCTATGTTTCGGACATTGTGCCACACGATTCTCGTGTCGTCTATTTTCGTTGACCCATCCAAGAAACGTAACAATTTTTATAAATTAACTATTATACATTTGAAAACAAATTCATCGAAATTGTAGACAATTTTTTTCTAATAATCTTCTACTAAATAGCTTGTAATCAATCAATGTAAAATGAAACTGTATTGAGTAAGGTTGCTTCTGTCATAATAAAGCTTAAGTCGTATACCAGTAATTTCGTACTGTCATCCTATTAGGCGCTTAATGTAAATAACAGTATAAACATTATTGTCTAATTTTGACTATACAAACGTTTGGTTTTGCTATGTTTTTAACGTTTTTTCTAAGATTGTTATTTTACATCGATATTTGAAACAAACTTGGCCTCGTTTTACTTTTAATTCAGTGATGGGATCTATTTATTCATTGAACTAATACTATTGCAATTGCATTTTAGAATATTTTATTAGAATCTGCATACAGTGATGTTTCAATCACATTATAATAATAAATTCATACAGATGAACATTTATCTATCTATATATCCTACAACTACTATATATATATATATATTCAATTAAATTTTGTAGAGCAAATTACAAAGTTTTGATTAAAGCCTCAAAGCACATAATACATATCTATAGTTTAGATACTTCCTCATCAGTTTCCCTTTGCTCAATAAATGTGTAATTTATCTGTCATAGGAATTGAAAACAAGTAAATATAATGTATACCTATAGGAATATATAGGAATATATTTGATGTTATTTATAGTTTGATTTATTTAACTTTTACAATAAAATACTAGTGTTATTAAGTTGAATCCTGTACCTACGTTTCTTGTGGCATCTTGATTTCCAAAACGTATCGAACAATTATCAACTTTTTAAATGCAACTTGTTGAATGAGAGTAAAATTTCATAAATATACCTAAAATTATGGCGTTTATCAGTATATTTTTTTCGTTATTTGATCTATAAATTGAAAATTGTAAAGGATTGTATAATCTGTTTAATGCTCAATATTCGAATAAATATTAAATAGTTTTAAATTGGTCTACAGCCGTCAAAAATCTGATGGCCTGTAAGTTAAAATGTTGGCTCTTATCAAAATGAAATTAATAAAATTATTTGATTGAAAATACAGGAAGAGATGTTGATATTTTAATATTTCTTAACATTTTAAAAATATTTACATCGCAATAAACGTTCTACATGTGATTCCGCGAAAAATGTGTACATAGCTTTCTGGTATATTAATAAATTCAATAACGAATCGTTACGTCATTATTGATAATCGTAAAATGTCTCCAATTGTAATTATTGAAATTCGAATTGTAAAGAAAATTAAATCAATTAGTCTTCAGGATATTAAAAATTGTTTGTTTGTCGAATATAAAGTTTATAACGCTAGCAAATATTGACCGCGTTTTCAAGATTTCTCAACGAAAAGAGATAGCGCGCTGTAATTTTGTAGGTGTGTTCTAGATCTAAAAGAATAAGATTCAGTTTGGTCAGAATCGGTCAATTAGGTCCAATGGATCCATAAACTAAAATATAAAAATTGTAAACTATAAAAATAGAAAGAACCGTTGCGTAGACGATTTAGACTAAAATTTAGCTAATGAAACTGTATATAGTATTTTATGTATGCTATCCATAAAAAATAGTTCAAACATTGATACTGAATCATATGTGGAATTACTAAACAATTAATTAACTACTCTACTAATTGTAACCTCGACTTATTAATGTTGTAAGAATTATACATGAATTTTGTATGTATTGCTTCCTAATTAATCTTTATTAAACCAATACTTGATTTGATCCCAGATTTATTATTAAAATCGATAAAACAAATACATTCATGTTTGAAATCTTTAACTTCCTATTGTTAGGGAAGTTAGTAGATTTATTCCGAACTCTTTTTTATGTTTAGAACTGCACCCCGCCTCCAGTGGGCTTCCACCACATTTTCAAAATTGCGTCAATTTTTGCAGTTGGTAAATTTTTAGTATTTGGCATGAAAAATTCAACAATAAAAAACAATTCAAATCTATTCAGTACAATTGCATGCCGGGTTTTTGCACTTTAATGTACTCCACTCTTGTTTTAAACATTTATCTCATGAACTACTTAGATTCTCCAGCTCAATTATTCCTAATTTACACAGATTATAATACGTACATATTATATTATAATGTATTGCACATGCTAGAATGACTGTATTTAACGTAGTAACTTACCTGAATTACTAGATCGCAGCCATTTTGGCCTTTTTTTTATAATTTAAATATATTTATTTTTGGCTATACTATCGTAACAAAACGCATGACCTACATTGATTATCTTACCATACGTGGGTTTTGTTATAAAGAAACAATAAACTAATTAGAGCAAGACTTATTCAAAAAATTATCTAATATGGTATACTAGTAGTTAATCATATTGAATTATAAACTTACGTATATATCCATTCCATATATTTATATATCTATATTATCTGTAAAACATATGAGTAATATAATGTTATATATATATATATATATATATATATATATATATATATATATATATATATATATATATATATATATATATATATATATATATATATATATATATATATATATATATATATATATATGGCAATGAGTGAGTAATATATTTAATTTTCATTTTCCCTGCTGGTACCTACATAAGTTCTATGTTGGTTTTATTATTATTGGTTTTGTATCAAGCACGTCAATATTTATATTATATAGGTATATCCTTAGGGAATATCCGAAAAGGATGTCCACTATTATTATCATCAATGTATTTTATTATGAAATGTAACTAATAATAAAAGATCACAAAAATGTACAGGCTGTCTGTTTCTTGAAATAATTTTTGTCATGAAATATTTTATAATTGTGGTCATATCTTTAGCTATGTGCTGAGTACTGTCATTGTTTGACTCAGGCTGTATATTGGCAGAGGTCGTAGAAATAAACCGTGGATATAGCCAAAGGTCTAATAAAATTTTAAAAGTTAAATAATTGTAAAATTCAAAAATGCGTTTTCAGGATACTATTTAAAGTCTACTTATACTATCACTGCCAAAGGTATACTAGTTTCTCATTTTGATATGCAATGTAGCAAGCTTATGATAAATCAAATACCCTTTTATCTTGCTCTCACAATACTGAAGAATCAAAAATCAAGATTAATAGGTTGCATGCACATTTATCATGCCATAAAGAATGTTTATTTGTGCATAGCTAATTGCTTGAAGACAAAATGCTGTGCCCTCAAAAGAGTTGAAGATTCATTTTAAAAATTAATTATATATAAATATTATAAAACAGAAATTATTGGAATTATAATTTCAAATTCTAATCTGGTATGTACGTATTTGATTATTTCAACGAATTTAAATAAGACTTAGTAAAAGTGAATTTTTTAATTACCTTTATCCATTTATTAGTTAATTTTTTTTAGATATTCCGTTTTTCTTTACATGATATAAACAATTTTTTGTATATAACATAAATTAATAAAAAATTTACATTTCTTCATAAAAATTTGTATTTTATATGTATTAGAAGACAACACGATCTATTATCTATGGAAATACAAAAAAAAAAATTGGCGGGTTTGAGTCTGGAGGATGGGTGTAACAATGATAAAAATAGCATACTATGATCGCATTTATGTTGTTGAATACATTTGCAGTGTAGGAAAAATAACAGTGCCTCTATAATAATTTCCAACCACCTTTATTCCACGTACAAATAAAATAGGTAAGATAGATTTTACGGAACACTCCATATTCACATATTTATATATAACGATCTTACCACCCTGTTTTATTCATATTGTCTTTTCAGTTATTATTAAATATAAATATGGTGAACATGAAATGAAGAGAGAGAGAGATCTAACGAGATCCACAAAGAATAGAATGAATGAAAGTTTTTCGTACATAATCAAACTCAGAATATATATCGCTCGTTTGGATATTTTATTCTTATAACACAATTCAAACCACTTTTGAGATTCGACACGTCTGAAAGTGAATGAAACAAGTTAGTATTCGAAGTGACCAAATTGTAATGAAATAGTTAACCGCTTGTCATTTACGACACATCACTAGAATTGGGAGTATAAGATGTCGCAAGCATGTATTATATAGAATTATATTTAACCGCCCAGTATGTTCTTGTTCGTTATGGTGGTGAGACGTCATTATTTCCCATGATAATTTTCTGAATGGATATTTTATTCTCGTTGTTAAGTTTTGAACGATATTTTGTAAAAAAAAATCGAAATGGATTAAATTTATTAATTTACTATAAGTATAAGACAATTACTTGGTCAATTATTATTAAACAAATATTTTTGTTTATAAAATTCGATGTAGTTTCGGAATTACATTCTAAGTTTTACCTCGGTGGTGTACATTAACATAAACAACAACTCTGTAGCTATTGTCTTCGTTGATACTGAAAAACTGTTTTACACAAATTTTTCTAAAGTTTGTGTTGCCCGCTTTAAAATAAACTGTATACAACGGTGAATAAAATACCAGTTAAATTGAATGTTGAAAATTATTCAAATGTGATGTTAATAAAGCACATTAAATGTATGCAAAATACTTATTAGAATTATATGCAGGTATGCTTAGCTATTTAAATAGTATGCAAAAATTGTATAAACCATGAAGTGTTGGGAATTGAGCAAAGCTGCGTAGGCCAATCAGCCAATGATCAATAAAATATCTCACAAACTCCCAGATTAGTCATGGATCATCTTATTCAAGACGACCCAGCTTCGTTGTACTATTATATTGGACGTGAAAAGATAAGGTAAAAAAACTGGATAACGAGGAAGAAAATCTACTCAAATAAATTAAATCATACGATAACGAGAAGATCGACATTTACATAGTTATCATTTGATATCAAAGCCTTACAAAGGTAAATTTACCTAATTAATATGAAACCTCAACAATTATCTTAACAACTTATAGAAGAAAATTTCAACGTGAACATATAACATAATTTTAATGCAGAAATTTGGTGCAAAAAATTGAATAAAAATTTTTTACATGTACTTCGAAGTATATGAAAGTATATAAAAAATTATTTACAACCGGACTCACCATTGTCTATTCCATATTTTAATCAAGGATACCAATTCGTATTTTAATGATATCTTCAATATCAATGATATTAAATTCATTTTTGTTCCACCATTGCTCCTCACCAGGAATTAGAAAAACATTCTATCATAATCTCTTTTTAGTTTATTCATTACGCATTCTGACCAGATGCTGTGTTTATGGTGTCTATTCAACGGCTAAAGAAACAACAGAACATTTTAAGGTTTTATTCATCCTTTAAAATTATTATATGGCAAAGGCGGCTGTAAATTTTTTTTCTTTTATTTTACTAGAAATAATGTTATTAAAAATTTAATAATAAAATCATTACACCCACAAATAATTTCTATAAATAATAATATATAATTAGTTATCAAATAGTCTCACAGATATAATATATATGGATTAGTCATGGTTGTTTTTCCTATACTGACAATGAATTATGCATGTAAACAACATGTAAACAACATGTAAACAACATGTAAACAACATGTATTATATTTTTACTTTTAGAAAATAAACATGTTTTGCACTGTAGTTATTCTTCTTTTATGGTTTAAAATTTTAGTTGTGGAGTTATTGGACCCAACCGACCAATTTGGCGCATTAACGAACTTAAACTCACTTTATATACCCAGTAGTCAACAAAATTTCAACTTTCTATCTGCTTTCGTTTTTGAGTTATCTTGATGACGAATGGATAGACATGCGGAAATAGTCTAAGAAGGTGATTTTGTGAACACCTATATCAAAATATTATTTGGGGGGGGGGTCAATTTTCTAAGATTATGAACTAAATTTAATATACTCTGGCCTATTGCTTATATGCCGAGTATAAGAACTTGATGGTTAAAGAATTATGAAGCGACTGAAATTTTAGCATTAATAAACAGACAAAGACACGCACAAAGCCTATATTTAAAATAAAAATGTAGGGCATTTGGTGATCTCAGGACTTATATATAAGATTAAATTTTTAATTTTGTTTTTAATAGTAAGTGTATACTGAAGAATACTAAAAAAACATTTTTGTTGATTATAAAAACTGTAGAGATCGAATTTTAAATATATTAAGTCCATAAAATATTTGTTTTTAAACATTAAGGTGATTGGAACATTATAAACATCATAGCATTCTTATCTATATACGGTGGTCACGTAACCTTATACAGCTACTGTGCACCGAGTCAAATTGCCAACAAGAATCATGTAGCGTTTGATTGGCATTGGCATAATAAAAGAAAATGTATAATTCATGTATAATTATATTAAATTGATTAGAATAAAAAAATTAAATAATTTAAAAGAAGTTGTATAATGAACACATAACTAACTAACTGTAAGATAATATTAAAATTAAAATATTATGCAAATTGATAAGGATAGAGTTATAAACAAAATATAACAAAATATAAATGACATTATGCAGAAATAAGTTATTATTTAGATAAAAAAAAATGAATCAATAGACAATTTTGAAAATATTTCTATCATTCAAACTTAAAAGATTTTTTTTTTTTTTTTAAATTTCTTAGTTTAAATTTTTTAAGTATTTGTAAATTGGTACAAAAAAAAAAAAAATCAATAAAACTTCAAAGTAAAATACAAATAAAAACAAGTGAACATTACAGCTAACAGAGTTAATTTTTTAGATACTCGATAAATGACTAAATTTCATTAATTTTTTTAGCAATCAGAGCAAAAATTGTGGAGAAATTTAACATTTACACATTTAATTAAACATTTTTTTATTAAAACATTGTTTATTTACAGTTTTCTTCTATTTTATATAGTTTAAAAGTCAAGGATCCATTGGACCCAATTGACCGATTTTGTTGATTCACGAACTTAAAGTCACTTTTAATTTTTAAAAATATTTCAGCAAGCTATCTCTGTTTTAGAGTAATCGTGATGACGGGCGGAAGAGCGGGTGGACAACTGGAAATGGACTAATTATGTGTTTCTGAACTATATCAAAATTTTATATCTTAATAAAAGGTTGCGTTACAAAGTTTAGACTAAACTGACTATATATTATATTTTGACATATTGTATGTATGTTACTTATAATAAACTGTAAATCTTTTGACAGCTTTCCTTATGAAATTTTTCATTCTATACAGCTTATGTTCCAAATATTTTAAAATGTAATTTACAAGGTAAATGCCAGTTAATTTAGGTTAAAATTAGCCCTATAATGTAATTTTCTAATAATAAAAACAAAAATATTATTTATGTTTATAAAATGTCCATATACATTTCTTTTCACAAAAATTATGCACTTAAACCAACTTACAAAAACCAATTATATTTTAACCTATTTATAAAAAGTGTTTTGCAGTTACGACATGTGTATAATGTATGTAGTATAATAATAATACCGAGTGAATTGTAAAAATTTGTCACTTTATGTCAGAGTATTTCGAATGTACTCTGTAAGAAAACGAGATATGAAGTGACCAGATTTCTCAGTATGAATTTAAACCGTTTATTGTTTGTAACATTGTAGAAACTAAGGTAATTTATGTCGACATGGCCAATGTACACTATTCAATAACACATTAATAAGACTAGAATGACCATGTTGTTACATATTACCTTTTCTTTATTAAGAAAAAAATCCATAAATAAATAAAATGGAAACGAGGAGGAAGAATAATTTCCAAAATTAACAAAAATGACGATAAAAAAACTTCATTGAAAATAATAAATATATTATTGACAAGCGAATGATAATAACTATATGAGTTAATTGTTTAGATGCTCGGCATATGATTGAATATAATTTCTTGGGCTATTTTCAAAAACCATTATAAAAATACTATAAATATCTAGTCTATACGGTTATATATACTTGTATAATAATAGTATGTATTTTGATTACCTATTTGTGTTTATTAGCCAAATTTGAGCTAAAATGGGTTAAGAATCCATTGGACTTATTGGACAGATTTTGTTTATTCACGAATTTTCATTTTGATGATCAGAATACGTCACCAAAATTTCAGTTTGCTATTTCCTTTTGTTTTTTAGGTATCGTAATGACGTACGGGCGAACGAATGGAGAGTCGGAAATGGGTTAATTAGGTGTTTCTATGAGCAACTATAAGAAAATTTGATTCTGCCGCCAAATTAAGGTAGCTAAAATTAAATTAATATACTTTGACAAATTATGTATGTCGAGTGTAAAAACGACCTTACAAACAATATAATTCGTTTGAAATTAAAATGAATAATTACATGTAAAAAATATATTAATATTCATAATTATTCAAAATTAATAATACAATTACATATTTAATATAAAACAATATAATTAGGAATTGAATAATGTAAGCTTGTTTCAGTCTATCTATCTATAAAGATAGACGAAGGTTTATTGTTTATTATTAACAATGACAAATTTTTGAAATTTTGGAATCGAGAACCACTCAAGAAGCATTCGTATGTCTTTAGCGTCTTTTTTTACACGTGAATCACTGGCATCAACATGCTGTTCAGTCGTATCCATCCTAACATTAGCAAGATCTTCTAATTTCTCACAAACTGTGTTCATTGCATGCATGCTGTAAACCCATTTACTGATTACACTTTGTTTTGTACTTCTTCCTCGAGCAATACCTCCATCTGTCTTCATGGCTTTCATCATAGACTGTTCGATAACCATGTCTGTAGAAGTTCCACAACTCAATTTATCTGAGCGTCTCACGGTGAAAAATCCTTCGGTAAATTTTTCGTAAACTTCAGGATCCATCGAGTCCTGTAATTGCATCATGTCTTGTAAATACAAGTGTGCAGATTTAGCATATGGAAAATGTCCTGACGAGTGGAAATAAGGTAACATTTCTTTTACACAACTTAAATGAGCTTTCCAGTCCCCCATACGCTCAGCTCTCAAAAATTCTTTTGCAAGTGAAACCATATTAAAATATTGTATCCAAAGTTGCGCTGTTGGTCCTCGTTCCTCAAAATCTTTCAATTTCATATTAAATTTATGAAGTAAAGCACCTGATACTTCATTATCATTTTCAATATCTGAATATGAAAGAGTGCTATCTAATATATGGTCCATATTTATGATTAAATCTGCTCCCATGATATCATTAATATCTATTGTTTTTAATATTGTAATTGCTAAAGCCAGCTGGAGTAGTGTATGTGCTCGAACAGCTCTTGCGTTAAAGCATGACCATTGAGCATTTTTTCTAATGACTTTGGTGCATAAATTTCTGAGAGTACTTCTTTTATCCCGCTACCTTGCATAATATAACCAATTGCTCCGAGATAAGACATGAGTAGATGAAATCCTCCAAGTCTGACAATAATCTTCGATACTTCAGAGCCGTCAGGTGCGGCTGATACAATTTCTCGAGCTTTCGCATACAAGGGTTGGTCGAAAGTCACGATGCATACAGTGTGGCCGTAACGTTTCGCGTTCTCTAATGCACAAAGTAAAGTCGTATAGACAGTATTATAGTTACTAGCTGGTTGATGGATGAATGGTAAAAATGTAATCTGAGATTTTGAATAATTTGTATGGTAATTTGTTAAGCGCTCAATAAAACCGTTCCAACCAGGTAATGATGTATTTTTCCACTTTCCATAAAACCATACTACATCAGAATTTTTATGAAAAGATACTGTTTCAGTTCCATATCCAAAATCTTGGACATATATTTTACTGTAACCAACTACATCACTATTCTGATAGATCTGTATTGGCACATGAGCTTTTGCTTTGAAGTGTTTTGCTGAAAGAACTTCTTTTATTCGTTGCATAGGTTCTTCTAGTAAAACAGAGTGCTTTGGAGTTACAATTTGAATTATACCCATTATGTGGAGTGAATTGTTACCATCTAGCGTATTAACATTTATATCAGCATTATCTGCAACGTATTGAATAAGTGTGCCACTTTCAGGTGGTAGGACATGAGGAAGAGGATGAAAAACTGCTGCTGACTCGTACATCAATGTATCATTATAAGAAGCACACAAACCAAAAGACGACAAAATTTGTATAAGACGCTTAGACCCGTACCTCCGATGAAAAAAAACTGAAAGACCTAACTGTAATTTGGACTTGAACGATCTTGGTCGAATAGCAGTCATGATACTATGACAAATATTGGTGCATACTAGTTTTAAATGATCGAAATTTGATCGTTTATTTTTTAAGATCATTTGCTCCAAAAAAAAATGTCAGTGACTGTGGGATGTCATTATTTAAATCTTCAAACATTCGACCTGGTGGAGGGTAGTAGGAATTATCAAATACCGAGGATTGAATATCTTCTCGAATAATAGATGCTGCTGCTTCTAGAGTTTTTAATCGTTCTTCTTGTTTATTAATTTTTTTATTTTCGGACCAAGATTGATTTAAAATTTCATGGTGACTGTTTATCAAACATACAAATGTTAACGCTCCCGGTTTTTCAGTGATAATAATTTTATCGCCATATTTCAGTTTAAGTCGCAGCTTAATAGTCCTGTTATCTAAAGTTAAAATTTTGCTAACATCTTTTAACTCAGCCAAAGTAAACTGACAGTCATTGCTACTCTCAATGTATGTAAATATTTCCTGCATTGCCAGATCTGTTGCTTCATCTTTAGGACGACCAACTGTACCGCCAGTAGTCGGTTTCAAAAAAGAAGTATAACATTCTTGGTGATACTTTGCTTCAGCAGCAACTAAATCATAGTCAAAGTCGATTCGAGCAACAACAGCTTTCGATATAGCATCGGAACGAGTTCGTGCTACTTCCAAAATTGAATGTTTGAATTGGAGTGTACTTACTTGACAAATTTTACTGCGACGATCTAAGGATTTTTTTCTCTGCAACTCTTCATTCAATTTATTGCCACAAAATAAACATAGTTTTTTAAAACAAAAAGCTGAATCACTTGAACGGGATCTAGTACGAGGAGGACTACTTACTGTAGATCCTGTAGATGTGTTACCTTCTTGTTCTTCGCGTTTTCTTTTGATGGCAGCAGCAATAGAACACTTCCGCGTATAAATTTTACGACAGTTGCTATGTATTGTCACAGATTTTTGTTTTTTAAGAAATTCCGAGTATCCATCATCTCTTTCAGCACTTGCATTAATCAGTGTCTTCATACCACGATCAACAGTTACAGTTTCACTTTCAGTTAAAAGATGAGTACAAATAAAACAATATTCTGACATTTTTCTTATAAAAATCTAAAACGCACAAAATAGGTTAAAAGATAGGTTAAGATAAGCACATGTTTTCCCTACGCAGTGGCGCTCAAGACTAACGGTATGTATTTCATATATTGGGCATGCCAACATAAAGCAGGTATACGACCCTAGCCACGCGGACAATAGAATAAAAGACAGATGTTATCCCAAGGTTATACTGACGTACAAATTTAGGAACGGGGTTTCATTATACCTGAGATTCTCGTAGTTTAACTTATATTTTACATAAGCAAGTTACAATAAATAATAGCGAACTTATTTTAGTTCTATTACACCTTTAGTGACTTTCATATGTGGCGTACGTGTGCAAAATAGAGGGATTACGACTGATCCAACTTTTCGGAACGTTATATCTCCAAAATGGTGGCTTTTAGGAAAAAAATTATTGATATATTTTTTGTAGAGAATTTTGTGATCTACAATTTTGTACTGGGGTAATTTTGCGAAAAAACTCACCGTTTCGCTAAAAAGCGCAAAAAACTCATTTTTTTGACCTTTGACCCCGTGCCAAATTTTTAGCACACCTCGGAACGATGAGGACTTTTGAGATTTTCTTTATAATGATGTTTTGAACAACTATGCCAATATTCAGCTTTATGGGAATTTATGTAACCTTCCTCCTGATTTTAGGCTTAAATAGACCGGATTATAGAGGAAAGTTGTTAAGAATATGTTATTATACTTAGAAAATGTTGAAGTTAATTAGAAATATGTGGCAAAACGACGTTTGCCGGGCCAGCTAGTCCAAGATAAATTTTTTTGCGGGCTTTTATTTTTTTGACAAGGCAGGGATGTTTTAACCGATCGATTCAACTTGCTTATAATTCCATTGCATTACATGCAGTCTTCGAAATATGTCCAATTCCAAGACTTCACAAAACTCTTTCCACATGTGAGATTGAAATTGTTTGTCTTGATCAGTGATGACATCAAGCATGGGAACTATTTTACAATACATAAATTATTTAGATTTAAATGAGCATTCCTGTGGACTACAAAATTCATGTTTGAAACACATATCCCCCTTAAAGACACGTAATAAAAATTTATGATGGGTCCTTAAGAGGATATACATAGCAAAGTCTGTTTGTATGTACTTATAAATAAAAAATAGATATTAGATTGGTGTATTTCTGTGACAATCTACATGTATACATGGGGTATAAAAATATCTAAACGAATAATAGTCTTTTTTTTCTTTTTTTTTTTATAATAATCTAATTCATAACAGAGAATTCAAACTATGTACATAGAAATAATAGCTTTAAATATTCCATATTTTGTATGTCATAGTTATTTCACACTTGTTATAATATTTCTCATTATTTTTATGTTTTCTCTCATCTTTATTCTGCTTATCCGATGGGATGATACACACGCTTACATAACTTAGAAGGTATTAAACCACTGTGGAGAATAAAATTCAAGCTCTATATTCTTGTAGGACAAGGAAATAGATTAAATTCACATGCAATAGTGTATAGGTGAGTAAGTTTCACACTGAAAATGTGTAAAATGTAACCAATTGTTATACAATGGTTAATTATGATGTTTGAGATAGAGTTTAAGTGAAAATATTTTAATTCTATGAAATTTATATGCTACTTCAAAAATATGGTCTTTTTTTAAGAAAAAAAATGTATAACCTTGTTTGATGTTTTTTTCAAAAATTAATCGTTTGAATTTATTTATGACCGATTATTTTAACACAGTTTAAGTATTATGTACGGAATTAAGAATCATGAAATAAATATTTGATCTTACCAGCGGATCCTAAAATATTATTTGATGTTTTCTTTGTATATTCTCAGAGTAGATTGTGTGCCTAGTAAGAAAGTATATTTTAAGAAAAAAAAAAATTACAATTAATATTACTAAGGACTAAAAAAATTGGGCCTATTATTTTCGCATGTTTATGCGACGTATAAACATTCGCGCAAGTTTCGTTTTGTAGCAAAGGATTTTTTTTTACACTTTCGCCAATTGTACTTTTTGATCACTTTTTCTTTATGATCAAAATTACAATTATTAATTTTTATATATTTTTAAATGTTTTGAATTTATTGTTTAATAATAATTTTTTTACAAAAATTCCCTACAAAGGAACGGTATTGATAAGACTTCATTTCCGCCACAGAAGAAAGTAAAAAAGTCATACGATATAATGTTTTCTTTATACGATCTGAAAGTAGACTCTATGCCTCATAAGAAAATTTTATGTTAACGCAAAAAGAAAAAAAAATACAATAATAATACTTAAGAATGATATAAAGAAGTCTACTGTCAGATGATATAAAGAAAACATCTTATCGTATGACTTTTTTACATTATTCTTTTATTCCTAGCTTCCTGTTATACTGTAATACGTTTACGCCGTTCCACCTTTTTTCACGAATCAGTCTTATCGATACGGAGCAAAAGATGTTACACATCAAAAACATTATAAATTATGATTTGCTCACCTATAAGCTATTTGTTGTTGGTAGTCTGTGTAGAGTAATATGGTGACAATCCCAGGAAAAAATGTTGTTATAAACAAGTACATTCAACATTCCATAGTGTTATATTTTAATATGTGTGAAACATTTTTAACAAAAGGGATTTAATTATATTAGGAACTCCACAAAATGTATAATTTTATACTCAATGGGATTTTATAAAATTTTCGTTTAATTTTATGGATTCATTGTTAATATTGATTTAAATTAATGTGGATTTTACAGGGATGAATATTTTAGCATATGATCCAAAATATCCATCTCTGCTTATATTAGGCTTTATTAATAACAAGTGACGATAACAAATAACAGAGATAACTGTTTAGATTCTCGACAAATAGTTCAGTATTTCATAGAATACTCTAAATATGTAGCTCATACAGTTTTAAATACATATATAATAATGTGTTGATATTAAATATATGATTATTAGCTCAATTGAGCTGAAAGTTAAATATAATTATATGCATACAAACAAAATACAGCACTTAACATTGTATTTTACAATTAAAATTGTTTTTTACGTTTTAGTCTACAACACCATGTAGAAAGCGTGCTTTTTTCATGTAGAAAGTGTATATAACAATAAATTATCTTAAAATAAAAATATTTTTATTATAAATAGATTTACTGATTGCTTCGTAATTATTTATCCATAATTAATTTGGAAAAATTACCGTTTCTGAATGTTTCAATTGATTGTATAATCATGAATGTAATTTGAGTAAAAATTTCATAGCTTCACGCCATTCAAATTACAATAAATGCCTATTTCGAACAATAATAACAAATTCAATCTTTTGGTGTCTCAGGCATCAACGCTACCAAAACGTAAATTAATCATCTTCACAATAGAATTGATGTTTTTATTATCAACATACATAATATGTCAGTATATTAATTTTAGTCTAAAGTTTGTAACGCTACCAAATATTGTGTTCATAGAAACACCTAATTATTCCATTTCCGGTTGTCCGGCCGTCATGTCCGTAATTCCGTAATTTTTGTCCGTAATTCATGAACAAAGATTTTAAGTACGTGAGTGAGCAAAACCAGTTCATTGGGTTCAATGGATCCTGAACCCAATGGACCGATTTTGCTTTGAAACTATAAATGATATAAGTAAAAATCGAATCTAAAAATGTATATTATTAACAACTTTTATTTGAAAAAATTTTTCGTTATGATTTTGAGATCAAATGTAGCCACAATTTGAGATCAAATTAAGCTAATTATCACATATTAGTAATTACCATACATATTATTATTTTATAAGTATAAATATATATATATATATATATTTATATATATATATATATATATATATATATATATATATATATATATATATATATATATATATATATATATATATATATATATATATATATATATATATATATATGTATACATATATATATATAACTGTTTAGACGGGATATTTATAGTATTTTATAAATTCAATGTGATGTTCAATCATTCGTCGAGTATCTGAACAATTAATTCTCAGTACATATAATTCACTGTATACAAAATATACTTGAAATATTCTATATACTCGAAATATACTTGAGATATTTGAATATTTCAAAAAATTCGGTCCTATACTCCATTACCCCCTATTCAATTTGTTATAAATAAATTATTTAATTTGAAAATATAATAATTATAATTTAAACGATTTAATATTCACCTATATGAATTACTATCACAGTTTAAAATAAAGGCAAGAAAACAGTGGAACTACCATCACACCACTTTGAACATCACATCAAAGCAATTATTTTTGCCATAAGCTTTCCTTGTTTGTTCTAATAATAATACTATAAATTCTTTGTTTAAAATACGATATTTGTGTCTTTATTCTTAATCCTATATAAACCAGACTATAACATTGGACTAATCCTTCTTCCCATCTTTGTCATTACAGTATTTTATACAATTTGGTTTTTGTAATTTTTTTTTTAATATAGGTGTATGTCCTCTTACTAGTTTTTTCATTATTTTGTGACAAGGCATGGTTTCAGTTGCAACATGGTGGTGTATTATTTCATAAGCTGATAGAATCTTTGATAGAATCTTCTGTATGTATTTAGCTTCTAGTCAGAAATTATGTTTTCATTCGACAATTATTTTTAAACTATTTTTATATTTTAACTGTGTTTCTATAAGATATGCAATAGACTTGAAGGCAAATCAGGGTAAATTACACGAGAGGTCAGAAAAAGGAGATGTTTAATAAAAATCGGTTCTGCTGTTTTAATGTAACTTTTACTTCAGCAGGTAGGATTTGATGCGGCATACCCTATATTACTTTAACCTTCCTCGATGTCGATTACCACCATAAAGATTTTAACTCCCTATACCAATTATTAAAGGTACCCAATGTGCTTTTCAGCATCGGCGAAACAACGTACGTGCGTGATGATCCATTTCATGATGATCCGATTAGAAGCCAGGATGTTAAAATGTAACAAACCAACAGCCACTCTTTCTTATATAAAATGGTAACGATTTATCGTAAGTAATATAAATAACAGTTATTTTTATATAAATTTTGTTTTTTCATAGAAAAAAAAATTGTATCGACTAAGACTTAACTTATTTTCAAATAGTTTTTTAATGCCTATTATTTTTTAGAGCCAAACTTAAAATATCTTAATGCATAATATCGTAATCGAAATTTTCATAGGTCATGAAATCGTTCTTTTAAACAGCATTGCTCAATTCATTTTACAACTTGATGAATGAATCTTTACAATAAAATAAGCCTGAAATATTTCGTAAAGTAAGATATTATTTGTATGCATACAAAGAATCGGAAGTTTTCGGGAGAAGGGGTACTGATTATTATAATAAGGTTTGAATTTTTCTTCAGAGGAAAGTTTTTTTTTTTATTTTTACAATCCAAATATCTGATGAATCGATACTTTACGTAATCTATAATTTTTAGTTTAATACAAGAGCATTTTGTAGCCTTGAATCAATATTATGTTAATAAGACAATATATGACAAATTGAAAATAAATGTGAGGTTCATCCCATTTCATAAAGAAAATTAAGAAAAGAAATTTCATTTTCAATACACACACACACACACACACACACACACACACACACATCTTCTAGTTGTTTAAGAATGGGTTATGTGTAAGTAAGTCTAAAATTGTTTTGCTATTGATATGACCCTAGAACAGCTAGCGCCTAGTAGAAAAATCGATGAAAATGTTGTATATTTATATATATTGTACATAAATTTCGACTTTATAATCCATTTCTGGGCATTCAGAATGAAACTTATATTAAGGATTTTTGTAATAACAATCATTTGAGTAAAATTTAATTTCTCTGTAGGTAATCGAATAATAACAAAATTATTAAGCTTTATTTTAAACAGGATTAAGACATATTTAACCAATATAAAGTATTATTGGAACTTGTTTAATATTAGGGCTCTTGATCTGGCTTTCAAACGTCGTAATCATCATCATGTTCTTTTTTAGTACGTTAATACTAGTAGCGAAACTATGTATAAATCGTTAATTTTTAAATAAAATATGTTTTCACCAGGGTGTTATGACAAATGAAAAGTTTGGTATGACTGCGACATGATCATTTTAAAAGTAATAGCATGCTCGTGATAAAATGTTTTCTAACTTACTTTAAAATTAAGTTGCAAGACGATAATTTAAAAAATGCATTTGCTTTTTTGTAATTAATGGATTAATTCTCGTTGAAAAACAATAACTTTTATAGATAGAAGTAATCCAATTAAAATAATTTCTTCAGAGGACAAATGAAAATATGTTCTGTATTATATACTCAAAAACGGATCAATTATAAAATTAAATACAATATATTCGAGACGATTATTATGAGTATTAAATTTCCAACCATTTCGATGATTGGAATCTTATAATTTCGAATTTTTCAACTCTTAATTTTTATTTTCCGTAATTGTCATAAAAATTGCTAATCTTTTTTAAATGCAATTTTTAAACTAGGATTTTTTTAACTGTTATTGTAATTAAAATTTTTTTTAAACATGTCGACATTTGGAAACTTTTTAATTTATTTTATTAATACCTAATTAGTGTTTAAGTATCGTCAATGTTATCGGATCTTATTGTATTATAAAAATTTTTTTAAATTAGAGCATTTGCCCTAACTGGTGCAAAGAGAATCAACTGTTTTTCAATTACGATCACTTTTACAAAACCATTCCTATAGCATTGTCACATTCTACATGCCACTAGACATCTCTGGCTGACTATGAAATTGGAGAATACAATAACACTAATACCAAAATTTACAATTCAATACAATAAGTCATGTCACCGAAATAAAGCTTGGAGAATAACAGAAAAATTTCAACTAAATTTTAAGTGATTTGAAACCGCGGAAATCCAAAAATTATTATGGTTAACTAATTTTTTAGCTGAATTTTATTATTTTAATGAACTTTTTTTGAAACTAAAAGGTCAAAATAAAGAAAGTAGCATTGTCAAATAGCATAATACCTGAGCAAGCAATAAGTAAGCTGTGAAAATGTATTCAATAACTTCATCATAATGACTATAACCACTGATTATAATAAAATTTAAAAAAATTTAAATTTATATATATTTGGATTCTAGCAGACCCGGTCGCGCGTTTCTGTGACAATTCGGAACAACCGGTATTTGTTGTGTGACATCCGGTATTTGTTGTGAGTTACCCGGTATTTGGTACAGGAAACCCACGACACGAAATTGTTATATATAACCCGGTATTTGATATGGGACACCTGGTAACTCGGTACCATGTCCCACGGGGCGGCTGTCTGACGGTTTTTTATGATCATACATAGGTCTAATACACATTTCGGTAAAGTTTGTAAAATATTATTTTAGAATGATTAAAATTTGATGGCCTTCGACAACCAGTCGAATTAGAAACGTTTATGGCGACTTTAACGTCACTCAATTGTTTTGCCTTCTCAGAACCTCTCCACTTAAACTTGAACTTTATGGTATGGTATAAAATTTTAAATTGACCTTTAAGTATTATTACGAATCATGCAATTTTGTAAATTTTTCTCTGCGTAAGAACCATTGTCGTACTTCAAGGAATATTCTTTAAAAAAAAAATAGCGAATCTGTTTAGCTGTTCTCGAGATTAGCAACACATTCAGCGATTCATTTTTATATTATAGATTACGTATAATAAGTTGCAAATAAAAAAACTACATAGAAACTGCTAACGTGAATACAAAAAAAAAATTAAAGATCAATTATTTCTTGAATAAGAGTAAGCGAATTCAAATCATGGTTTTAGTATTAATTAGTCTATTAAATATGTCGTTTAGCAAGGAACAATTACGTTTGAGTGATAGTTGATAATAAATAATTCATGAGAGTGATAAACTGAAACACAAATTTAATATTTTAATACAAGTTACCTACAGGGTGTAAAGTATAAAAATTAGGGTTTAAAATTTTAAATGGCTTATAATTTTTTGTTTCAAATCCTTGTTGTTTTTTAAGATTTGTGTAAAGAATACGCAGGGAAATTAAAAATGGAATTTTATTTTTCAAATAGAAACTTAATTATTGTCACGTAGAAGCAATACTAATTTATTGCCAAGTTCGCCAGAATTGATAGTCTGCCTCTTTGAAAGATCGGTGCCATAAATCAGATATTTTCTGGAGTCATGCAATATGTTAAAAATATCATTAAAGTTAATAATATTGCTCATTAATATTTTGAAACAATAATGTTAACAGTTTAGTAGTAATAGAAGCAAAAAATATAGCATTTAAACATTATAATCTTACGCCATCTTGAATTTATATATTTTACACTCTAGCAACCGCAATAACATCGTTTTTTCCGAGTTATTATATGATTCAATATAAAGTGCCACTGATCATTCTATAAAATTTTCTTCACACAAAGTAAGCGTAAGTTATATTTTTGCAACCGCAATAACATCATTTTTTTCGAGTTATTATATGATTCAATATAAAGTGCCACTGATCATTCTATAAAATTTTCTTCACACAAAGTAAGCGTAAGTTATATTTTGAGGTTGGTTTCAATGTATTCCATTTTTCCAATTCATTAAAATCCAAAAATCATATATCATCTTCTATCCACACAAAATATATAAAAGAATTTGAAGAGCTTGTATTTAAGGTTTAAACGTAGTAATGCTCAGATTTTTTTGTATAAATTTAATTCTAATTTTAATTTAAAAAAAACTCTCCAAGACCACATAAGAATTGATTTAAAAACATTTTTTTTTATTATACTTCTTTTGAAAATACTTCATCTTTTTACATGTACATACATTTTATGAAAACAAGTATTTATACTCATGTTTACCAACTGAAAAACAAACTAAAATAAAATTATTTTGAATTGTAAGTATAATAATAATATTGTTACAGCAAACAACAGTAGTAGTAGTACACCATATTTTTTTTATTATAAAAGTTTTTAATAAAAACGTGATTTCATTTCATTCAACAAAGAAAGAACACAAAAAAATATGAAAAAATAATATAGAAAAACATTCGTAAAATGTCTATTATAAATGGTTTTACTTAATCTTGCTTCTTTTTTTTTTTTGTGCAAGAGATAATTTCAACAATGTATTATTTTTTGTATTTATAATTATTATATCCTACAGAACGGTTCAGGATTCAAAAGTCCATTCATTATTTATAATTATATGATACACCATCTCTAATATAGTTATATAATTAATTAGTAAGACGGGCGAATCTCGTTTTCGCCCTTATGCCGATTTAAAAGACATCATGGACTTGACATTACTAAGTATAAAACAATAATTTACCTAACCGTAGATGTCTTATCTCAAATCCGGTATGATTAATATTGTTCACTTGACTACACCTTTCTGTAGCTAGCCCCCCAATGGTCAAATTTTTGAAATTTATTTTACATTATTCGTTTGCTCACATTTGCAGGACTTTTTTTCGTTTGCACATGCTCATTTTTGAGAAAATTGAAAAAAAATATTTTGAGGTCCAAATGCACATTAACCCTATTGGGAGAATTTTGGAAATTTTTTTATACACGTTATGACTTTTGGTGTAAGAATTCTTTTTTTAACGCTCCTAGAAAGTTGGTGCTTGTGCAAACGAAAATAAAGGGTGTGCAAACGATTCATGTAAGAAAAATCGACCATTGGTGGCTAACTTCACTAGTTCTGAACTACCACTCCGATACTGCTAAGATATTTAAAAAGTTAATAACTGAACAGGGGTGTTAAATTAATTTAGATATAAGCTTTTAGCTATGAAATAAATATTTAGAACCAACGAAAAAAAAATCTAGTGCGGTTTAAATGCGATACTTTTATAACTAGTCAAATAACAAATATCATTGGTTGTTCACGAGACTGGCCAAAATTTTAGTTGTCTGAGATTTTATAATCATAAAAACTGTTATAGGATTTCAAGGACTAGGTAATAATACCAAAAAGTACTCCTGATTTTAATCGTGTATTTTTGTCACCCGAAAATCAATAGGTAAATATCATTAAATATTTTGGAAAATGTAGTCATTTATTCAGACTTGAAAATAAACAAGGCAATATAATTATTAACTTATGGTAACTAGGCTAACTGTGTGACGTTACTTTTTCTACCAATTCACTCTAAGAACCTTCGTTAAAGAACTTTACTCTAAAAATAAACCAAGATAGTAGAAGTTTTCTATCGAATGGTAAACATTAATAACTGATTCGGAGTCCGAATTCATAATTGCTCTTTTACTTTACATTGCTCTTGGAAGTAAATTTAAATAAAACCTTAAAATAAAATAAAAAAAGTTGGTCATAGGCCAAAATTCTAATAGCAAAATCCTATTCTGCCTCAAAGTACAAGTAGTAATAATCTACAATACAGTTAGAACCATGTATGATACAAACACGCAAAAATAGTGAGATTGAAGGCATTGCACATATTACAAAGTATCTATAGTTGATAAATAAGCATCTATTGTGTAGTTAGTAGCATATACACCTGGATATTGGTAGGTCCCGGGTTTGATTCTCGACAGATGTCTATTATTTTCAAATCGTTCCGCCCTTCACAGTAAACAGTAAACTTTGCTAGAGGTATAGACACAAAACAATAAATTTCATGAGAACCCACAACATTTAAGCTCCTTATCACACCTAGAAGAAGATTCTACATATAAGTTTGTTAATAAAAAATACATTTTCTGGAATTAAATTAAAAATAATATGTTTTTATAGAACAACAATAAAGAAACTGAAGAAAAGTTGATTTCCTTCATTAATTTTCAGTTATACCAAACAATGTTGGCTAGTTTTTCATTTAAAAATAACATCATGGTCGAAAAGTTGACCGTAGTAAGTCCTCCCTGATAGCAATAACACAGTTTAAGTGTATTTAAAAAAACTCTTAGTTTTCAAAACTCTAAAATTAAAATTAATTGATACAATTACCATTTTAAAATATATAATATTATAACTATTAATAACCTCATCTTAATTTTGTTTGTAGAATATAATTTAGTTGAAGAAAAAAGGTTTTCAAAAATTCTTGGAAAAAATTAATATTATTACTTTTTTTTTTACCCAAATAAATGTAAGACTTATTCTTTTAGATTTGTGCGCAAATTTTGACAAGTTTTCGACTTAAAATAATGTACTATCTTAAAATATATAATATTATAACTAGCCAATAACCTCATCTTAATTTTGTTTGTAGAATATAATTTAGTTGAAGAAAAAATGTTTTCAAAAACTCTTAAAAAAAATTAATATTATGACTTTTTTTACCCAAATAAATGTAAGACTTATTCTTTTAGATTTGTGCGCAAATTTTGACAAGTTTTCAACTTAAAATAATGTAACACCCTCGTGGATTTAATGTTAAATTAAATCATTTAATACATGAATGAATTAAAACATTTAATACATGAAGTCTGTATAACAACCTATTAAAATAAAAATCCTAATAATTATACCAAGCACGGTGTGGGTAATTTTTGATTCTGAATCTATTGAAAAGTATAGTGGAATTTTAAGTAAGTCACAAGTAAGTAAATAAAAAGTGTATAAAAAATACGTACATCCAATTTTGGAGATATCTGATACAAACGAAAACATGATCTTATACAAATTAAATATTATGTTACAAAATTAAATATAATGTCACAAAATTAAATATTTTATGAAAAAAAAAAAGTAAAATAGTTTTTTTAATGCACAGAATCGTAGATTAGTGGTGAGAGAACATGTTTTCGAAACATAAAGACCAGTGTTCAAAACCAGTAATTCATTTTTTTTATTAAAAAAAAAAATTTTAATTTTTAGAAAAACAATGATTTCTTCCAATGGGAAAAATGAAACATTTCTATAAACTATACAGTGTATTTCAATAATTCCGAAATGCAAAATCGTCTAGTTATTGCAATAAATAAACCAAATCAGTAGTAGTTTTTTATCGAAAGGTAAACCTCTTTTACCAGATTCTGTATTTTCTTAAATTGTGCAATGTTTTTTATTCTTTTATTTCGAAATCAATTCTATTTAAGACGTTATGGGCTGTATAAGTGCTTGTGGTTTTTATAATTACTTCAAAACAAAAAGGAGGGTTTAATATTATCAGCTATTTACTAGATGTAAACTTTGAACAAAAGATAAACCCATATATACAAACAAACATATCTATGTAGTTATAGACATTATAATGTTAACAAATAAATGTTAATGTGAAATCTAATGCCCATTTAAACATTTGTATACACAAACATATCGAAGAAAATCATCCTATTCCATTCCATATACAATTTGAAACTATATCTGTGAAAATGAATGATTGTTAATCTTCAGCACACTGAAATATTCATTAAAAGCTTTTCTAAATATCTATCCGATGTCAACTATTATTGTAGCACAAAACGTTTATGTTTGAAGATTCTCATATCCATTTCTATGAACTGAATATGCTTCTTTCATTTACAGTATCTTTCATTATAAACTGCCACTTGAATTTTTAAAAATAAATAGAACACTAATGTGTGAAAAATTGTAAATTTAATAAATCGAACAATTTTGTGACAAAGTGAATATTGTTTTTATTGAATAATGCATCTTTGATGTGTAAAAATGTGATAGGTACATTCTTTTTATATTTAAATTATTTGATTTTGGATATTTAAATTAATAATTGTTCCATTTTTTTACCAAAGAAATAACATTTTACAGAAACCGAACAAAAATATATTCGGGTATCTGATACCACTAGCTACTCATTAAGATATCATAACCAAAGTAGAGGTCGGCAATCCAAACAAACATACTCCAAATTTCCACTGCCTACTATTTCTGCTCTGCTCAATTATGAAAGCCAACAATTATTGACCTTGATTACGCGTTACGTTAACCAATCATCCAACAATAATTTACAACTTTATTTAAATTATCCCTTAGAAGATCAGATAATAACTGGGTCCAGTTGTTGTATGAGTTAATTGTAGGCTAAGTTAACACCAAGCATGTATCATTAAGAAACTACTACAAAGGCACTATTCCGGCCATAAAAATATCACAATCACCAGAGAGAGGAATAATTGAAATAAAATCATAAGGCATGTTGTTTAGATACTCGGAAGAGCTACATAAACTAACTGTACAAACTATTAGATAGAGTGAAGATATAGTGAATGTTATTTTTATAAAATTTCTTGATGAAGACTCTGTATACAATAGTTACCAATAACGTAAATTTATTTATTTGTATTCATGATATACAAACAATAACGGTATTCCCTTTCAGATTTATCTTCTCAGATACAATGTTTATTCATAATATAATTAAATTTTACACGACAAACGTTAAAACAGTACCTTATTGAATTGTAATACAAACACTATCGATGACTTAATCTAAGAAATATTTAAAAAAGGATCGAGTCATACAGCACACGCAGATGATGCTTAACATATGACATATTACCTTATAAATCAGCAAAATTAACATTATATCCTGAAAAAATGTTAATCTAACAGGTATTATTTGACTAAAATACTCTGGCAAATTATGTCGAGTGTAACTGGCGTTACAAAATTTGAACTAAAATTAATATACTCAAATATGTTTTGTATTCCGTGGATAAAAAATACACCGACATATTGAAAATTGTATAGACAAGTTTTTTACTTCCAAAAATGGGCAATGTTTATTATTATTACTTTTTGTATTACTTTATTATTAATTATTATTATTACTTTTTTTTTTTATAATTATTAATGAGAACTCTAGGATTTTTCGAATAAACTTCGATTTTTCGCCAATTTCTTAGATCAAATTATTTTGTATTTTATAAATACGTATTTCGACTACAAAGTAGTCATCATCAGTATGAATTAGCCAGTTGTAATGGTTCTTTGAGGAGATGTTATTCGTTGCTAATTTGGTGACGGTTTAAAAGCATCTCCTCAGAGAATCTTTACAACTAGCTAATTCATACTGATGATGACTACTTTGTAGTCGAAATACGTATTTATAAAATAAAAAATAATTTGATCTAGGAAATTGGGGAAAAATCGAAATTTATTTATTATTACTGTTTATGAAGCTTTACAGGAAGTCAATGCGGATATCTTTTAAAGTTCTTAAAAATGAAAGTTTCAACTCTTGGTCTTAGGAAAGTATATTGAGAATTCTCAACGCATTGTAATGCTAAAAAAATGTGAAAAAGGTATGGTGCCTTTCCATCTTCTGCATAGCTAGATAACGAATGGAGACACTGAGGTGCAATTTTGGTGACGTATTCTAGGCATAGAGAGTAAGTTTATGAATGATCAAAATCGATCGATTAGATATTCCATGACTGAATAATAAAAATTCCAGTCCAAAAATAAACCAACGAACAATTCAACCAACATTTGTTTGGAACATTTTTTCGTAAGCTTTTTCACAAAAATTTCTTCACAAAGGCTTCGAATTATGTATTACAATACAATTATTATAAATGTATTTCCAGCTATATATTATTTATAATTTTCAAATGCTTTCAAATAAGGATATTTGTTACGGTGATTTTATATCTATGCTGCCATTTCCGTTTCTTCTCAATGCTTTTTGAAACTCAAACCAATGGTTAGTTTTTTAAGAAATATGCTTATGAATTGCAAAAATTTGGAAAATATATGGAAAAAAGACTGTAACTAATCTTAAGGCATGAACACACCCATTCATTTATCAGTCATATTTTCCATGGTAGGTTGTCGAAGGACGAAGATTGTCGAGCAAGGACCGAGGTGTTTTATGAATCTGGTTTATAACCCATAAAACATGACTCATGTGGTTTGGCATATGTATATTTTGGATGAAATAAGATGAACTTCGTAGTGCCGAGTTCATTACTAAAAAGAAACATATTATTAAATTGGGGATTACATTCAGCAATTTGGAGAGAGTTCTCAGGTGAAAACCTCTTATTTCAAAGATTTTAAACAATTTCGTATATTTACATCTTGATTCTCTAGCCGTCGAATCGACATCATGAACAGAGCATCCAGCACTTAGTCAATATAAGAAAGTATGGATAAATAAAAAATATTGGTATAGAGTAACTATAGAAGGTTAAAATATATTAAACCCGTCGGTTGTGAATGCTGATGAGAATACAAACTTCTACTATTAATAAATACACGGAATATCAATGATGATTAAGTAAAAATACTATCCAAGGTTGCTGTAAAGTAATCATTTGCTATTAATATATTTCTACTTTAATATAGTGCTGTTATTAATGTAGTTGTTAAATTTATCGAATTAATATTTCGATCGTTGTTTGCTAAGAGACTGAATATTATTAAGAATGTATTTACTTTATTAAAATGACTCGCTGCCCCGAACAAATATAATAAACTTCGTTTATTATGAGAAAATAGGTAGATTGGTATCGACCTCTGTGGACAATGTTGCCGGTATGATAAAGCAAATTTTTAATTTTTCTTAAACAATATTTTATATATTAATAGTTAAGCTATTAAGCCATTATTTGGAGCCACTCAATATTATATCAGCTTCAACTCATTTTTTTTTAATGTGACTTCTATGTCAATGAATATTTAATAGAAACGAAATATTATAATATAAAATATCTCTGTATATGTTACGATAGTGCTTTGTAGCTTTTGAACGATAAAAAATTATTAAAAGCTAACCACACTTTTAACTCACTCAATGTTTTTTTTTTTTGCCAAGGTTCATACATTTTAATAGTCAATGTGCATTTACTTCTCACATCATTATATATTATGCTTATGCATTCCTTTACTGCAACATATTTGTAGAATAATTCTCTTTTGTACTGTAAAATACAAATTTGTTCTTTGTGAATTAAATTAACACAGATATTATGAAAATATAATATAATATTTAAAGGGTTCCATAACATTTATGAGATAAATTATCGATAATTTAATATTATTCATCATCCGAATATTCTTTTCTAAAGTGAACATAAAAGTGAAAAACTTCATTTACTGTTAAAATTTTTTCTCGCCCTAAACATTCAAAATAATCAATTTAAACAATTTAAATCAACGATGAGGGTAAAACTACATTATAGAACTAAAAAACTTATTCCCATTTTCTAAATTTCATCAAAATTTGATTAATGGCTATATGGCTGAATTAGCTGAAGCCAGTTTTAATAAATTAAAAAAAAAAAAAAAAAAGATTTACGAATATTTATTTAAAAATACTCACTATCGAATAAATTTATTTAAATAGATATCTCTGAAACGGCTTGATTGATTGAGTTAAAATTTAGATACGATGTAATAAAAATCTATTTTCTGAATTTATATAGCATAAAATTCTCTATCGCACCAAACTGATTTTATTTTCCTTACGTTTTTTAGTTCCAATTTTTATAAAATTACGATGTTTCAAAGTAATCAATTTTGGCACAATTTGAACTACTAATATAAAGTTATACCACATCCATAATATATTTAATCAGATCACGACATTTCGGCATTTAAAGGGGTAAGTGTCGGGGGCTAAATCCTTACAATGATAATTGTAAAATGAGATGAAATGAAAATTACTCAGGAAGTTTCAGTAAGTCAACACACATCAACATTTTTTATACTGAAACAAATAACTTTTTGGAAGTTGGAAGTAAAAACTGAATTCATTTCATCACACATTTGCAGCAGAACTTAAAAGTCTAATTGTTAACTACTTTGAGTAAATAGTAGGCGTCCAAATTACAAACAAAACACTGATGATAATTGTGTTTCTCATAATAATTGTCTTATTGGTCAGATGCCTGCGGCTCTGGTTTTATTGGGGGTGGGCGATTTTATTATAGTAAAATGACCAAACCCTTATTCTGTGGTATCCATGCCTTTAATCTTTCCAATTTTCAAATTTATTTCCAATTAACATAACACTGCGATTAGAACATTATTCAAATAAGAGCTTTACTTGTATTAACACAATTTGTATAACACATTAACCCAAAGCTGACTGTTGTTGCCTGTCGATTGCCATCTATCAACATGAGTCAATGTATTGAACATTGTGGTCGTCTAACAATCAACAGATCGGCGCGGCCTGTAACAGGCAACATGGGGTGGATAGACCATAAAACTACGTCTTAACGTTAACCATAATTTCTCCGAATCATGGTAGAATAAAATTCCCGTATAAAAGAATATAAGAAAAACTAAGTTGAAACAATTATCGGGTAAATGTAGTTGTTGCACGGTGATGTTTGCCTTATATACTCGAAACAAATACATAAGCGATGGATAAAAAGTTACTAATACTCTCACGCGAGTTGTTATTGTTTCCCGAAAGTTAGTAAATATAGCATAATCAACACTATTCAACTAGTACAAATTACATTTAATTTCTCGACCATTGACATATAGCACCCATCTCCAATTTAGTGGGAATTTTCTTTTCCTTTTACGATTCAAAGAAATTATTAAATAAGCAGCTGCTGGTTCTGTTTGAAATGATAACGTGATCCAAACTGACGTTGCCAGAACGAAATCACTTTAAGCGCAGGGTACACTCATGAACAATAAATTGCTTGCGATATGGGCAACGAAATACCAACTTCGGGGACTATGACTACCATTTTAATTCAATACTAATTGATTGCTTTTGTTTATAATAGATAGTGGAATAAAACCTATGTATTGACGGTATACAACGGAAGCTTGTAATTGTGACAATTGTAACCATCAGATTTCACGACCAAAGTGTTCAGCTCTCACTCAAGTTTTCTTAATTGCTTCAATATTTCTAGCGTTACAACATTTGACTAATATACCTACGCCAAGTATAAAAATATTGGATATTGCTTTACAATCTATCGGTTTACCCAGCTATAAATGAGAAAAAAATTTGTTGTACACTTGACATATTTTCATACTTGTAGACATTCTTTCACAATGAATATTTTTTAACCTAAATAGGTACGTAATCCATCCAGTTTTCTTCTGCATTATTTTCTACAAGTATTTCAAAGTCATTTTTAATGGATATGGTTTAATATTATATCTCCGCTAAGGTAGCAGAGCAAAGTATTCAAAATTTAGGTAAAATATGATCAAATTTTAAGAATTGAGGTGCACCATAATAATATAAAGTAAGTACTAAGATTAGGTTCTTTGTTGGTGCTTTTATGGCGTGCCTTCAATAATTCAATTTAATAAAAATTACCAAAAAAACATGAATCACTGCTGAAAAAATTACAAACTAGCATGTTTTTGATAATTTTTTTTTTAATTTGATTTATTGTCTAAAATCATAAAAGCTAGTTTTAGTACTGATATTATATTACTATAGTTTTCATTTCAATAATTCTCTGCCAACGTGTTATCATGGCAACAATTCGTCTAAATTACTCAAGTTTTTGGTATAAAAAATTTGAGCACCTTTTTTAATTTTAAACCATCTTAAAAGCACTCAAAAAACCTAATTATGAACATATGTGAATTAAATTTTTTATGTCTATATCTGTTAGTTTAAGTGATCACTGGCAACAAAACTCTATTTTAGCAGTGATTTATGTTAGTGATTCCGTGTAGTGATTTTTTTTCGGTAATTTTGATTTAATTGTTTTATTGAATGCCCATCATTAACGAATCTAACAAGCATATTATTATGGTTCTTATATTATATTATACAAGTTATTTTTTCAATTTGCTCTGCTAGCGTATAGTAGGTTTTAGTTCTACCGACGTGATCTCACAGTAACAGTGCATCTTAATGGCTCAATTTTCTGAATTAAAAATTTTGGCATCTTATTTCATTTTACAGCAACTAAAAAACATCTAAGTCTGAGTATATTTAAATTATAATAAATTTTGAATACTTTGATATGCTAACTTGACGGATATTAATATGATTCTAATTTTTGACATATTATATTTAATATATATGGAGCAAGGTCTTGACATTTTCGTTCAACATTCAAATCAACTCTATAATATTTTTATTCAAATGTAGGACTCGTTATTAAATATCAACATTTATGGAATAAAGTACAACAGTTAATACAGGTGGTACTCATTAATATATGATGAAACTCGAATGTATCTTATCACGATTGAATTGATGAAAAATAGCATGCCAAACTCTGCAGTGTGGACTTTTTACAATTAACATTTTAGATATATGTCCAGTTCACTTTAATATAATTTGTTTGTAGTAATAATAATTAACTGATTAATTTACAAGTTTTTTCCTCTTTTTTTTTTTATACATACATAATATTTGTTACTCTCATCGGTCAAAGTCAAGAAAACTTTATATGTATAAAAAGTGAGCTCAAGACCCATGGATCTATAACACCATAAGCATGTTTCATAAACTGGTAAGTTAAGCACCCAAGTTCTAAATTGATTAATTAACTCATACATGATAATAATACATATGAAGCATATTGTTTTTCTCAATTTTCCATCTACAAATCTTATATATTTAAATGAGCAACATATATATATATGTACATATATGTATATATATATATATATATATATATATATATATATATATACATGTATGTATATATATATATATATATATATATATATATATATATATATATATATATATATATATATATATATATATATATATATATATATATATATACAACCCAACCCAACAAAACAACACAATAAAGTGAATAATATTTTTCAAATAAGATATTGTTATTATAATTGTATAATTTTTTATAATGTAATGATATATTTGTTTAATATTAAAAGTCATTGGAGTGGCTAAGTGCTAGCGTGCTGGACTCATTTTCCGCCTCGACGTAATATAATTTCCAAAAAACACAATTTATAAAAAAAAAAAAAATATCGAACAAAGCTCGGTCATCCAGGTACTATTGTTTTATCAACCATATTATTACATATAAAGAAACTATGAAGGTACTTTGCAAATTATCATTTTATAAATTTTTATACACGACATGGTTAAAGCATATGTCAATTTGTCCGTTTGTCCAACCGTCTGCCTGTCCCGGAATAAACTCAAAAAAGAAAATAGTGTCGAGTGTCAGCAGGCATTCCTTTTACATCGCTGATACAAATTATCATGCAATTCTGACAATTTATTATCATCCGCTTATGAATTTAATATCACGAAAATCAAGTTAAATTGAACATTTATTGTCCATTACCAGAGTTAAAACACACTAACTCAAAAAGTATTGAATTTTCGAATAAAATTTCTTTTGTTTAAAACTAGGAGGAGTTTTATCGATATCTATGATTGATTTTAATATTGAAAAACATAAAAATCGAAGTAGTTTTGAGCTATTCCAAAATAATTTCCTAATTTTTTTACACTAAAATTACTGTACAAAAACACAAAATATAATTTGGGCGTAATTACAGCCCGTTAAAGGTGCTGATTCATTCAAAAAAATTTTAATGGTAGTATTCAGCGTTGGATAGTACAAAAAAGAACAATATTTCACAGAATATTTAGAGGATCCTTGTTAATTATTTGAGAAACATGGGTTATATGTATGAAATTAGAAAATCCATGGGTCTCGGGATATTCATGGAAAGTCTGATATTTTGTGAAAATCGTTCCCTCTCGTGCTGCTCAACAAAATAAAAAATCGTAAAATTAAGAATAATATTAGTCATCAAGAATAATATTAGATGGTGAAGAATATGATGAGTCATTTTGAAGGTTCTAAACTATGTTCATCCCGAGATATGGAGCAGTACCAAAAAAAGTTTTCCTCCTCAACCACGCCTTGCTCGTAAAAATTTTGAAAAAGTTACCACTTTATAATATAAATAAAGATATAGAAATATAGATGAAGATGTAGATAAAAACTTTATCAAAAATAAATGTAGCGGTTTAATCTTAGACAAAAAATTTCAAACAATAACAAATAAATGCTACCACTTAGACTATAGAACTATATCTGCTAAAAAATATTTTTTAGTATTACATAAGCTATGCTTTTCATGTACAATCTATAACTTACAATCTAGATGAAAGTTTGAGAATTTCTCAGCAACTCAATTTGACTACAGCACTTTAAAAGCTTATATACTAAAAATCTTGTAGCATGATATGGAATATAAAGAAGAAAAAAAGTTTTTGTTTTACGTTGAAGCTGCTTTACTGTGGTAAAAATGATCCATTGGTTCTATTTTCAATTAAGTAAGATTACAACTTACACAATCCAACAAAATGAGAAAAAGTTACGAAATAAAATTACACACAAAGAAACGAACAAATAAACAACAAACAACCTGGTAATGTGTGTTCAGTTGTATACAATATTATTATACAATGGCCCCAAAACTAAATGTAGGTTTTATTCGATAGTTCTTTTATTCTCTTTATTTATTTAGGTGTGTATTTGAAGAACATGTAAAACAATCTGTGCAATTTGATAGTTTAAGTATAGATTGATTTGCTTACTTTAGTTTACAAAGTGGTAAGAAATTTGAAAATTAGTATGGAAAATATACTTCAGCTAAATTAAATGACCCGAGATGATTTGTTTGCATGAGTATGTATGTATGTGAGTATGTGTGTATGTGTTTTTATTAAAAGGGGGATTTTTTTTATGGATTCCAGGTATATCGCCTGGATATGTGAAAACTCGACGCAGCGTCATCTAAAACTCAACGCTAGCGCCCAAACTCACTAAACCCTAAACCCGTTTTCTTCTCTCCTCTTATCTCTCATGAAAACCGCCGGCAGGTATTACTTCGTGGGGGCAGGATATAACTATTGCTTTTCCTTCTGGTGGCTAAGGTGTTATCTTCCTTCATTCTATCATGTGTAATGTGATCTTGCTCTTTCGATTGAACGCAAATCTGTGAGTACTTCTGTTGCAAACGTGTTGGTAGCATTCCAGGCAGCCTCTGATGATAACATTGCTTCAACTAGTGAATCTGGTTGCAATCTCTAGTGTGTGTGTGTGTGCGTTTTTTTTTTTTTTTTTATATAGCGAAGGAAATTCTTTTATGAATCTCTGGCTTAGATGTTTTGCCTGGTATGTCGGACTCGAACATTAACTTAGGCTAATACCGACTAAAACCTGCGCTATCCTGAACTCTGATCCCCCACGGTATCCGCCGTTAGGCATTACTTCGTGGGGGGGAGGATATAGCTACTGCTCTTTCTTCTGGTAGCTAATGTGTTATTTTACCTTTCTTCTAGTTGTTGTCATTTGCCCTTTTTCTTTCGATGGAACGCAAGTATATAAGGACTTCTGTTGCAAATTTGCTGATGGCGTTCCAAGAGGCTCTTGATGACAGCATTACTTCGATAACTGTCTCTGGTTGGATACTCCGGTGTAAGATAATCTCGAATAGATCACGCTGTCGATTAAATCGTGGGCAGTCAAAGAAAACATGCTCCGCATCTTCGATTACTTCTGGGCAGGACGGGCACTCCGGGGAATTAACGTGCTTAAAACGGTGCAGATAAGCCCGGAAACAACCATGTCCTGATAACATCTGCGTGAGATAATAGTTGACTTCTCCGTGACTACGGTTCAGCCAGACATCAACCCGTACACTTACACTTACCCTTGTCCACCTGCCCTTGACAAACACTGGCGAACATTACAAAAAAATTAAATAAATTCTATGTTGCAGGTCCCACGTTTTAATTGGGTTTCTTTTTAGTTATTTAGTTTTAAAATCGGGTAACTTTTTGTAACTCGTTTTCTCAACATTTTCTTTCAAGTTTCCTCTCTAATTATTTTTTAAAAGTTACCAACCATAAACAGCATTTTTACAAACAAAAAAACAAGCAATGGTTTTCGAAATCATGCCTTCCGCTTTTCTAATCGATGGTGATTATTGTACAATTGAGAACCTCAAAAGACAGATCAATGTCTATAGATAAATAAGAATAGATATATAGGACCAATATTACTGTATGTAATAATTAAATAACATATTGTCTAGGTGTAACTCACAGTACATGAGTTACGTTATTTAATTTATTTAAATTTCTTTGCTTTTTATAAAACTTATTATTTTAAGAAAATAATGTTAAGAAAATAAGCTTATAATCTTAACAAAGAAACGAAAATTTTCGTCAAATTAACCGACTTTTTAGGAACCTTACTATATTTACCAGGCATATTTTATTAAAGCCATTGTTTGAGATGAACTGTTCTATTTAATTTGAACGATCACACAACGATGTATATAGTTTTATTTCATTTAAAAGATTCCACGTGTGTTTATATATATAAGAAGTTCGAATGTTTTACGAAACTAGAGACATATCATAGACACACAATTACTACAAGAGCAATATCAGAAATCTTTAGTTTTAATAAATATGACTCTTTGTATAAAAAAAAGTGTGAATACTGTTCGGATAGCGTGGTAGTTTTATTCGAATAGAAAATTTCGAAAACTATAATGACACCGAATTGGGTGTATTTGTTAATAAGTAAAATTTCAGCAACATTTTTACATGACTCAATCCAAGCTAACATCTTTATATTTTAATATTGTAGTAGTATCATGCCTCATTAAGTTATAAACTGTTGTGTAAATGTAGTCCTTAATTGGTTTTGAATTTTTTAACTTGTTGAAATTTATTTCGATTATACATAAATACATGATCTCAATTAAAATCTTGCTATTATTAATAACAAATGATATTTTCAAAAATATGTATCCGCAGTGATAAGTTTCGTAAAAAATTCATTCTCATTACATGCATAAACGGTCTGACGTTATAAGTATTTTTGTATTTTGAAAATAAAAAACAAATAACATCGATAATATTCATCATTGAAACTTATTCTTGGTACAAACACCTGGGCATTATCAAGTTTTAAAAGGTGGCCAATGTCACATATCCGTTTAATGTCTAACCATATAAGACCACATAAATAATCGATATAATGATCATTTCTAAGTTTCACTTGATAATCATACTTAAATTCAAAAACTTATTCTAATTAAAACCACAACCGGTAAAGCAAAGAACCATTTTTTGACGACATTGAATTGAAAAATTATTATTTTTTAAAGTCGAAGTAAATTATACAATGAAATTGGATACAATATTTGAAGTTCATGTCTTTATTAGATTCTGAGTAGTTTTGTTTTATCACAAAATATGAAATGTTGTTGGTCTCAATGCTTTAACCTATGTGAGACGGCTTTGCTTTTTTGATATCACGTGTCTTGTACACCATTCAACTAAGTCAATGATTTCTACATAGTACTCTATAAAGTATTAGTTTTCTTACAACAGGTTTTTCCTTATGGAGTATTGTGAAGGATAATATATTAATATATCGTATATACGTATACAATATATGTGCAAAATGTCTCGAAAAAGTCTGCCCAATGTAAAATACTGATCATTTTTCAAAAATCAAAAGAAAGGTTGAAATCGATTTCGTTAAAAAATAGTAGAAAATCAAAGCACATTGAAATAGCCACATAAAAATTCACATCTTTAACCATCAACAGAGAATTATGACATTTTACAGGAAATTTAAATTAGAGTGAACGGTTAGAAATTGCATGTAAACACTTAAAAAAGAAATTTGTATTGTACTAAATTAATGAATTAGTTCTCAACTAGTACATTTTTTTTATCATAACCATCAACAACTTTTGAGACGGCTCAACTATTATTTTTTTCAAATTAATGCAACGATGTCTTGAAAAAACTTTTGCTAAATTCATGGTAGAAAATCATTATTCTAAATTTCTATTAATCCAATTTGTACAAAATGAAATTTTTTATAACGAAATTGGCCTGTCCTCTTATATAGCCAAAGAAATTCTACTATCCCTCATTCTTGTCCAGGTGCCGATCAAAACACAAAGTGTGTAGGAAGAGAAGTCTATGAATAATATAGTCAGTTTATATAAAAAAAAAAAAATCATCTTTACTTTATTACAAATTGTTTTATTTGAATAAAATTAACATACAAAATTGTTTTGATGCAATTAATACTTCAGATGGTAGGTTGCGGGAATGGTGGTGTAAATGACCAAAAAAAAAAACCAGCGAAGCCTTATACTTTTTATAGATGATGTGTTACCACTGACAATATCAATTACGTTATTAATTAGCAAAAATAACATTTTATTCGGAAAAAATAACGAAAGGTATGACTTTTTATTTCAAATGATATTTCGTAACGAAAAATAATTATTTTTATTGAAACATTTTTTTATTATTATTAATGTTATTTAATTTTTTTTTTTTTTTTTATTTAATTAAATTTTTTTAATATTTATTTATTTATTTTAATTTAATTTTTGTATCATGTTACACTTAAGATGTTACAAACTTTTATAACATCTTACACATGTCTTGAAATCACTCGCATTTAAAAATTTCAACTTTACATATAAATTGTTAGTAAATTTTTCAAATATCGTGCATTTTCCTAGTTCCCTTTTACATTGTAATACAGTTAAACACTTCTTTTTTCTCGAAATCACTCTCAAAGATACTGAGCGGAAAGTATGTAACACAATAAAAGTGAAAGAAAAGTAATGGGAGTAGTAAGGAAGTATTTTCATATTTTGGTTGTGAGAATATAATAGTAAAATTTGTTAAGTCATTCGTATGCCGACGATTTGTATTATTATTATTTTTTTATTGCATGTAATTAATATTGAACTTATTTCAATTGTTTTCAAACATTCAATATTTTACCGAAATGAACGCCAAGTATTTTTTATCTCTTATATAGCAATTTTAGACTGTAGTTTGCTAATTGTATACCAAATATTCGTGTGGATCTTAGAACTACTATTTTTATATATAGGAGTAAAATTATCGAAATGAGAATCGAGTTACCAAGTGACATGGGAAGAAAATTATTTATAAACCTTAATTTAAAATTTTCAAAGACAGAAATATAAGCCCACATTTTGAACCACTTAGTACATATATCGTTAAGATTTTCTAACATTTCATTTTCTCTTAGAATCAATCTGCCAAATGAAACACTAAACCATCACACAACACTATCACAAAGCACAATACACAATCATGATATATACGTAATACTGGAAAAACTAATTCGATGTATATTGTGTACTCGAATATTTCTTGTTTAAAAACACATATCGTTAACTCACTTACTTATATCGCAATAACAAAAAAGGACATTCTTGTGACAGACAACTTCGAGTATATTACACGTTTTTTGTTATAAATATCACCCAGAATCAGTTTTAATTATATCTGATATCAAGGTTTTTTGTTTGATCATTCGATTATCGATTGATTGATAAAACATAATGAAAAAAGCATCGTTCCTATATTAGCTAATTAATAATTCTCAGAATATTTTTGTGTTCAGACAATGTTATAAATTATAGTAAAAGTACATTCTTCAACTCTAATTCTTGAACTTTTATGAATTTTTATTTTTTCTTAATTTTAAAATTATTTGCTTAAATAATTTATTTGTGTTCTTTAAGTGAAATATCTAATTTACGTTCGGGTCTTAGTTTAAAACGGATCAAAGGGAAATTTGTAATAATTATTGTATGATTTGAGATGTGCGTAATGAGAGAATAACTTTCTTTTCCACGCCTAATATTTATTGTATCTATGTTATTTATTTTGCATTTTCAGTCATTTGCTGACATTATGCTAACGTAATTAACCACATTTACGATTTTCTGTTAAATTTATACCCACTCAACATATATCTCTCAAAGGGTTTGAACGATTGAATTGCATTTAGAAAATGGAAAATGAGATTAAAAAATACATTTTCTACATTTTATAGCATAAAATTCTCTGTTACGGTGTGCTTACTTAATTTTTTCTCGAATATTCGTTCCGATTTATATTTATTAACACATTTTGAGTCAATTTTAAATACAAATGGAAACCTTAGCCTCTCATTTACGTACATTTATTTCATCAAAATTGGATAAGCAGATGACGGAGATAACGGCATTTAAAAAAAAATTGGAGTGCTATATCAGTGGAACATTAATTGATAGACAAGATATTTCTAAACCATCGAAAACAAATTCATCAACAGTTCAATAGTTCATAGCGTGTTTGTCTCAATAAATGACAAATACTGATAGGCAGGCAGCCTTAAAGACCGACACACTAACGGATACAAGACAAAAATTAATAATTAAATTTCAAAACGTCGAATAGATAAAAATTTTTGAAATCTAAAAAACAAGTAAATAGAAAATGAAAGCTCAATAAACAGCCTTCTCTATTCATACATTGTATGAAAAAAAAATTAAACTTTATTTTTAGCTATTTTCCTTGGTATTTCCACATAAACATTGCTTATCAATTTATGTTCACTTAAACATTCCAATACAGACAGGTCTTAAAACGATTTCCTTTAATTTTTTTTAAAGACTTTAAAGAGTTTTTTTTCATGTCATAGTGGATATTTTTAAACGTTTCAAAAATCACTCAAAAGTTAATTAAATTTTTTTAACCCATACTTTCAAAAATGCCCTTCCTTAATTTTTTTTCAAAAAAATAAACCGTTTAATGGAACCTATTAAAAATATACAGTTTTATTGTAGCTACATTTAGCTCTTCAAGTCATGATCAATATTACTCCATTCGCTAAAATGTGTAATTTCACCGTGAATTTTCCAAAAATATCTGTGATTTTATATTAAAGTTAAAACAATGGTTTCAGTTTCTGAAACCTTTCTTCAAAGACTAAAGACACAAGGATGTTTTTTCATTAATAAACTATTTATTAATAACAAAGGTATCCAAATACCCGAGTCATCCGATCTATATAATAGCCTAACAAAAAATAGTTTTCCGAAAAACTTTCAGCAAATGTAGTATAAGTCATTTCGTTTACTCATTATAACTTTTTTAAACATTATTATATATTAATAAGTACCTATATTATAAATAAATTTGTTTTGGTTAAATTAAAAAAAAAAAATCACTCAGGAATAAAAGGTAAATTATAAATGAATTTAATCATTTCTTGCTGGTACAAAGACGCCATTATTTTTTTGGGGATTTCTGAATTATATACACAAAGGCGCAAATATATTTTCTCAGAAAATAATGAAAACAATATGTATTATCTACTTAATAAATAAAACAAACGTCAGAACCATTCAGAAAAATACTAATGAAAAATCGAAGCTAGATCTTTCAGTTTGAGATTCCTATGATAAAATGTGACTATGACTAACTGTTGTTAATATGAAGGATCTGTTTTATGTAAACGCAATTATTTTTTAATTATAGTAAATAATGACTATAATGGTTAGTTGGAGGTAGGGATGATTCTAGAATTCAAGTCGGTAGTTACCTTCCTAGTAAACTAACATTTGTATACCTATATGTGTTGTATTATAGTTAGAGTAAAGACATGGATATAGAAATACTCCTGAATAATAATTTGAATAATAATAATTAAGATACAAACCATACTACATCATCCCGTCAGTTTGGTGTAGTAGTAGATTATTAAAATGGAACTAGCTTAGTCTGACCACGTTACAAAATGGTTCAGTCAAACACAAAATTTATACGAACGCACCGCAAAAATTTATCCTTCAATCTAATAGTTTTCATTTCGTTGCTGTAGCAATGCTTTGAAATGAACGAAAGAAACAATATGTTACTTAAAGAAAATGCAATTTTATTGTAGGTTGACTTCTATTGAATAGGTTATAATAACCCCTATAAGGTTTCTAAAGCGAGAATGTCAAAAGACTCTAAATATAGCATGTGGATATAATACCATCGTCAGCATTATTCATTCAAGTGGGGTAAGAAAGTCTTTCAGAAAGAGTGTGAGGCAAACTGTGAGAGTAGTGGCAATGATTGGGTTTTATGAGATTTTCAAATTTTACTTAGTGGTACAATATAACTTTTTGAAAATTTTACTTGTACAAACTGTTTTCTTTGATCAATGCTTTGAATTAATTACTTTCAATGTTTTCGCAAAAAAACTCAAAATTTATCATTGTTAGGAATTCAGTTTCCGAAGAGGAAAATCTATAGAAAAAATAAATGTTTGAAAAACTATGAGTGATTTTTAAAAGTATGATATCTCCATCCCACACAATTACTATATATAATACACTACCATTGTCACCCACAACCATATTAACCTTAGTGCATATGAATATGATGATCATTTGTTTGTATAACGTGTTGCTTTTCATATACGTAGCAGCAATGTGTCATTATTCATTTTTTTTTCTCGTCGCATACAAAACTTGAAACAAATAATTATAAAAATTGTTTAAAAATAATGAAGTGTATGAGAGCATGACGCGACAACGATGGAAAAACTAACGTTGGAAAAAACCAGAATAAAGTTTAAATTTTATTAAATTCATCTCCGGACGTATAAAACAAATAATGATGATTGGAAGGGGAGCACATAATTATTTAGTCCTTTCAATGTATGCTGTATTCTACTTCTGATACAGCATATATAATTATTGGAGGTAAAATATAGTATTTATTATGAGAAAATATTGCTTTAACATGAAAAATAGATATGGTCTTCAAGGGTTAGGATTAAAAGTTTATTGATAAGTTAAGCTATATCTTTTAGTCTGAACTTATTGTAAACTTTATTTTCAACGACTTGGCTTCCGAAAAATATTTCTATTTTGCTATTATTTATTACTTATTCTGTAAAAGGCATTTTGCAATCCTCAAATTCAACATAAATAATATTAATATCGAATTTGAAGATGACAAAATGCTTTTTACTGAATAAGTAATAAATAATAGCCAAATATATTATATATCGGAAGCGAAGTTGTTGATAATTAAGTTTATTGTTTACTAACGAGTTAAGCTTGATAACATTGGTAAAGTTTCTTCATAATTATTCTGAGGAAACTGAAACATGGCTATTTCAATTCGTTAAGTTAAATGGATTCTTTTTTTTTTTGGATCATAGATATAAATTTTTTAAACTATTCCTATACATGCCTTTTTTATCCAATTGTTAAACCTATTCAAATCATATAGCCGTATCTTTTCATGAATTTTCTTTTTAATTGTTCAAGAAGAATAAATTTTAGACAGTAGTGTTTCTTTAATTGGTCTTATCTCTAATAGTCTGAAGTTATTGCCAACTTTATTTTCTACAACTTGCCTTCGGATAAATATTTCTATTTTGCTATTATTACTTATTCTGTAAAAGGCATTTTTCAATATTCAAATTCGATATAAATAACTAGTTTACTAACGAGTTAAGCTTGACAACCGGGGCTTAGTTTTCTCAATATTAATGATATAAAAATTGAAACATGACTTTTTAAATTTACTAGGTTAAATAGATTCATTTATCTTAGATCATAGATATAAGTTTAAACTATTCGTATATATGCTTTTTTTATCCAGTTATTATAACTATTATAACTATAAAAGTCATATAACCATCTATTCATGTATTTACTTTTTAATTTTTCAAACAGGAATATATTTAAGAGAGAATTTTTTCTTTTATTGGTCTTATCTCAACTATAGTGAATAAGAAATGAAAAATCATAATATCCGCTAGTTAAGAAACTCGAGAGCCTTTGGTTTATTACCTCTAAAACTATTATTCATGTAAATCTCTGAAAAAGTTTTTAAAATTAAAAGTACAATTTGGTTCATAAGCGAAAAGACCTAACTGCGAACTGTTAATGTGAATCTTCAAAGTCAGTCATTAATTTCGTCAAATTATTCATATAAATGGTTACTTTTGTAGTTTATAAAAATAAAAGCTAAAAATATTTTAATAATTTAGAGTACTCTTTTTATATTGGAAGTTAACAATTTTTTTTAAGCTAGACATTTGAATATTTAGGAAAAAAAATGTTTCATTGTACATTTTAATATCTTTTATAACTATTTTTGTGTACATAGAAATATTTTTGTTTATTATGACTTATTGTTGACGATGTATTATTTAAATTTTGTTCTTTTATGTTATAGTAAATGATTTCTTTACAAAACGAAAACGAGACAAGAAAATAACACACCAACTCATACACACAATTGTGCAAGTATTGTTGTGGAAAATATTACATTTTACTCCTTTTGTCTCCTTCAATAATATTTTTTCTTTTATGTATAACATTTTTATTTTCCATTTATTATTGTGCAGTCACTTATAATTTTTCTATTTTTTCATAACAGATTAATTTTTGTTAAATGAAAGTGATATGTTTACAAAGATTGCTGTCGCCTAGAATTTTGTGCAAGCGTGCGTTTTGTATGTGTCGTACTTTTTTGTACCATCACATCGCCCACAAATGTAAACGGCAACATATGGATACTGTTGACAACTACGTGAAGTTTGTATATTTGTTATTCAAAAAATAATGAAATTCTTTGAATGCTTAAGGACAAATAATGTCTAGGTCTAGTAAACAACGTTTCAATTAAATTTATAACTTAATTCCAAGAAGAAATTTAATCAAAACGGATTTTTTTTATATATGTATCAACAATTCAGGCATAAATTCTTATTTTTATGGTTTTGTCAAGTCAAAAAAATACATATCAAACGTTTTACTGTTTGATATTTTGGTGTTTTAATTTTTAAATATAATTGTTTACACTTTCGTATAAAGTCTTCGTATTACTTAGATCAACTGAATTTTTAAATATAGGAACATAATTTCCATTTAAGAAGATATATCGTGTAAATTTCTATAATATAGAAATTTTCTGGAAAAATACCAAATTGAGTCGTTTGTCAAAATTGTAAATTGAGTCGTTTAAAAGTAAAACGGCAACTAGAAAATTGTACTGGGCCCTACCTGACGTATTCAAATAAATGTGTAATAATTTACCATACATATTTTTACCGTCAGGTCTAGAGATTTTAGGAATCGATACTGGATGAAATGTTTGACATTCTTCGGAGAAATACTTCATAATTTCTCCATCGTAAAGTAATTTAAAAAATAAAGGTCTTATTTAGGAGTGAAAAAAAAATTCTCCAAATATATTCAACATTAATATTGAAATAGTATATAGACTACACGAGGTCAATTTATTTTAATAAACAACTATAAACAAACAACACTGTTGTGAATATAATAATATACAATAGAATTTTATAAAATATTGATATCAGTATAAATTAATTAATTCAAAAATGAACCCTTTACATTTTAAATTAAAAAAAAAAAAGAAACTTACTTTGAGTTATACTAAAGAGCACATGGTAACTCCAAATTTAAAAACCACCATACCCAAATAACAAGTTAAAATTATTTTTAATTTGCATCTTATCATATATTGTGTTCAAGTTCACGTCTGCTATTCAAGAGACTTTTTATTAGATGTGATTAGCTTGAGTGCTCATATTAAAGAGCGTCTCTTTACAATCTCGTCTTGTTAAAGAAACCAACCTATTGTGTTGATTAGTTAAAACAATCTATTATGCTGATGCGCAATAGGCAGATTAAGGTTTAACATAAAAAAAAGACAACTTATTGTGTTGGTTATTTGTGTATAAATATTCGAATAAATATGCGAACATATTAAATTTCAACTATTTTTTGGTTTTAGAAAACGTGATACGTATATTAAATGTTTCATGTTAATTTTTTGAGTAACTCACTTTTTGTTTGGATAAAATTTTGTAATTGATTTTATACTATAGAGACTAATACTATTTCAAACATAATTCACACTTGGATGACAATATAAAATTAAACATTTTAATGAAAATGTTTTGGCTGAATTGAAAATCCTAATTATTCCCTAATAATTTCACTCTGTTTGAGACAAACATTTTTATAATTTTGTATTAAAAAAAAAGAAAATTTGTGCATTCCGTTTATTTTTTTAATTTTAAGAAATTTAACTAAAAAATAACTAGATCAATAGGAAATCAAAAAACTTCACTACGTACATAAAATGGATTTATACTTAATGTCTTAATTACCTAATTTATGTTTTGGTGTTTCTTAATTAAAAATTTTACCATCACTAAACGGACAACTTTTTTGTTTTATTATTTATTTATTGTTTTTAATTTTTCTCATTTCAAAATGTAAGTAAAATTAACATTTTAAATCAGTTTTATAATTCTTCATTTTGATAACCGACTTGATAGCCTTGGGAGAAAAATATATTTACATTCACTTTGGCCCTAAATTGATGTCGTTTTGACTTTGATAAGAATAATACAGACTAATACTCAGTCAGGATAACAACCAGTACGTTAGTTACCTACTGATTACATGTTTTCCTTAACGACTCTTACGGTGTAGACGTCTCTTGGTGAAAAATATGGAGGTATCTTGGCTACGTATCAAGCTGACAGTCCATACTGTGTGTCTTTCATCCTGACTTCCAACGAGTATTCCTGAAGAGAAAGACTGAGAACCTAACCTCGGTGAGGAATGCATGCTATCTGTCACTTTTGTAACTTTGCAGGCTACCACCCAAGTTTAACTATACGCAACTCACACGGCTCAAAACCCTGACCAATTCTTTAACAAAGCTAACCTATTCTTTATCATTCAGTATCAACCAATAAAGTTATTAATACTTCTATGTTGCAAGGCGCTTGGATGCAATATTGGTCTCAAAAGGTCCAGTTAAGTTCAGTTATCATTCATTGGAGCCAATCCCATAGCCAAACGGATACATGACCTGAACTAGGCTTATCTTTACTACAAAAGGAGACCCAAAATATATAGACGATACTCAGCCGCACTGCTCCGTCCGCCTGCTATTTAAATCTTAACGACTGAGTAAACGAGTACGACCTCAATCTTCTTACAACAGCGGCAGATAGAAACAATCCTTCGTGTCAAGATTGACAAAGCAACCCGTATTAGTCACTGACTACTGAGTGGTGAGAGGTGCCAATGAACTCCTTCAAACATCTTCCATTTCTAGCTAACCGATTCAACGTGCATGAAGATTGGCCCTAACACACTAACCGTGGCACACATAACCTTAAATTTCGAAAGGGTTTAGTTGGTTTTTCTTCCCGTGCACATATTTTATTAGTTGGGAGCTTGCGCCTACTAAGGACCCGCCTGATTACAGCCGTGCTTATGGCTCTCAGATATGCCCATTTTTGCCATTTATGACTATTTAGACACACCCAGGCCAAGAGTGAATCAAAATGGAAACATTTATACAGGTAATACTCGTAACCCTGCTTTTTTGGTTTCGCCGAAATCAAGTAAGAAACTCATAACTATACATTTTTTCGCTTCACTAACATCGAATTAATATTAATATATATTTGTTAGATACTATATAACAAAAATGAGTATAAAGTTTATTATTAGATAATATGATAATAATACTTATACTAATTATAATAATCATAATGGGATTTAACCTCCGTTTTTTAATATAAAAGTCCATAACAGAGGCTACCCACATTTTATTTTAAACTACATTCAATTACATGCATATAAAGAAATTTATGATGAGTCAATCACTTGGTCACTTGGGTCTTATTCAAGCAACGACAGTGTGATCAATTTACCGCCTCATTAATTATAACCTGCAACCTCCCAGGTCTAAGTAGTCAATTATAACTGTTAATTGTTATTTTCACTTGTTTTTATATTAATTTTCTTAAACTTTGATAACAATTTTACTTGAGTATATAATGTATATAATGTATTCCAAAATTTAGTAAGTAACTGTACTTCAATCCTTCAATGGCATCAGCATTACAAACAATGAACGTTAAGCTGTAATTAATTTATGCATAATGCGTGAGAAAAATTTATAATCAAAGTGTTAAATATAAGTCATATTATACACACAAATTGTAAACATCAACAAAGACATGGTACGTACGCAATCTGTGAGTAAATATTTTACTTTCCTTGCTCCTTCAAATATTATATACCATTATTTCCACAAGATTACAATTCCTTCGATTGTATACACAAAAATCAAATGTATCAAGTGTAGTGTATTAAGTTTTTAGAAAGAGTATAACAAGATTAGAGACCACAAGAGGATTACTATGATATTTACGCATGACCACAATGTCCACACATTTGAAAATTTTTATTATGTTTCAAGTACATATTATTTGGACCCTACATTTCTGTATATATAAGAAATTATATTATAACCTTACATAATCTGACAGACTTATTTTCAATTGATTGAAATTATCCTATGATTATCTATTTTGAAAGTAAATGACAAGAAAAATTTATTTCATAAATTTGGAACACGTTCTAAATGTTTTCAATAGATTTTTCCACGGAAACAAAAAATATGACATCTTGAAATGTGAAGGCTGTGCATTTTGAAGTGAACACTTCTTTACGCTCATTGTTTGATTTTCATGAGGGAATAAACTTTCGAGAGTAGCTTGATGGATTTGCGCCATCAAGCTACTCTCTTCATTGTTCCCAAGTTGCGTGCATATCAGCTATGTGTATAAATATTGTATAATCTTAAGTGTAGCGCTCTGCCCAATACAAATTGAGTATTGAATATGTTTATATTTATAAATAAATAACAAGCATTTATTATGCTCTACATACATATAATGTCAAAGTATATTATTTTAGCCTAAAGTTATGATACCTAAAATTGACCGCACAAACAAAATTTTGGTACGGGTGTTCATAGAAGCATCTGATAAGTCCATTTCCGATTGCCCGTCCGTCATCACGATAACAAAAAACGAAAGAAGTCAGCGAGCTGAAATTTTGGTGACGTATTCTAAACATAAAAAGTGAGTTTAATATTACACGTAAGTAAAATTTATTTAATTATAATTGAAGATGGTTACTTCGATCAAAGACTTTCGTCAACCAAGCAGAGCAAAGTATTCAAAATTGAATTTAAATATGAAAAATCATGAATAGAAATTATTGTGTAAAAATCTAAATATTTCGTTCCTTGCGCTGTTAAGGAAACAAAAGACAAAGATATCACTCAATCATGAATAGAATTGATAGATTTGGTTATTTAAAATTAGTATGTCGATAAATCAGTATACATTAACTAAAGGAATTAAAAAAAAAAATACAAAAACAATTTTAAGTCGTCCAGTATTTCAATAACTCTTCTTTCATATACGTTAGAACTACTACTAATTGCGTTAGAGCTAACTTGGACATAAGTTAAAGAATCGAGACAATCAAGTATAATAATTAACCCATAAAATGGTAATATTTACACTCAAACTGTTAACAATTATGAATATATCTGATTTAATTTATAAACTAGATGAAAGGTTTTAACTGAATAACAGGACGGTAGTGTTTTAATATCAGCTTTCATGATAATCAAGTTTTTTCGGTATTCTACATATAATGATACAAAAAAAATTTTCAAATATTCTATTTGAGTATATCGAATTTAATTTAATTAATAATTTCTAAATAAATGAAAAAATCAGACGAGACATACGCACGTATATATGCTGTATTAAATTACATAGTATTAGTATTAGACCAGTTTTTGTAAATTATTAAACCACCGGCATTAATATATGGTAGACACTTCAAATTACAACCAAAAATTATCAAGATACTAATAAATAATCCGTGTGTACATTGCTTTACAACAAATTTTTATTACTCCTATGTAGAGAAACTTAAATGTGTATTAAAGAACTTATTGTGTAAATTTCGATTTTTTTTTTGCCCCAATTTTCAAGATCAAATTATTTTATATTTTTATTAATACGTGTTTCGACTACTAAGTATGAATTAAGTCGTTGTAATGATTCTCTCAAAAACCGTCAAACCGTCACCAAATTAGAAACGAGTAGCATATCCTTAGAGAATCATTACAACTACCTAATTCACACGGATGATGACTAATTTGTAGTCGAAATGCGTATTTATAAAAATAAAAACCAATTTGATCTAGGAAATTGGGGCAAAAAATCGAAATTTATTCGAAAAATCTTAGAGTTCTTATTTATAATTATAAAAAATTATTGTATATTAAAGAACATATAAAGTAAGTTTTTCTATTTTATTTCCTAATGTGAATACATTTATAGGAGAGCTCTTGCAGAAGCAAGCTAAAAACGGCACTCCCTTGCTTTCACAGAATTGGATAAGAATAAACCAACTTGATATTTCACCGATTATGACATTGCATTTCACATCGATTGCAAAATATCACATTTCCGTTGCTTATATAGAAAATATTGGTATTATTACTTATTTTTCCCAAAAATGGTAGAGATGCTATTCAATTGAGTATTGCGGCCTTATTACTTCCCCGATACATCGATAAAAGCAGCTTACATAGAAAAAATGTTGGTATTTTTAGAAATTTTTCTCCAAAAGGGGAGATGCAACGAAAATTTTTAGTTTAACTTTATTTCTCCTTTTGTTTAACTTTATTTCTCACATCGATTATATGAAACCGTATAGCCAAAGCATGTATAAAAGATAGGATGCTTTGTTTAGATATATGCACCAAAAGGCGCTCCCTTTTTACCTTTGTACCAAATTTCATCAAAATTGGAAAACGAGTGAGTTTGAAATTACAGAAAATCAGGAATAGATAGATAGATTTTTTCTTGTGCGAAAAACATGAATGTAACAAGCTTTTCTATTATGGTCGCAGTATTAGTAATCATTGTTTTTTTCTAGTATATATCTCTTGCTGCTTCTCATCTAAAACAAAGACGAGTCCATGATCCTCATCATATATTTTGATATTCTTGGGTTAAAAATAAACTTCTTGAAGCCACCGTCATCGGTCAAAGCTTGCGTCATCTACTAGACTCTGTTTAATCACTTCCTTGTATGATCTTTCAATCCAATTTTTAACACTTGGAATTAAATTATATAGCTTCCGACCATGGAATCCTGTTTTTCAACAACTCCACTTCCATTTTTCCATTGTGTTTATTCTTATTCTTATTGTCGAATATAACACCAGTACCTTCGGCCGAAATTGACCGATATATCCTGAAAATTCTGATACAAATGACATGTTGTAGTCATTCTTTTTTGGGAAGCTGTGTTCCCCCCTTAGTTGGATATGAGACCCGATGATGCTGCTATTTCGACTTTTTTGGTTCACTCGACTTTTTGTGCAGTTTAGCCTATGTTCACTTCAAAATTAAGTTTGGTGTCCTGCAACTTAACTACAAACAAACTCTATAAAAAACCATAGACGTTACGTGAGTATTTCACACCAAATATTTAGTGGGTAAATGTTCATAGAAGAATTATTACTGTATTACCGAGGTAGGTTTTTTTTGTGTGTGTATGTCTTGTTTGTTAGTAATTAATTAAATATGTCACGTGTGCATTTAGCATGTATAATATAGTTATAATTTAGTTCACATAGGTACATGAAAACTCTTTAATCTCACAATCTTTAAATGAATGTATGTTCTATATAAATGGATGTATATTTGTATATATGCATGTATGTAAACCTTATATAGTTTTAATAGTTGTACCCCTTGCATGAATAGGAGCAATGGAATACAAATTGGCTAGCAAATATATTGTAATTTATTAATATAACTTATTCTTTTATTTTTCAGGTAATTAAATTACGGTTTGTTTTAACAGATTGTATTTCGATTATGAAAACTTATTTCTAGACTATATTCTAACACACACCAACAAAAATTTAAGTGCAAGCTCTTATAGTTCCATGTTTTTTCATTCCAAATTTGTTTAATATCTTCCATGGTTAGTCATGATTATCCTTCATGCACTTCACAAACATTATTCTAATGTATAATATTATGAGCTTATTTCAGAAGATGATTATAAAAACAATCAAAACTGGTATTGCAAAACATTAATTTATATTATTTTGTAAAATATTTTTTGTGGGTCGTTAAAGATATATATGTTTCAAAAAAGAATTTCGAATTTTGTAGTACATATAAATGCTCATTAAAATTTAAATAATCAAAATATAATTATTTACGCGTTTTACTCTACATGTCTACAAAAATCATTTGGAATGATTCTATAATAAAAAATCCTATTACGACAAAGGAAAAATCTAAACAAAAACATAAGACATTTATTTCTGAACCATTTAGTAAAAACAGTATGGATTAGTTTTTACCTGTGACCACTAAAACTCACTTGAATGTAACAATAATGAACTTAATCCTTGGACAAAGAGTCGTAAGTTTGACCGCTTCTATATAGGAATGAGTATTCATATAGTATTATATAATGTATTTCATCTTATTATATACATAAGTATATAATATATATCCCAATTCTCATTCCAAATACATGCTTATCATATTAAGGTACGTACGTATTCGTTATCAACCTTAACCAACCAATTCTCCAAACCTACGGCTACCTTACATTCAGTGCTCGGTAGATCGGTAAAATTACAGAGGACAAACATAATTACATACATACTTGCAAACATATACACAATATGTCTCAAAATGGTAGGTCTCCATGTCACAAAAATGCAGATCCTAGTGTAAGCGGATCAAAATCACTAAAAAATAGTACTGGCCTCTTAACAAAACAGTATATTAAAACAAGAGTATATGTACGTGTGCATGATAGTGTGTGTAATATAAGACACACCTCTTATATATGTGAAATTTAAAAAAATATTGGCATTTTCCAGACTTTGTACAAATTATAAGTGTGCCAATTTTCGTAAAAATAGGTACATATTTTTTTCTTCTCCTTTTAATATATTCAATAGCATTTTTTAAATTCGACTTGACTAATAATAGGTACACATTACGGTCTAATGTTTCTTTTTTTTATTTAAATTTGTTGTTTCTTATAAAAGATACACATTCAGCATAACATGTGTTTACATACAAAAGGTTTTGGACTATCTTTCCAGATTCAAAAAAATATGCAATTGAGAAAAAATAATGGCAAAAATTGTATGATTTTTAACGAGGACCTCGATGGCAGTATTTGTTTCGATATCAGTAATTATCTTGAAGGACATTTCAAGGTCATTTTTTTTTTCAAATTTCCCAAGCCTCTGTCATCGAACCTAAAAGCTGTTTTTTTCCATAATTCCGATTTAGTCAATTAAAATATATAAATTGAAGTTGTTGGGCAATGGCCAACGTAACTCTTGTTCAAATTATTTTTATCGAAATTATTATTATATAACATATCCATTGTACGACTAAAAAAATGTAGTACTCATTACATCTAAAAAATTGTTCACAATTTTATTGGTTAAGAATGATAATGCTACCTGCAAAAATAATATTTTTTTTTATATACGTATTAGTAATCTAGAAGGTGTGGGAACTTACTGCCATGAAATATTAACATAAGAAGTCAAAAGACGCATGCAATTTATAACTCAATTATAATTAAGTGTGCTAAACTTCAAAAGTAGGTATGTTTGTATGTTTGTTCACTTCATTTATCGGTTTGACAATTAATATAATAATAAAAATCGGTTCAATATTTTTAATAATACGAACTGTTATGAGAATAATTTATTTCGCTTCTAGATCACATTATTGATTGCGATATTTTGAAGATTATACCGATTACCGATACACATTTTATCTTTCAATATATTAAACCATTTTGATATGCCACCAAAAAGAACAAACCATAAAAATATATTGGAAATTAAAAAATAATTTTTATGCAATATTTATGCTAATAATGAATGTCCTTGTAACCACTTTTCTTTCGAAATCAATGCGCCAATGATATTCTCAGATAAAAATTGGTTCAATGACGTCGAATTCGATAGGTATTTAGTAACAAAGAAAATATATTTATAAAAGTATTTATTTGAATACACTTTTTTCCTAGTTTCTTTCATGTGAAGTAATATATTGTCTACCAATTATGAGACACCTTATATTTATAAATGAAAATATAGGTGTTTGTTAAAAGGTAGAAACACAGAATAGAAAATAATCTAGTTAACTATGACAATTGTGGGTATCTTTATCTATCTATGTTATTCATGGTACATGGCTGACCTGTACAGCACCACCTTATTGTAATTAAATTGTAGTTCTTTATTAGCTGGTAGGAAAAATAGCCTACTAAAACTATATACGTACCTTATTTAAAATTTATGTATTGTGAATTAATAATCTATTTATTATATCTACTACTTTACTTTTAAATAAAATATGCTTTAATTTTAATACGTTAACTTTTTACTAAACAAGAATTTTATATGTACGTAAGAATAATTATTAGCAGATAAATATAGTGAAATCATTTAAATATTAATTTAAATTATCTACTAGACCAGTTATCTTAGGGATTCACCTCGGAATCTAACAGCAAAAACAAATATAAATAATAATAACATTAATAGGAAATATGAAGTTTTTGTTTTAGTATAAATTTAATTATTCTAAACTAGAATAAGATTCAAATATAGAGTATATAAGGTTTGCAAGTACACAAAATGTATGTATAATCATTACATTATTTCATGATTTGTATTTAAAAGGTAAGTAATATTATATAACTACTTGACTTAAAGGTTTAAGGAATATTTAAAAATTAGATGTCAAGTCGTTAGTTAAATAATATTTAATGAATAATGAAGTAAAAAACTTTATTATAGATTGGAAATAACGATTGACCTTCCTACAAACGCATCTTCTGCACCCTATATCTCGAAAACGGTTTAAAGTTTAAAAAATATTTCTCCTCTACAAGTTTGATAAAAAATGCAAATACGATTGGGGCCGAGAAAATGAGATATTCTCAAAAGATTGATTTTTGAGCTCCTTGACTTTGAATAACTAAGGTTCCTTACACGTGACCAATTGTGAATTTCAGGATAAATTTTATAATACCAAAATAAAGATTTGAACATACATTTAGATTATTCCGTTATATTCCCTCGTTGATTTTTTATCTTGATTAAGATGATTGGAATATTAAAACCTCGAAAGGGAATCTGTATATCTATGATGTGAGTATTATAGTAAAGCTCGTGAGTATTATAGTAAAAATACATATATACAGTGTTTCAAAATTTTACAAAAATAAGTTATTTGTTTTCTACCAATCACATAAAAACGAAATCTTAATCAAAATGGCTTTCGTTAAAAAGTTAAATAATAATCAAATGAAAATAATTATTGTAGATTTTGGGAGAATTAAGGCAAATGTAAAACATAATGAATTGCCTAACTTCTTATATTCTTAGATGGTAGCCGGGAAAAATTTTTTATTCCAGCAACCGGCGGTTCCATTAAAAACGCCATTACGTCTGTACTCTAACAGTGAAATTTTTAACAAATATTAAACATTTTCCGTGTTAGATTCTTTAAACAGATCAATAATCCCATTATGTTTTTCACATTTAAAAGTGACGGGTCAAAAAAATTCGCAGACCCGCTCAAACGCGTCACAACAAAACTCGTATTAGTTTACTTAGAACATGTTTTTTTCTGAATTTTCAATGTATTTTAACAATAAACATGCATTATTCAATTAAAAAGTTACAAAACAAGTAAACGCATTCCAGCAATTCTAATTGAGTCACTTAGCGTCGACTATGGCTGTTGCAAAGTACCAATATGTTTCGACCCAAATAGAAGAAACATTTTTCGATTATCTTAAGTCATCAGATACATGGATATTTTTTTAAAAATAAATACCTTAGATTCTATAATGGCATAAACTTATGTCCATCTTTTAATTTTGCCAGATTCGGCTGGTAACTCATTTAGAATTCCTGAAATGCGCTTACTCATTTTGTTACTTTTTAATTGAATTATGCATGTTTATTGTTTAAATACAAAGAAAATAAAAAAAAAAACAAAACAAAACAAAACAAAACAATACGTCGATCCTTTAATGTTGTGATTTGGGTGTAGACTAACTAAAGTTCAAAATTATTACAAATTTAAGGCTTGAAAATCTCCTTACCAAAAAATTTGAATAGCAAACTATATTTCTTTTCTCAAAAAACATTATTATTTTTATTTCTAAAGAATTTCTTGCTGTAGATAATAATGCTGTAGATAATTTCGAATACTTTCTAGAACATCTATAAATCATTTTTCAAACTAATTTGATGAAAAATTTACATTAAGGCAAAAAAAAATTTGCTTTTGTTTTGTATAAGCAATGTTGTATTGATTCAAGCCTTTTGCCGCACCATTAATTCTTTAGCCATAAAGGAATCTCATATATCAATTTGTAAAAAATTAACATTGTAGAACTTTATCGCAAAAACATATTCTACATTCAATCTGTTTTCAAAGTATAAACGAAACCTCAAGTATTTCAAAAATGAGTTTAAGTAAACTAAAAAATAAAAAAAAATATGTTATAACAAGGTACTCTTAGTACAATGTTTACAAGTCTCTTCTTCTACGATCAATTTACAACTAAGAGTCAAATATTTGCACTAAATGAAGTTTGCAAGTACTGTAAAATGATAGTTTTCTTATGCAATGATGATATAATGACAAATAAAATATAAAGACAAACTGACTGTGAATAAAGAGACAGACAATAACCTGTCTATTTTGTTTACATTGTATAAAGTGTGTTTCACAATCACAATTTATACTATTTTGGAAAAAAAATTGAGGACGAAACACATTACAATCAATTTTTTTTTAATTAGCGTAATTTTGTGGTTTTGGATTGTGAACGACTCACATATGTACTACCACTGGGAATTTATTATATTTGCTGTGTAAAGTCAATGTTTTTTTTTGCAATCATACTTCTACAAATTCAATTCACAATGATTACATATTAATTAGGAATGCCATATATTCTGGGAAATGTTGGTAACCACATTTTTCTATATGGTTTGCCTTGGGCAGTTTAAGCCTCTTTGTCTTCGAGATACTAATTTTTGATTAATTCTATCTGCTTGAAATTGGTACTTATCCATACGCATTAAGTCCGGAAAAGGCAAATTTTGTTTTTTTTTTCTACAGTACACTCCCACTTCAGCCTATTATATTGCATTGGTTTGAAAATTGTCCTTTTTCCAAAAATGATTCACAATTTGTTTTAGCATTGCTAATACAATTTATGTTTTACTTTACATATCCTTTCTAAGTTCTTATCAGCTCCCCATATTATACAGAAGGGTAGACTCAATTGATACATTATACATATATAGAATAGTATCCGTACCAGAATTCATTGAATTGCATCCATAAAGTTAAACCCATCTAGATATATAGAACATACTTCCGTGTTTTTTTCCACATTACACTCTCACCATAATTTGTACAGAAAACTTATTCTGGCAGGTATCAGTGTTGCACGTCATTAGATATTATTAAAAATAACAAAACTAGAATGCACTAGAAGTTTCAAAAACTTCTAGACTCTCTAGTTCCTTTGTTTTTGATATTTTAGGTCTTTAATGTAATCGAACTTAACTCTCACACCTTTCAAATATTTATAAGCTGATGACGTGTGGGCCTGATTCGTACCAGAATGCGGTTTTCGTATTTTCCATATAATTGTTAATCACTGTAAAAAAAAAACATTATAACACATCTGTTATAGCCTTACGGAAAGACTATTACTCACATTTTTATTAATTATAGCATTCACTAGAGTTGGAAAAAATCCACTTATAGCGCAATTTATCTAGCTTTTAATTCTTTCAGTGTGATTATGAGTTTAGCCTTATTTTTAGTATTTAAAATTAGTCACTTGTTATATAGAAACTCCCGTTGTATTGTATGTTCATACTTTCATTATCTTTTGCACTTTTTAAGCACTCTATAATTTGTATGCCAGTCTGATGACGATGATGATGATATAGTATACAATTGACGCTGAACTATTGACATCGTTCGTTATTTCATGTATAAAATGTATCTATATGTATAAAAATGTAACATTTATTTTATCATTTTATTTTCTTCAATTGTTACAATAATGAAAATTTTATATTAAACTCAATTTTAATCGAAAATATATTGACGAAAAGCGAGAAAGATATTTTTTGAATTGATTTTCCTAAAAGTCTCAGTATAATTATCTGCAATTATGGATAAAAAAACAATGACCTAATAAGAACTTAAATTCTGCAATGGTATGTTAAAGGTGTTCCCTTTGATAACGATTAAAGATGATGTTGAAGAAGATGACTCTGTAGATTTGTCTCCAAAATTTTGATTTTCATGTGTCTAATCTTCATCAGTAAATGTTTAAAATGATGCTTGCGAGGTATTCTAAAAGTTGTACGCATTCTATAGACAAGCTGTTGATCTGTTGTTGTTAAGTATAGACTATTTCGAATAAATCGTTGATTTATAACGACAGGTTGGGAATTATACGGGTTAGGATTTTGCTGTGTAAGAGTAAAAAAGTCAGCTCACAATTTAAATTTTTTATAAATTACAATATGTATCACTAATAAAGCAAAAACTATTTTACGTGTATAATGTACTATCCATTTTGCCTATATCCTATCAATTTCTTATTAATAATTTAGAATATTTTTATAGTTTACTAGCTGGCCCGGCAAACGTCGTTTTGCCACATATTTCTAATTAACTTCAACATTTTCTAAGTATAATGACATATTCTTAACAACTTTCCTGTATTTCTTAAGGCTGAAAGCTAAGGCAAATTAGAATAAATAATGATATTAATATATATTTTAAAGCATACCCGGACACGTTGCGGTGACAATTGATATTACATCGATTGCATGCAAAATTTGAAGCAGATTGGACGAAGGAATTCCGTTGTCCCATACAAACTTTGCCTCTTCTTTTCATCCCATTAGGGGTAGAATTTCAGAAAATCTTTTCTTATGGGATGCCCGGTATTTGATGTTTAACCCACTATTTGGTGTGGGATACCCGTGACACTCGTGTTTGATGTGGGACACCCGGTACCTCGTGCACCCACAATTCGTGTATATTGTACTGTGGTTCTCATATACTTGATGAAAAATAGTAAAAGGAAGTCCAGAACCACTAATATAGAAAAGAAGAGATAAATAAATTCTATTTTGAATAGCTGACCCGGGTAAACATTGTTTTGTTATTTGTATAAATTATTTCTAATCAACATCAATATCTCCTAAATATAATAACATATTCTCAACTGTCTATAACTAAATAATGAAGCTGCGGCATATCAGAATAAATTATGATATTAATTTATATTTTGAAGCATACCCACCCGGTTTACGCGTTGCTGTGTTATTTTTCACATTTTAATAAATGATATTACATCGTTTACATGCGGATGCGATTCTACCCTTAGGGGAAGAATTTCAAATCCTTTCTAATCGGATTCCCGGTTTTTAGTGTGCACCCAGTACATTATATGCACCCGGTATTTACCTGGTATTTGCTGGGGTACACCCGGGACCGCGTTAACCCGATAATTTTTGGTGTGGTACACATACACTTGATGAAAGATATATGGACCTCCTGAACCAAGAATGATTCCGGTAATACTTGCACATTTTTTTTTTAAGTTTCTTTATTTATCATTAAAGTTTACATGATTTTTTTTTTTTTTTTTTTTTACATTTTTCTGTTCCTATTTAATACTTGAACATTTTTTAACATTTAAAAGTTTCTTTATTTATCATTAAAGTTTACATGATTTTTTTTTTTTTTTTACATTTTTCTGTTCCTATAATACTTGAACATTTTTTTTTTTTAACATTTAAAAGTTTCTTTATTTATCATTAAAGTTTACATGATTGTTTTTTTTTTTTTTACAGTCTGTTCCTATTTAATACTTGAATAATATTTCTAATAATTAATATTTTTTTTTTTTTTTTATGGAAAAATAAAAAACAAATTTTTTACAAAAACAATTAGAAATTTGTAAAAATATAATAAGCACTTAATAATATTATTTACTTTCCAATTTATAAAATATAATTCATTTATTTAATCATACATATTTTTTTTTATTTTTTAATTTTTATATATTAAATTTTTATTTTTTTAATTCCTTTTTAAATTTTTTATTTAATGTTTAAATTATTCTACAAAATAATTACATTATTTTTTTATTTAATTATAATTGTTAAATTTTGAACATTTAAATATAAATATTTTACATATTTTTATCAATTAATTTTCATTCTATTTTTTTTTTACAAAATCTCATTATTATTTATAATACTTTTTAGTATTTTGCGATATGCACACTTTATATAGTTGACAGTTCGTCATACTGCTAGTGAGAAGAGATAAAGAAGTTTTATTTTGAATAGATAAAGAAGTTTTATTTTGAATTTCAAAATTATATTTTGGTTTCTATGGAAATGATGATTTGTAACATGTGAGAAAAAAAAAGACAAAATATGTTTCACAGCTAGGAACATTTTGTATTCGAAAATTAAATTGTCGTTTATAGTATTTTCCTTTACTTATTATTTATGTTTCTCACCGTTAAAACCTTCCCTGAACTTTCACGAATATTTCAAGACCAAAATTAGCCAAATCGGTCCAGCCATTCTCGAGTTATGCGCTTACCAACACATTTTGCGATTCATTTTTATATATAAGATTATCGATATCTTCATCCATCATCCCAAAATTCAGCATTCAAACCAATGAGTCGCAAAATAGAGAACGTTATTGAAAGATGGTAAACATTTTAACATCACACATTTAACATATGACCTATAGTTTACTAACAGAGGCATCTGTGGTATAAAGGTAGCACACCCTTCTAGTTACATATATAAAAAACATAGAATAAAGACTTTGTTTAGTATTGTTTCTACTACTCAACTAAAGTTTTCAATGTTTACTACCATTCAATAAAAATTCGATAATAGACGTTTGTCTATTTAGGTGCAAAAGTCTTAAAAAAATCCGCTTTAAACTAAAAAGAATTATATATTAAGAGAAAATCGTTATCAAAATAAAATTCGAGCGTTGATACAATTTAATAAAAAAAATATTTATTTATTTTATTCAAATGATTTACAATTATTTAATATTTGAATACTACAAATTTACAAGTCAAACTTTATCGATTGATGATCGAATAAACTCTGATGAGTAGTGTTGGCTTTTGCCTTAAAGAAAACTTTATTGCTGATCTTGTAATTATGTGGTATTCGTATACATCTTGCCTCGTGTTAGTAACATACATTAGTTAAATACAAATAAATAATGATGGCTAAGCAATTTGCTTAGTCAATATTTGAATGTTTCAATCAAAATTAATATAATAATAATTATAAAAATATAATAATACATTTTTGAATAAAATGAATATATTTGGAAGTATCATTTATTATTATCTTGATATAGAAGAATGTAATTTCAATAATGTCCTTTCGAGCAATTACTAAGGCGATGCTTATCATATTCCCGTCTTAAATCATTTCGTTGGCATTGCTTGAAGAACGTTAGTGTTTGTTACCAAGAAAGTAACTGATTGAAGTATTTCATCTAAAATTGTTTGTACTTTTAGTGCATTAATTCAAATTGCTTCTTTTTTTGTATAGAAATACTAGTTCCGAGTTCAGAAATACTAATTTTCTGATTTAAAAGAATTATTTTTACTTTTCTTTTGCTTCGATTTCAAAATAGTTTATATATGTCGACGTTTTTGAATTTCGCGAACGCGCATAAATTCTTAACTAATGAGTGAGTTTTTATAAATTTGGAGTGATGGTGTTCAATATGGTCTCATTTTGAAAACATCTCATCTATCAATCACCGTTTCGGTCATATTACTCTCGAAACTTACCTTTCTAAACATGAATGACAATATCTCGTGAGGCATTCATCCGATTTTGTGTAAATTTAATACATACTTCTATGGTAAAGGTTTTCATTTGTAGTATATTATGTCATAATCTATTTTTCAAGAACACTGCTGTTAAAGAAAAATCCATAATCGTCACGAATAAGCTAAAAAAAATAAAGGCGGGCTGTTGTAAAGAGGGATTAAGAGAAATTTCATGTTATATAGCTATAGAAAATATATTGGTTTTCCTTATATCTATATTACTTTCAACGCAACCGTGTCATGCATTACGGTATTTAAATATATTTCACGATGTTGATGGAGAAAATTTTTTACAGAGAATCGCAATAAACAAAGTTAGCTTCGTTTAATAATACAGAAAATATTATTTGATATAATTGTAGAAAATGTATTTTTACACCTCATATCCACATAGTAAGTCATTTTTTTGCATATGTATCGTACATATAGTCAATTAAGTGAGCATATTCGTACATCACGAGGAAGTTTTGTGTCTTATATTGTCAGCGTATTTTTTATTGTGTTCTATCAATAGTTTTAAATTAAATATAGTTATCAAGATTAAATATAGTTATGCACCATTAAAATAATGAAATGAAGGTATCAAACCATTTAAGTTAAATTAAAGCACTGTGTTTCATAAAATTTACTTAAATTATCGTCTCTTTGTTACATAACTCACCTTATATTGATTGTATATGTATTTATTTATATGTATAAAATATATGCCTTTACAATCTATTCAGCAAAATTGTCAATAGTTTTATCGATCATAACTACATAAATTTATATAGGCATAGAAAGAGAACCTATTAAGATACTAAGCTCCTTGAAGTTGTGTTTCAGGTCAATTAAATATTCAAATACCCATCAATACAAAAGAACATTTGTGATAATATGTATACATTTTGTATACGCAAAATAAATTCTGGCATATTCTTATTTCAATAGTCAGATATTAAATAACTTAAACGGGTAATCGTTTTTAAAACTGATAGAATACACTTTACTTTTGAAGCACCATTTAGAAATATTTTTCGATTATTATAGTTTTTATATTTATGCATTTTGGTTCAAGTAGGAGAAATTTCCAAGATTTATCGCTACCACCGAGACAATTTTCAAACAAAAAACAATAAGTGTATATATACTCCAAATAAAAGTCTATTGCCTTATTCATTCTATATGCTATAGTTTTTTCCATTGCAACAACGGACGCTGAAATCGACGTACATTTCAGCTTTCCATTGCGTTAAATGGAAACTGTCACACTGGAGTTGATTTTCAACGTGCGTTGAAGTGAACGAATGCTGACAGAAGTTGCAGCTTTCAATGATACTAAATATAGCTTGACACACTAGAATTTGAATGTATTTTACACTAAGATATTTTAAATTTATTTACAGTTATATCTATCTATATATATATATATATATATATATATATATATATATATATATATATATATATATATATATATATATATATCTATCTATATATATAAAAGCCAATTGCTGTTCATTAGTCACGCTAAAACTCGAGAATGGCTGGACCGATTTGGCTAATTTTGTCTTGAAATATTCGTGAAAGTTCAGGGAAGGTTTAAACGGTTAGAAACATAAATAATAAGTAAAGGAAAATACTATAAACGACAATTTACTTTTCGAATACAAAATGTTCCTAGCTGTGAAACATATTTTGTCTTTTTTTTTCTCACATGTTACAAATCATCATTGTCATAGAAACCAAAATCTAATTTTGAAATTCAAAATAAAACTTCTTTATCTCTTCTCACTAGCAGTATGACGAACTGTCAACTATATAAAGTGTGCATATCGCATTGTTCAAGTATTACCGGAATCATTCTTGGTTCAGGAGGTCCATATACCTTTCATCAAGTGTATGCGTACCACACCAAAAATTATCGGGTGAACGCAGTCTCAGGTGTACCCCAGCAAATACCAGGTAAATACCGGGTGCATATAATGTACCGGATGCACACTAAATACCGGGAATCCGATAAGAATGGATTTGAAATTCTTCCCCTTAGGGTAGAATTGCATCCGCATGTAAACGATGTAATATCATTTATTAATTGTTATTAATTAAAATGTAAAAAATAACACAGCAACGCGAAAACCGAGTGGGTATGCTTCAAAATATAAATTAATATTATAATTCATCCTGATTTGCCGCAGCTTCATTATTTAGTTATAGGCAGTTGAGAATATGTTATTATATTTAGGAGATATTGATGTTGATTAGAAATAATTTATATAACATAACAATGTTTACCCGGGTCAGCTATTCAAAATAGAATTTATTTATCTCTTCTTTTCTATATTAGTGGTTCTGGACTTCCTTTTACTATTTTTCATCAAGTATATGAGAACCACAGCACAATATACACGAGTTGTGGGTGCGTGAGGTACCGGGTTTCCCACATCAAACACGAGTGTATATATAAATATTTCGTGTCACGGGTATCCCACACCAAATAGTGGGTTACACATCAAATACCGGGCATCCCATAAGAAAAGATTTTCTGAAATTCTATCCTTAATGGGATGAAAAGCAGAGGCAAAGTTTGTATGGGACAACGGAATTCCTTCGTCCAATCTGCTTCAAATTTTGCATGCAATCGATGTAATATCAATTGTCACCGCAACGTGTCCGGGTATGCTTTAAAATACATATTAATATCATTATTTATTCTAATTTGCCTTAGCTTTCAGTATAAAGAAATAGAGGAAAGTTGTTAAGAATATGTTATTGTATTTAGAAAATGTTGAAGTTAATTAGAAATATTTGGCAAAACGACGTTTTCCGGGCCAGCTAGTTAATATATAATTATAATTGCAGTAGTTTCAACTTGAGAAATTTCTGTATTTGGTAGATTTCTGTTTTGTATTAAGAAAGTGATTTTCTGGATTCTCAGCTCATAGGCACTTTTAGATTGTCTGGATTATTAGCTAGTATAAAATGTAAATTAATCGGAAAGATAATGGTTTTCACAAAACTATTCGTTAAACAATTTAAAATTTTGTCATTAAATAACAATTTAATCAACAATTTAATATCAATTGCATGTATTTTCGAAACTAGCTCCACTGTCTATATAAATACACAATATCACGGAATTTACAGTCGTATAGAAATAATAATATGTAACTTAACTTCTTGTGACGTATTATTATTATTATTATACATTTTCTGTTAAATGTGTATATTCGATATAATAGTTATTTTGTTACCTCTCGTCAAACATTGCATAAGTTATATACGATTTAAATGATATCAGGGTAAATTTCTATAAAATCAGTATTTGTATTAATAATTTTGATTGAAAATAAATTGGCGATTGGTTGAGTACCTGTCACAAGAATAAACAATATACATAAGTATAATAATTCAACTTAGATTCATATTTCGAATATACTGTTTACAAATCGATAAACAATCTTTTAGTTTTTAAATCGGATCGTTTCACATTAAAATAAATAGTTTTGGTTTCAAAGCATCCAAATTGTATATTTTATGTTTAGGGGTTTCTAAATGATAATATCGTCTCCCAAAAAATGTTGTGGAAGCTGCAAATTATTGTTTTATAAGATGTAAGTTATACGAAAAAAACAAACTGTAACTAAAAACATGTCCATTAAGTACTTTTTCAAAGCAATATTAAGGTAATATGCAGTAAAAATACACTGCTTATAATGAACACGAAATTTCCTCACGATTAACGACTATGCTCACTAAAACGTCTAATACGTCTTCAACGAATGCATTTGGATATAAGATGAAAAAATTTACCTAATGAAGTTAGCTTGATTTTTTTGCATTTTTCTTGATTTCAATTATATTGAAATGCGTCTATATTCTTCTCAAAACTTTAGTGTGGAAATGTGAAAAGATTTTCTGGTATTGATTCATGTCTCAAAATATACAGAGCTTGGAGCCTTCAAATTTACGCAACATATTCTTCATTAAAATCAAGGCAAACTTATTTCTTTATTTTACGATTTTTCATTTTCCTGAGCAGCAGGGGAGGGGAACATTTCTCACATAATGTTATCGTTTTGGATATTCTTTTATTTTTTTTAAACAGTATTTTTTTTAAGTTATACTTATTTTGGTGCGTTTGGATGAGAGTGAATTTATGATCGATCCTCTACCTATAAAAACGATATGATGAAGTTACAGAATAAATCCGACCGACACTTCAAATGGTACAGAGAGTTTATTAGGAACGCAATATATATTTATACATATTGAAAAATCATTTTCTCCTGATACAATTAATAAAAGTTTATCAGGTAGTCATAATTTATTTATAATATTCAAAAATCATATTCTCCTGATACAAATAGTAATTATCCACTCACATGCATGACGAAAAATATCTTACTTATTTTTTTTCCTCTTGCGCTGGTGTATTTATTATATTTTTGAAGTTATACTACACATACTTCTTTAGATGCGTTATGAAAAACTGATGGGAGTGAAATTTTAAGATGCGCGTGCATCACCGTCACACACAATTCACAGGTAGAAGCTGTCCGCAAAACCGCGCTCAATAAATATCATATTTTAGTTAGTTATAAGCAAGCCACTGATGATATAAACTGATCTCAGTTTTCCTATTCAATCCTTACCGGAAGGTGCTTCTTCTATGGCAGTAAACATAATTTTAAAAAAAATCTTCGTATTGGATAGAGAATTTATAAAATATTACACTTTCTTAATGTCTGAAAATATATTTATTTATTAAATTTTTTTAAATTGTAAATTGACTGTCTTGACGATCGTTTTCCTGTCCATTAATTATTTTAATGTAATTAAATATTTGTATGCAAATCAAAACTATTTTATAATCATGCCATAGAAGTATAAATTCTAAAGCGTGTACATAAGTACACACACACATTTTTTTAAATATTCGTAATAGATTAGAAAGGGATTCTTTAAAAAAAAATTTTAACTGTTAGAAATTCTAAGAAAACACATAATATAATCAATACGATTTGAGAAATATGTTAGAAGATCGTTATGTTTACATACTAACTAGATAAAAAGTGGAGAAAATTTGAACAATTTACGAAATAATAATAATTTTTCTATTTTTGGATTTGACCTTTTTTTCTCAAATATCTTGTTATTTAAAAGATTGGTCATTGGATCCTGCCAAACAACTTTTCTCATTGACGATATTTAATTCACTTTTAGGATCTCAAAAACCTCTTGTAATTCAATATCTAAAGAAAGGTATTTTTAATTCTATATCTTTTTCCGTTTTGAGTTATCTAGATGACAGAAGTATAATATATATATATATATATATATATATATATATATATATATATATATATATATATATATATATATATATATATATATATATATATATATATATATATATATATATATATATATATATATATATATATATATATATATATATATATATATATATATATATATATATATATATATATATATATATATATATATATATATATATGTATATATATATATATATATATATATACATATATTTAACAAAAATGTAATGAAGAAAATAAAATTAATATTATTTTTTCATTGAATAATTTGTATTGTTTTTTATACTTGTTTATGCTTCGAATATCACACCGTGTACAAAAACATGTACCATGTACGTTATTAGCTCAATGAATTGTGTAGTTTAAATGAACGTGATGGACAAGATTTTCAATCCTATTCGAATTCTTATATTTATAAATTTAAGATTCGATTTATGTATAACAAGAAATATGTAATATAAATTTGGTATGAGTTATAAATCTCCAAAGAGAAATATTCCTTTTCTTCTCATATATGTATCTTTGGGTAAACTACTAAACCATAGAGTAGAACATGAAGGCGGACCATACAAACATACCGACCGACCCGACAGACCAACAATGTTGTTTGAGAGGAAGAAGAAGGTTTTTGTATCTATGGCATTATTGTATATTTGTTTGTATATTGTACCTTACATTTTCGATAGGTTATATATAGTGAATATATATATATATATGTATATATAATTCATCACATATTCAAGACACGATTTATCATTCAATGTCTCGATTCACTGATTTGTGTGAATAAGAAAACCATCAATGTCTTTCATTTCATATCCAACCATATAAAGATATATGTCTTCAATATTTTTCAAATAAAGGGTATTCTAATTTAATTACGAAATTACGACTAGTATATACACTTTTGTTCAATTAGCCTTGTTCAGGTGAGAAATTGTACAGTCTAACCCTATAATCAAAAAAAATAAAATTTTCTGTATAAAATTGTATAAAAATTATATTTTGTAAAGTAAAACTGTTATGTAAAATAATTATCTCTGTATAAATTAATATAATAACGACATATGAGCCGTTTTCTATCAGCGGAAAAGGGTTGGAACTATAACACAGGACACCATCCTGATTGATTCATTCAGATCGGTCGTCGTTGAAAATACACATTACTTTTTTTTTTTTGTTTAATTTCTGGCTTCAACTGCTTTTAGCTATATAGCCATTAACCAAAGGGGATTATTATTATTATTATTTTTATACAACAACAGTACACAGTACTGCTAGGTGGTCACCCATCTGATTGTGACTGCTGTTGCTTAACTTTATTGATTGGTCTAAGCCTGTCAATACGTTACGTCAGGGGTCTACACATTACTTAAAATAATAAATACGGTATATATGAAGCATCCTATAGAATCAGTGTTTCCCAAAATTGAAAAGTAAAAACTTTCTGGGCTTTAGGGAACACATTAAGTTTTTAAGTCGTAGTTACAGTTTTCATAAATTTTCTGATCTTAACTCAAGAAATCTTCATTTTTAAACAAATATCCCTTTGAGAACCAACAATAAAATTTTTGATTGTGGGTTCTTTAAAGGGAAATATGTTTCAAAACGAATTTTTGAGTCCGTGAAAATTCTCATTTAAGTCAAGAAGTCGTTTGAGGATAAAAAAAATATCAATGGAATGATTAAAACGATGTTCATGTATATCGGCATATTTCATCTCACTTAAAGTGTTTAGCAGCACATGTCTAAATAAGGTGTTTTCAGGTAGTTCACAAAAATGCTTTATGAAAAAATGAATTGCTTCTACGAAAAACGTGATTATTATGTAAATGAAAATGATATATTAATTATGGATGACTATGTATATTAGTTTTAATTTTCCCAAAGAAAAACCAATATACATAGTCATCCCTATAATCATCAGATATATGATTGACTGTTAATTAATACCTTAGAACCTACATAAACGTAAGACAAGTTCGCTTTGTATTATCCAAAATTATGGTTTTTATTTAGTTGTTATCATATTAGTATAAAGTATATATTTTATTTGCGATAATGGCTCTGGTAGCTTGTGCTATGAAGTAATAGAAAACTTCATGTACCATATTTAAAAATCATTTTATTTGTTAATTTTGATATTTTTAGCGTATAAAATAAGGTTCAATGAAATAAGATTTCAGGTGAAGAAGATTCCAGATAAAGATGCGTTGATTTTCGGCCTGATTTCACCATCAATATTCCGTTTGGTCTGAAGGGAAGTAAGCAAGACTTTCGAATAAAAAGCTTAAATTATAACATAAAATCATTAACTGAATGGAATGCATTTTTGGGGTTCATATCTAAACTATTTAAAAAGAAAAAGTGATTAATACTTTAAAAATGAACTTTTTTTTAAATTCATAGTTGTTTTATATTTCTCTATGTATTGAAGTAATTTTTAAAATTAGGACTACGCGGCTGTTGATGCATTAATGAAAAGTTTATATATAACCTTTGTCTTCCTTATATTATGGCGTATTTACGACCATGCAAACAGACAAACTCCAAACAATTATGTTTTGGATTATATTTTAAGGGCTCTATTAACACTTCGGCATAATGCAAAAGCAATATGATGACAAAATTAATCTTATTTCTTTTTAAAATTGATGTAGCTGAAAACGGTCACAGATGCTAGATCCAACATTTAATATTGAATATGTGTAGGGAATTTGATATCTGACTGACTCACTGTCTTCCATATCGAAGACAGTATCGAAGTATTTTGATTTTTTAAATAAAGTTCATTTAGAATATTATTATTTTATGTACTCAAACTATATACAGACTGTGCAAAGAATGCTTATTAACATCGAACCTATTTAATATATTATGCCTGACATAGAATAAACAAGAATTTAAAAATTTTAGTTGATGTACCATAGTATCATATGGTTGCGAAATTACATTATGAATTTGCCATTATATATCGAGAACTCCTACAGATCTAAATAAATAGTCGGTTAAATTTAAATAAATTATATTCATCCTGTATGTATATAAGTGAGGATTTATTCACGTATATAAATATACTTGACCAAATATTTTATGGTAGACTTCATTTACGTATTTTTATACCTATCCTGTAAATATTTCATAGATTTGTATTTATCAAAAAAAAAAAAAAAAAAAAAAGAACATAGATAGAGAATGGCACAAAATACCAGGAATAAATAAATTTTTGACATAACCTTTTTCTCTACAAATATTATTTAAATTAATTTTTATGTTTCATTGAATATTATTATGATATATTTAGTTTATTTATTATAAAAGGGGTTTAGGTGTAGTCAGGAGCGTGAAAAAATGCCATTTTTTTATAATTTTTTTTTTACTAGTAATTAAGTTTATTTCACATAAGTAAAAACATAGTATCATTTCATCATACTTTAACATTACTTCACTAAAGTTATGGCGGTCTAAATTGAACAGGATTTAATAATGGGTCCTTGCGGCGACCATCACAGCTCCTTGGAGATTCATCAAAAATTAATTTTATGGATAGATAATCTTGTGCCTGATCGAAGTTTTTTTTTTCAAAATTAACAAAATGGCGGCCACAGGATATTTTTTTCTGATTTTCGGAAAAAAACCAACAATTAAGTTTTTAAAAAAAAAATCCTTCGATCAGACACTACCTTTTATGTTTATGTTTCATTCAAATCTATCTAGTCATCTACTGAGTCATCTATTCCTGGACCATATAACAGTTCTTCAGCCGTTGTAGAACTTTCTAAAACATCAATTTGTTGTTGTCTACGTAGCATTCTACCTACGCGAGTATTGTCGTTATCGTGCTGATCAGCTACTATACTTTAAGAAAATGCTAGCTACCTGTTCTCGGAAATACCAGACCGCTCGAGAACCTTTTATTCTTCGCTGAATAACTCGAAAGATATTTGTCGGATTGACTTCAAACTTTCAGAGAATGCTTGATACTATACTTTAAAAAAATGCAAAAAAAATCTTTTTGAAAAATCTGACTACCCCTAACCCCATAATAAACGATCTATAATATTTTCAATTATGATCATAGGCGTTATATATTGTAAATAATTTTATTTCAATCATATCAAAACTTTGGAAACTTTAATATTTACAAGCTAGGTAATTAACTTTCTCATAAAGTCAACAGTCCAAGATCTCAGTATTAAAGAGACAACTCACTTCTCTAATAGTCTCAGTGATGGTTTTATGTATTTATGTATGAGCCAAAGAATATTTTAAAAAAATCAAAGTCCATACTACCAAACATTTCCAGTGGGGGTAACCTTTGCCAGACGTTTAAAAGCTACAAAACACTCTGGGGGAAATTTCAATTCCATCTATGAGCATTCAGACCAATTGCCGGGACTAAAAATATCTCTCCCCTGCCAACAGGAATGGTCTGTCAGTATGCATTAAGAACTTTTAACATATACTTTAAGCTTATACATAAAAATCTGCCCTGAAGCTATATGAAAAGTTACTTGTGTTTTTATCTATCTTTATTACCCTGGACCTGTAAATGTCCAAACATACATTAATTAGAAGAAGTATTATATTATATATTTGATCCAGAAATAGTTTATTTATAAGTTACATTATTTTGACAGATTTTAAAGCTTTTTTGAAGCTCCCTTTTTGGCAACAATAGTAACTAATTGTGTCAAATAATTATATGAAATTCTTCGAAATTCTTTTCATTTATTAGCTAGACAATACGAATAATATAAACGATATATGTATAAATTGTATTCAAGTGGAATAGTCTACAAAAAGAAAGAAACGAAATAAGTAAATAAATTAATAAATGAGAAACAAATTAATTAAGAGTTTAAAAAAAAAAATTATTCAAAATAAAAGAAATTAAAAAGAAATGAAAATAAAAAAATTAATTAACACTTAATTCACAGATAACATTTATAAATTCTTGAAACAAAAAGAAATATAAATATATTTTTATAAAATCATTCATTTGTATATATAATTTTTTCCCCTCAATTATTTTACACAAAAAAAAAATTAAAAAAAAATAAAATGACGACCATCATCGTAATTGAAATCAGCACAACATGAAATGCTTTGAATTTGAATTTATTAGTTGTTGTCAAAGTAAAATCCAATTAATAAACTATTGTAGTAGAATATACATAAAAATATTAGTAATAAAAAAAATAAAAAGAAAAAGAAAATTGCATTGAAATGCATTCGATACGGAACAACGTAGATGTTCTTCATATTAATTGCATCTCTTTTTATTAACATAAATTTTGCAATAATAACAGTCTTAAAACCTACATGAAAGTCTATAGAAGAGATTATTCAGAAGAGAAACACCGCTTACGTACCTCGAAAGGGTTTACTTACTTAAAATTTACCTACCATGATTTGCCAAAACATACGCAGAATGATTTTATAATAATTGAATTAAATTATTTCAGTATTTTAAAGTTAAATTAGACCCTATTCTTAGCATGTGGTATAAATATGAATGCCACACAATACATATGATTGGATATATTTTAACTTACTATAATAAAAATGAAATATTTATATTTAATTAAGTTTATCAATCCAATAGAAAATACATATAATCAAGTACGTGTTGTAATCGCAATATGGACTAGAGAAATTTTCGAAAAAATAGAGGTGTTATTAGTTCCTTGTGCCATGTAATAGTTACAGTAATTACACAAATATATTAAGAGGGTCTATATTTTGTTAGGAACGTCTAGATAATATAGAATAAAAATATATTTTATTTTATTTATTTTTATTTCTGCACACAAATAACTGAAAATTAAATTTCGATTTTTTGCCCTAATTACCTAGATAAAATTATTTTGTATTTTTATAAATACTTATTTCTTGTCTGTTGGTGTATGCGCAATTTATTTTTTCCACATGTCTGTATCCATTAAATTGTTACGTCAACCAATCTGATACGTATTTATAAAAATATAAAATAATTTCATCATGGAAATTGAGGCAAAAAATTGAAATTTATTCGAAAATTCCTAGAGTTATCATTAACAATTATAAAACTGAAAATTAACTATCCAAATATTTTGAAATTTGGTATGCACAATTTTGACACAAAATCGGAGGGTATGTCGAAAAAAAATTAAAGTAAAAATCAAAATTTTATTTTATATTATAGAGATGATTTTTCGCGAAAAACTATTCTACATGTTTTCTGTTTTCATGTACATTTTTGAGCCCAAAACTTAAAAATGTAATATTGTTTTACATTTGACATGGTATTTTATTATAGAGCCTCTCTAGAACTCAACCCACACTTAAAAACAAGTGATAGATTTTTTTTTAATTTTAAATAAATTTTAAATAACAATTTTTTTTCTGAAAAATAAAAACGATTGAAAAATTTTTTTACTTCAATTGGAGCGTTAGTTTACGAATTTTTTTTATCTTAAAAAAAAAGGTGCAAAAATCTTGAATAAAAAAACAGGGAGATATGATAAGTATATGATGTCAGTTGTTTATTTGTGAAATTGATTCCAGTTTCATATATTGATGGAAACTTGAATTAAATAATCCAGTAATCTGTATTGCACAATAATCTAGAAGTTTAAGCAGTGTTGTCACCTTTATTCTTCCTTTTGGCTATTGATCTTTAGGCGATTGTATTGATCAGACTGGGTTTCAATCCACTGAAAATATTTAAGTTCGATATTACGTAAAACACTGATAATCTTATGTATAAAATTCTTTATACATAAGATTATCTCGAACTTAACAGAGGTTATTGCATTTTCTTTAGGTCAATTTATTTTGAAATTTCTATTCAAGCAAGTTGCAATGCTATGAAACTTGAAGCGTCAGAATAATGAGAGTTATTAGAAAGTTGATTCTTCAGCATATCTTTCTATATGCTGTTTCGAATAGCGTAGGAGCTGACTGGAAGCAGGTAAAAGTTGTGATCATTACTGTGCATCACATCTGTTCGGCTAATTTGAAATGATATTAAGATGATAAGTATTAGAAAAAAATTGAAATAAAAATTATAGAGAATACCTAGAATACCTAGAAGTTTTCACAATTACATGTATACGTGTGATATAAAGAACGAAACGTCTACCGGATATTATGTGCGGATACCATCCCCACATGCTGTTTAAAAGAGCATTAAGAAAAATATAATAATGCCCCAGTTTTATTGAAATTATTTATCGAAAACGGAGATAGCCCTTTGACTATAAAATTTGTAATTTTTTATTATAACTAATTGCTTTTTTGAAAAATTAATTTCGATTAACAAGTTTAAAAAAATTAATTAAATAAAATATGTGAGCGAAATCCCTGTACATTGAATATTATAATAAACTTTTGTTAAATCTTTTTTAGTATTTTTCATTAGTGTACAAGAAAGTATCTGAAGACTAAAGAAAAAATAAATAAACACTACAGTTTTCTTTATTTAGATTTAAATAGAAAACACAACAATATAAAAACGCATACTATAGACAAAAAATAACCTTAAAAAAATCGTAATTATAATTTTTTTACTTAAAAATATGTGGAGTGAAAATCTTATACACGTACTAAATCTAAGGGTATATTGAGTTTAATCTAAATTTTTTTTTATCTAATTGTATTTAATCTAACTATTGAATTGAATACCACTTGATTTTCCTAATTAACGTGGCTAACAAACATTTTATTTTACTTTGACATCAACTCATTGGAAACGTCTATGTTTAAATTCCTTTAGTTAATCTTAACAGATTAAATTATTAGTCGTTATAGATCAAATGCGGCCGCTAACCCGTCTCCGATTTTGATAAAAATCAGCAAACAAAAGAAAAATAATTGTTTTTCTTTTCGTTACGTAATAATCTAATGGCGTACTCTAGGAAGGAAAAAAATAAAACTATTTTCAAAGCCTTATGAAATTGGATTGAGTTTGGAAGCATTCAAAACAGTCTTTCTTTATAAGCTAATCAAACTTCTAGAGGTCTTTTGTAATTTGTGGAAGCATTTTGAAAATTTCTTCAGAAAAAGAAATTTCTTCAGAATGTTTCATATTTCTAGTTCAATAGCTTCGATTTGAAAAATTGAATATAAAATTGCGATAAACGGATAAAAATGCCAAGTCGAAAATACTAATTTGAGTAAGCTTATTCGTGATGGTATTTTTATCCCGTAACATTTAATACCATTTTATGAATCTTTGAAATATTCAATAAATCTATATTTACAAATATATTAAAAGAAATGACCTAGTTTACAGAACGGTTTCTAAAGCCGTATAAAATTATTGCTTATCCCGCCAGTTTGGGTTGTGTTATTTACAATCCACGATATTTTGTTGAATTAATTATAATGTTGTTTGACAATGCAAATACATTAAAAAAGTATCAGGGTTTTCAAAACACTTTAAGTAATCTGTAATTGAAAGTGACTTCATTTTTTTAGGAATAGTGAAATAATAAATTTCGATTATTTGCTAATCATATTAAACCATATGTTGAGTATTTAAACAATTAACTGTGTTCTTTGTTATTTTCACTAGTAAATACTTTATTTTTTTTTTTTTTTTTTAACGTTGCTCATAGTGTTTTTAAAACGCTATAAAATAATAGAAGATGTAAAAAAACATTACTTTTTTATTCTGAAAGGTAAGATACACAAAAATTCTCAATTACACTTTAATTATTATTTTATTTAGGTCAGTTGTATATTTAATATGAATACACCTTATTTTTACATTAATTGTGTTTATGTAATTTATAAATTACAAAAGAAATTTGAATTTTACATAGATTTTCAAAACGCAATTAAATCTTATAGAATGAAAGTAACACCAATGGATACTGAAAGTAGGCACCAAAGAAAGAAGATATAATTAATAAAAATCCTTTTCAAATATTTGGATCCAATTCTTCAAGGACTGAGCTATAAAACATTATCATGTACTTTAATGGAAAAATTTCAAAAACTATAAACGACCGAAATCAAATTAAAATTGAAAACTTACTGCAAAAAGTTATTTATATATGTGTTTTTTTACACTTTCAAATTTTGTTGCTGTTATGCAGCCAATACGTTGTTTTTGTACTTGGCATGCGACAACTAATCACTGAGAAAACTTTAGAACCTAACAGAATGAACTTTAATCGAATCTTTCATATATTTTAATCAATTTAAACTTAGTTATTGGATTTATTTGGTATTAAGTCTAATTTCATATAACAATAGAATATTCTTTTACAGAGCATTTATGAAATATTTGAAGATGTATTAAGTTTATTTTTAAATTTTAAACGCTGAAAAATATTGTTGAAATTAAAAAAAAAAATTGGTATGGGTGTTATGTACACTCATAAAATGTATGGATCATAGTAAAATATAGTCCATTTATGTAACTCCATCTTTACCAAATCAACATAAACAAAAGTACTAACGAGAAAATTTACAAATAATAAATTCCGACCACGGGTGCCATGAATTCATGACCTATTTACATTCATGACATTTTTTTACCTATATGAAATAGAAGAAAATGAAAATTCAACTGTAAGATTCGTGTGAATTTCACCTCAATTTCTGGAATTATATATAATTATAATAGCCCAGGTGGCGTTACATTTCCATGATGATTTCAGGCTAATAAATTTTCGATGTTATTGAAAGTTTATATGAAGTTGATAATCGAATGGCAGGTCAGCAGGCGCACCCAAGATGAACTAATAACAAGGTGGAGAAATTATAAAATATATTTCATGTCAATTACAATTAATAATGGAGATAGTTTCTATAATGTTGTAAATAAAAAAAAATAGTCTGTAGAATATTTATGGGTGGAATAATTGTCAGCTGAATGTGACATTCGATTGCCACATCCATGATGGAGAATGCATGGCTACTCAGCAGAAACTTTTATCCCACCTGTCTACCTTCTCGGAGCCTGTTGAATTACATATCATTGCACGACTGCTAATAAACATGCAAATCCAACATGAATTAATCGTATCATTGGCAACACAACCCCCCGGGCCACAATACAAACATATATTTTTAATTGTTCGTGGTTTTTAAGCTATTGCATAGCTTCTATCGCGGGGCTTGAGCGCGGGGACCGAATCCAGAAATTCCGTAACGAAAAAACCTCACGCTCCCCATTCCGACGGGCAAGGAGGTGTGGCTTGACGAATCGAGACGAGCTGCTCCGAAATCGGACGAATACATAAGCAGCTGTTTATGAGAAAGTATATAGGTGTATAGGTGTAAGAAAAAGCAATACTGCATGAATAAAATAAATAAATAAATAAATAAAATTATAATTGCATAAGTTGATACAAAATGCTATGCAATAGCTTTACCGCGGCAGTCCCCGAGTGCCACACGATTTTTTATTATATAATAAATATGTGCTTATATTTTTAGTGTATTCTTTTAATTTTAATAAATGTGTTTGTTGTTATCTTCACCTATTGTGACTTTAGCATTTTTAGTAAATTGCTTAAAGTGGAACAAACATTGCATATGTAAACTATATTAATAGGATGATTTCTATTCGCTTGTGCTATATCTATCGATATAGTCTACTTAGTTAGGTCAATTGGCTATATGACCAACTGCATCGTATACAGTGAATTTAGGCTATTAGCTTGATTTTTACGTCGCTCTCTACGAAAATTATTAAGACAAGCTCCGTCTCAAAATAAACTCATTTTTTAATAATTCTCATGTTTTATCCTTAGCTATACCTACGGTCTCGATTAAAACATCTAGCTAAAATTGTATTCGTCACAAACATAAAATATGTGACTATATATAATAAAACTTTATATAAAAAACCATCTGGTATGTTTCCTAATATTTATTAATCCGATAAAAAAGAAGTCTCCTTGAGATTTTATAACCTTGTAATAATCCTTGAAAAATTAAAATTTCTTATATTATTTAACAATGAAATATATGCACATAAATGCAAAAACATGGAAGAGGAAATGAAAATATCTAAAATAAAATTAGATGAAAAGTTTGCTCATCTTATCAGTTTTCAGATACAGTTAAAAATTTTGTGTTATTAAGAAAAGTTCAACATTCCTGAGTATTGACTGTAGGTTTATGCGTCTCTGCGTCCCTTACACTACTGACATTCATAAATTTTGCCGAATTTTTAAAATAAATTTTCAACTATTGGGTATTCCAATTATTAAAATTAAAAAGAAACAACAAATAAAACATTTGATTTGAGATCTTTGTGAAAGGTTGCGGCTAATTAGTAACCATTATAGTAGAGAAAAAAGTTTTATATTAACCGTACTAATGAGTTAAGTGAACTGTTCTTGCATTTGTGTCTATAGCACGAACTCGGATAAAAATTCTGAATCGATTAAATCAATCATATATAATTCATATATCAATTAACTGTCATCCTTACAAAAATGTTTTTCAAAACATTATTCATTTATCATCTAACTTCGAATACTAACTTCGTAAAGTACACAAACAATCTTCTCCGCATAATAGACATTACGATATCGCTATTGTAATTGTAAATGTACAAAGAAGATGTACTTAGAGTTTATATACATTATGAGATTTCAATTCAATCTTGATTTAGATCTCTACAAAATATAAAGCATCATAAACTCAGTAAATATCATCCATATTTACATTAAATATTATGAGAAATGATTTCTAGTAGAGTTTACATTGTGCTTCATACTCCATGATGTTTTGGCTAATAGTAGTAAATATGAATTCAACCTATGTAATCGGTCTACAAAGCGTTTGTCAAACAATAGAGGTATAGTGTGCCTTTTAATTTCGTAAAATATTGTTTCAGGTATTAAAAATATGAATGTGAATACTACGTAGTCATCTGACCCAATTTTGTGTAAGCAATACATTAAGAGTACCAAATTATGTCTTGATACATGTTCAGACTGTGCGGCACGAATAAATTGTATGGAAAGGAGAGAGTGTTACTTTCTAACGTCGCAGTGCGATAATTTCTCACTGCATGTCTAACTTCTTTAAAAAAGTTGGGTAGATGAACGACTTTACAAACGATTTTAATTAATTTTCTCTTGATTGTTTTTAATTTAAAAAAAATAAGATCCTTAAACGAAGCAAAGTTAACATGAGCATTTTAATATAGTGATCTTTTTCGCCTAAAACTTTTTCTGTAGAATATAATTGTACAGAATTCGATCAAAGTGTAATGTATTACAGAAAGGATAGATAGTGATCAGATAAAAATGATGGAATGAATTGACCACGTCGTTTAGATCAACAACTAAAATGTGTTAACAGATTATTTCCATGTATGTACTAAAATTTACTATAGTCAGTGAGTATTTGTATTAACTGAATATAATATCTGTTAGAGATTCAATATGGTAAAAAAATATAGCCATCAGTATAGCCTTAGTACTGTATGTGTGTTATATAAACGTAAGATGTAGATACTGGGCTAATACTTTGACCACTGGATTGTCGTAGACCAACAACGTTAAATATAAATTTTTATTTTTCGTATTATTGAAATCATTCGTTTTTTGTAGCGGTTCAATGAGTAAATGAGAAACATTCTTTCTACTTTTCAAAACACGTCAGCCTTTTGTGTAAGACCATACATTGAAATACAAGGCTAATGCTGTACTCGTAAACAGTGATAGAAAATACGTCACAAATACAGATAAAGCGATTTGATATTTTAATGTTTTTATGACTTTCTTTTAAGAAAATTTCAATCATTAAAAGATAGCCATAACTTTGATGCTATGTAAATTTGATGTCAAACTCGTTTTAATGATGGTTTATTAGTTTAACGAGAATTTTAAAGATTTCCCTATGCTTTTATTTCAAAATAAAATGAAGCCATCACTTTGCCTATGATAATAAAAGGAAATGATCAGCTGCTTTATGCATGCTAATTTTAATGAAATGATAGGCTAGAAATTTTCATTATCTAGGAGTAGTTAAGACATAGATAGACGAAGTATCATTCTTACCTATCTGTATTATTTTACTCATATTTCTCTATGAATAGATTATTCCAATATTCTAGCTTATAAAGCATAACTACGTATCAGAAATGATGCAAATTATCAATTGAATATCTTGCTTTTCGTCAAATTAAGCTACGAACAAGACTCTGATAATTACGTCTAATGAGTAACCTAGTTTGAATTAACGTAACAGATATGAACTGGATATACTGGATACTAGTTACGGATGAACTTTCGAACATTTGCCTTAGAGAAATACAAATATTGTGATATATAACTTTTTGCTCATATTTCATTATAAGTATTTTATGGTCAGAAAACAATAAATACACCATAAAATACTTTTAATGAGTTTAACAGTTTAAAATTAAATAATTAGTAGATAAATAACTAAATTGGTCGCAGGGATTCAGGACAATATAGTAGATAAAGTTAAAAATTAATTGAATAAATTTTTTTGTTTTTAATACTATTTTTTAATAACTGCTATACATAATATATTACAACACTTACTTTAGAAAGGATAGTTAAGACATTATAAAAATTATTTTCATGTAGTTTTTAACAAAATAAAATAATCGGACAAGTAAGGAAATAAATTTTCTACCACTTTTTCGAGTTTTGCAATTTTCAATACTAAAACTATTTGTAAAATAATAAAAAATCAAAATTTTTAATTTTTTCAATGGGAATAATTATACCGAAGGTGATTCTTTCACGTCAGTAAATCCCAATCAGAGTGAAATCCACAAAGCAATTAGACTAGAAAAACTACAATAAATTGGAGTATTTAGTAGCTTGACAGTTACAGAGAGTTTTGTATATTTTTACTTTTGAAATTTGGGATTATGTAAATTTATGTTATTGCGGAAATTTTCTACAAAATTATTTATTATACATACATACATACATACATTAAAGCTATGTTCTCTATCCTGTTCGACAATAATTCATTTTCAAATACTGTTTCGTTTATATAAATTTAGTACGCTGTTGACTATTACGTTTGTAAACTCTAAAATCTAACTCTTACTATATCTAATCGCTTATTTATACATCTTTTACACATATTTGGATATTTTTTTGAAAATGTTACAATTGGTATAATTCATATACTAATTTTCTTCCACTTAATTTTCACCTGAAATACATGATCGATTAATCAAATAATTAGGCCGATCAAAATTTTATCTTTAGTATTAAATTCGACATTTTCGTATATCCTTCATCGGTGTAGATGAATATGATTCAAGAAATTTTATAAGTTTCCGGCTTCAAATTTTATTTTCTGTAATAACAGTGGTGCATCAGTCAAAATGTCATACACTTAAAATTGATTAAGCGTATAGATATGAATCATTTGTGTATTTATGTTATGATTATGAGACTACATCTCGTTGAAGAATATGGTAGGTAAACCAACTTTGTACTGAACTCATTATTATTGTCAAAAAAGGAGTATTTTCTGCCACTTCACAAAAATTATAATTGATAAACTGCTGATGCTAAGATTTGTAAACCATATCGCTTGAATTCAGCTTCAGATTTAGACGATATTTTTAGTTTTTAAGGTAAATAAAAAGCAGAAAGATCAATGAAAAACTAAGAAAACCAAATTATCAATAGAGTAGATTATAATAACTCAACTTGTACTGAATACAATAAATTCATCCATGTGTACCAACTTAACAAGTGCAATATGTATACATGTTATCTGGTTTGAGGTATGCTATAGTACAGTTGTTCAATTCTAATGTTAAATACACACATTCATAACTCTTCTTATTATATTATCACTATATTCAGTTGGAAACATTAATGGCATGTATACAGTGAAAGCAATAATATTATTTTGCGATCTAGCGTAATGTCTAAATAAATAATGCTTATAAATGTGCGTTACTCTCTTTTTTCTGATTATTCTCTTAGATTGAATTACATCTAAAACATCATTCATTATGTAAAAAACTCTTTCAAAAAATATCATCAAATTATAACTAATTTATTCATACGTGATTGATTGTCCATGAAATACGTATTTATAATACAAAAATTGATTGAAAGAAGACCGAATAGGGTCAGGTTCTATTGATCGAAATTATAAAAACAGTTGCAAGAACCTCACTCGGTAATAAACCAAAATCTACATTGATTGCACAAAAGGGTTGAGAAGTTCGAGCAAACAAAAAACAGTTTTGGAAAAACCATGGTCATTCTAACTTGCAGGGAACATAGTTTGTATTTTTTGTCAAGGGTGGGTGGATCAATAAAGAAATTTGCATGCCTCCTGATAATTCCATATTAGATGCAAAAAACGCGTTTTCCTAGCTTGTAAAGAAAATAAGCTGGTGTTTTTGATAGTTCTCAAAGAAGAAGGGTTTTTAATAAAATAATTTGAATGTTTCTATTCCCGTTACTTATGTTATTACAAGTCACATTTAAATTTTTTTAGATATTTTTTAGATCAAATTTGATAATCACGGGCAACAAAAAAAATAGATAGATATATACAGATAAACGAAATTCTAATTCGTCTGGTTTTACTATAAACCTCAATTCGTTTTGTCAATAATTTCGTACTTAATTTATAAAGAATTTCAAGATGAAGGATCCGTAAAAATCCACACAAAGCTTGTATTTCACAACGTTTTTTTATTTAATTTGTAGACTAGTCTGAGGATGTATTAATAAACAACACAATACGTTGCGAAGTAAAAGCTATGTCTTGATGTTTTTCACCGATCCTTTATCGTTTAATTCTTAATAAGTATTTCATCACACAGGATCATAACTAATACAATAATTTCATTATTTATTTTTTAAATATCATATGATATTTACCGAAACGAGTTTACGTTAAGAGATAATTGGTCTAGACATTAAATAACTTGCAAATTTCTTGCATGTCATCTTTGACAACACTTACAAGGGTAGAATATGCATTTAGTTTTAAATGTATAAAGTCCGAACATTATTATGAAATATTATAATTTTATAAAACATTTAAACTATAGTAAACTATATTTAAATATATGAGAATAATATATTCGATTATTATAATATATACATATATTTGTTGTGTACCTTCTTCATACATATTCTAACCTATATTTGAAATATGAAATCGATTTGTATGTATGTTATGTTATTTTTATAACAACTAAATAGCGTAACAAATCAGAATTGAATATGTTATATGCAAGAAATATAAAATAAGTTCGAGGAAAATTGTTCTCAATAGTTTTATCGTGAGCTTTCATTTTAACACAAATATTTAAAATAGCGGACATAATTTTTTAAAAGTCTCTTTTCTTAATATAATTGAAATTTTTATCAGTTAGTGATTTTGGATTTACTGAATGTGCAGTTTTATCTTTGTTGTCCATTCATTATTCGAATATTTTATCCATAGTGCATTAATCTATAATATAAAAATGATTCACCGAATGTGTTACTACGCACAAATCCCGAGAAAAGCTGAACCGATTTCGAGAATGTTTTTTTAAACAATATTCCTTAAAATACGAGAATTGTTCTTATTCAGAGAAAAATAAAAAAATTACCTGAACAAGTCTAAAAATAACACTTTTCTATACTCCCATACAAATGATTAGTATTAATACTTAAAACTTAATTTAAACTTTAATACTATACCATAAAGTTTAAGTGTTAGTGGAGAAATTCCGGGAAGGCAAAACAATTGAGTGACGTTAGTCTATAATATAAAAATAAGTCATCAAAATCGTTGCTTAACACGCAAAACTCGGGAACAGCTGAACCAATCCTGCAATTAATTTTTTTGTGTTATACTCCAAGGCAGGTTTTTATCGTGACAAAAATTGAAAAGAAATGCTTAGACAACTGTAAAAAGTACTATTTTCTTTTGAATACATTATTTACGCGCGGACTGCCTTATTTTTGAATCCTTTTTAGCCAATTTGACGGAGGATTCACAGTTCGTCGGAGGTCATCAAATTTTAATAATTCTAAATTAATATTTTATAAAGTATACTGGAATGTATATTACACCTATATATGATCAGAAAAATGACCGTCATCTGTGTGTCAAGGTACTGAGGTTCCAGGTGTCCTACACCAAATACCGGGAGTCCCATATCAAATACGGGATAATTTATATAAACAAATTTCTTGTCGAGGGTTTCCTACTTTTTTCTGACGTGGAGCCAAGGGGGTACCGAGTGGTTCATACCAAATACCGGGTCTCAATATAAAATTTTGTGTCACATATTTCCTACACCAAATACTTACAACAAATACCAGATGCGCACAACAAATACCGGGTCTACTATTATGATAAACGACACTTTTGCGTGGGATAGTCTTTGAAATTGTTAATTTTTAAAATCAAATTATTTTGTATTTTATAAATACGTATTTCGACTACAAAATAAGTATGAATTATCTAGTTTAAATGATTCTCTGAGATGTTGAACTCGTTGCTAATTTGGTAACGGTTTGCACACTTGTTCTTTAGTTTTTTAGCTTAATAATTTATTCTTTATTTGCATCAAAAATATAAAATACAAGTCGGCTTATAACTATAGCACTTAGCCTAAGCTTTATCTATAATACATCATCTTATATACTAGTTACATCGAGATTACAATTTTTCATTACATCGTTTTAATAAAAATGGAAAATTAAAAAAAAAAAAAAAAAAAAAACCATTTGAAAATACTTAACCTATGTGGATGGATAGGCCATCCCTATAACTAACTTAACATGTAAAGTTTAAGAAAAGAAAAAAGATACTATATACAATTAAGATTATACCGGAACTAGGTGCAATCGACATCGTACACACACTTGTTCTTTCGCGTATGCGCAATTTATACTTTTCAAGTATTTATCAAATTGCTACGTCAACCAATCAGCATCGATCACGTGTTTAGTGTTCAGCCAATGATATTGGACCACGTGGTTTTTATCAATTAAAAAATCTCAAACTTAAAATTGAACGTACAAAACTAAAAAGAATTATGAAATTAAATAATTTTAATCTCAAATACTGTTTCAATTCTAATAGTTCAACTTCAATTTTGAAATCTTTATTAAATCAGAATTTGGAATAGGTCCTTTTTTGGAATAGGTATGAAGGCCTTGAGGAACACATACGAAAACTATATAATGTATACGCAATTACTTTCAATATGGCGGCATTTTAAATCCTAATATAATATATTTTAAATTTATTAGTTTTTATTCAATTTTTCCTCTTGAATTGCCTTACAAAATAATTTCTATTTAAAGCACAGAGAAATTAAGTAGCACTGGCTTAAACAAAATGATATATCCTATCAGGGCCCAGAATCCACTTTTCATTTAATTAAAACCACCACCTTTAAATAATATTCAATAATAGTGAATAATTTAAACGATATAATTTTATATTTAAAATTACATCGTTTGACGTATTTATTAAAAGGAGTCAATTAAAGTTTTATTTATTATATAGAAATTATAATATTTAATAATTAATTATAAATTTTGTAACAAATTATTCAAATGAGTAAGTTTACGTCAAACACGTTGATCACCTACCTCCATCGACCACTACCGACTATCGTGTGTATATATAGTACACTACACGTTTAGTTTGGTCGTCGACAACCATTCCGAACCGTCAGCCATATAAACAAGAGTATCTCTTAATATATTTTATATTATCCTTAAAAGTCCTAACCCCATCCTATTTCATTCTCAATTTAATAAATGGTTTTACGTGACATTTACTGACGTTATAGAATGTGTATTATATATTTATATACATATATGGATGTGGGTTGGGCTTATCCATGTCTATAATTAATTCATCTATGAACTATTAACTATATTATTACACGGTTCTAGTAAAATTTATCAATAAACAATTTATTAAGTCAACCATCTGTGATATATAAACAATATAAAAATTATTAATATAATTTCTATTTAGTGTTATTCAAATGTAAATCTATAATTAATAATAATTATACAGGTTGTTTAATCAGTATTACTCTCCATTAAATTTGTTCCTTGAATAGGTTAATTTACTATCTTAGAAGGGTTCTCTATTCGCTACGTATATACGTTGACGATAATACCATTTTATTATATAAAATATAATTTCTCTTCAATTGATTATTGTTCAAATGTTGAAATCATCGAAAAGTGATAGCTATAATAATTTATTATTAAAGAATTAAATATCATTATTATTTTGTTTCAAATGATAGTTTTAAAGTTAAATTTTATTTTTTCCGATGTAAATTTTTATGGTATTAGAAGATAAAGAAGATTTTTGGTAAGCGAACCGATGATTATAATCAAAGGTAAAATATAAGTATATACTAGTGAAGTTATAGCGTCCGCAACAATAGTTATTTGTCAAAATTTTCGTTTTGATTGTCTTACACATTGCTGTAATACATGGTATAATATGCAAAGTTTTTATACTTGTAAAATTAAAAAAAAAATAAAATAAAATTATTATTAATTTAATTTCATAGTGTAAGCAAGTATTCAAGTGTTAACAAGTATTTAATAGCAATAATTCCATATTAAAATAAAAATTGTGGTTATTCCTATTATTGAGTACAGATATATATCAAAATAATGTTTCCAAATTCCACACGTTACCATAATTAGAAAATCAAAACTAAATTGACTTTTGTTATAATGTTAATGCTATTTAAAACGATTGTTGAATCACTTCGAAATTACAATTTTAAATGTTAATGATTTTACCTTTCACATGATATATATTTTTCAAAATAAATTTACTAGTGTAGAAATTTAAAATAATAACCATACAATAAAACAATGTGTACGGTAATGACAACAGAAATTTTGACAGATAGAAAACAACAGGTATATACGCGACCAAACATGTCGTCAAGCAATTCTTTCAAATTTCATACTGAATACTAAATATCGCCAAATATTGAAAAAAATAAAAATTATTTTATGTTGTGCTATTGTGTTTGCATAATGTGTTAAGAAACATTTCGTCAAGCAATTCTTTCAAATTTCATATTAAATACGAAATATCTCCAAATATTGATTAAAAATAAAAACTAGTTTATATAGTTATATTGTGTTTGCATGGTAATGTGTTAATAAACGAGCACAAATCAGCTTTTTATCCGTTCTAACCTTCAAATCACTCAGTATCAGTATAACTTCCTAACAATTAAAAATTTCCCTATATATAAGTTATAAAATATTAACAAGATTTTATTAAGTATTGTTTGTTGTGTCCGAATACGCCAATTCAATTTATTCGTGAGTTTCCCCTTTAGAAATCATCTGCATGCAAACCCAGCAAAGGTGATCAGAAACTCTTTTTTAATTGCAAGTTTAACCAAAAAAAAAATCTGATTATTTTTGCATTACTGAAGAGAATAATTCTAAAATGTAAAATAATCGACAGAAAGACCTAGTTTCTTTTAAAAGATTGCAAGTTTCTTGAAATAAGTTTGGTGGTTTTGTTAGAAAGACAAAAATAAGCTCAGAAATAAAGAAACAGCAAATTACGTTTGAGATCAGTACAGTATACTAATCATACGAAGGATATCTGATTGAAAAATGTTTTGATTTTTTGATTAAATTGATTTTGTTTTTTTTTTTTTTTTTTGTATTTTTGAGAATATATTTTGTAACAAAATATATTCTCGGATAAAAAAATTTAAAATTTTTGTATTTAAAAATTGTTAATCTTTTTTTATTTATATTTCGTTTTTTTAATGTTGCTTATGCGAATTGGTATTTTTCTAGTCGAGCAGAAAATCTTTGCTGTCTAAGTGAGGTTAGCACGTCGTTTGCTATTTGGTATTTTACTATTGTGTTTGGGTATTGTAAATCATCAGTTTTCTGTATGACAGCATTTTCATTAACTTGATTCACACTATACTTATTTCATTAATTAAAAGATCTTTTTACTGTGAATTAAAATTTACTTCTCTCATACTGTCCTTATCTCACAATAATATACGTACGTAGTACCAATGTAATAATATAATAAAAAATATGTCTGGTTGTCCCTTATGGTCATATGGTTATTGTATAGTAAAATTATATGTATAAACGATTTTGTTATAATAAAATAGCCAGAGATTATAATCGTTTAAGGTCTAGACTTAAATTTAAAAAAATGTTAAAAAGTTTCATAAAATGTAGTTTTCATAAAAAAAAAATTATGAATCTTTCAATCATAATATCTATAGTCTTATTATTTTCAGTGGGCGCTCTATCGATTTTAATTTGTAGTACATAATTTAAACACATATTTCATTTCTCACTTACTCTAAAATCTATTAAATACTGAATGGATAATAAATTAAGAGAATTTAGAATATTTGGTTTTTTAACTTGCATATTAAAATTTACTATAGTTTTTTAAATTAAAATATTCATTTCAAAAACAATCTTATATAAAAAATATTAAAACAAAATAGTAAAATTTAGTTTTTGATTATAAACAAGTTTCAATTCGGTTATTTCATTTTTTTTCCGGATACTCTTTGGCTAAGAATGAATGCTTACAATTATTTCAAAATATTCTGGAATAAATTCTTAATTTTTTTCTGCTTTCATATTTTCTATATTTTATGTTTACCCCGTTTTGATCAATAAAAGTATGCCTTTTTAAACTTCACCACAATAAACAATTATTATTAAATATTAATTCAAATTCTTTAATTGATTGTGTGTAGAATATACATGGGTCAGTGATTAAAATATATAACTACCTATATTAAATGTTTTAATAGTACATATAGATACATCAATACCTTGAGGGTTTGTAAGAGTTAAGGTCAAACGATATATTTTAATATTGAGTCTCATTTAAAACAGTCAATTTATTTAATAATTTACATATTATATTATTATTACATTTCTAGTTATGACTATTATATGCTCATTCAATAATATTTTATTAAGGCGTGATTTTAAAGTGCTTGCCATAATAGGTACTCTGTCTTATACTAAATAGAGAATTGATAATTTAATCACTTGTTTGTAAATTTAATTCATATAAACTAGACAGAAATCGACCTGTTTGACTGTCTTTCTGTGTCAGGATGTTTTCCCAAGCAAAAAGTCTCAATCACTAATTTTACATTTAATATACATTTCGTCAAAATCGATCGACCGGGTGTCGCAATTTATTCTAATGTTTTTCAGACTTTTACGTTTTTCTCAAAAAAAGAACTACAGATTTCATGAAAATTAGTATGTTCAAAAAATATTTTATGCTCTTAAAACTTTATTTTGAAACATATTTCTGAGAAAAATTTAGGGGAAAAAATTCTACTTATAATATTTCGTAAATAATATTTTATTATTTTACGTTGATGAAAGTAATTCACTTTCAAAAGTTCTGTACGCTACCTTACTGTTCCACCTTACTGTATATATTTAGTGTGTGAGTTGGGTACCAATCCAACACCTATTATGATATCTTTTACGGCTCTGTAGCAGGTTTTGTCTGTGCTCAAACAATTTGAGTCAATAATATCCATGAATTCACTCTTTTATTATATTAGTTTATTTATTTATTAATTTTGCTTCTTGTTTTAAAAAAATAGAAATCATAATAATAATTATAATATTGCTAGTAAAGTATATATAGTAATTAAAAGAACGATATCTCTATTTTTTGAAAATAATTTGAAATAAAACTACATTTTACGAAAATATCTTTTTCTAAATCACCGAAACTAACAATCACTGATTATTTAATAATTCGTATATAGAGTCTGGAAATACTATTCCGTTGTTTGTTATCAAATATTACAAGTAAGATTTAACTTATTTTTTGTCAATCAATTTAGATTAAATCTTGCATACATAAGTCGAATGACAGTAAAATATCATATAATATACATATATTATTGTTGAAAAAAATAATTTTGTTTTATTCTGTTCGCTTTTTACAAAATTTGTTAAAATATCATATTAAATTTAATTCCATTAAATTTCTTAGGTGTAGGCAAGTTTTACAACAATAAAACCTTTTTTTTATAAATATTTTGAACTTAAAAATTCAAGTTGAATTGGTCAAAGCTCGTTAATATTTAAAGAAAGAATAAAAGTGTATGAAATAATAAAAAATGAAAAAAAACAGAATTAAAATAACATGCAGTGTAGAAGAAACACATAAATTTGCTGAAAATAATTTAAAAGTTTTTTTTAACAATACATTGAAAGCTCTACTGTCAGGAGTTTTATCAGAGGAATGATTATGTTATTAATCAGGATTCCTAGATTGATGATGCGAATACTATTGAAATGAAAATTGCTTACGATGCAAATAATATAAACACATAAATACTACTTAAAATATAAAACATTTACATTATTACTTATTATTAGGTTATGTTCAAATAAATAATTATTATTATATATTTTTGATTGTAGATTTATGATTTATAAATAAGTATTATGTTGTTAGTTAGAATGCATTAAGTATGTAACTGGCAATCACCTGTCTCTAAGTTCTTGGACACTAGTTGCATAAGAAGAATAGAGACGCTTTTTATGCCTCGAACTTCATACGCATACAAAACATACTGTAGTATAATATGAGTTATAAACTTTTGAATAATAGATATTGCTGCATTGGTACTGCATTTAGTTAGAACTGCTCTGTACGAACTATACGTAGTATACATATTCATATAGTACTGTAATTCTTATAGGATGCAATACATGTTCCCCTACAATATTACTATTTGGTACTATTTGTTGCTGGTAGCAGCATATATAAATAAATAAATGGGAATATATGTGTTTATAATATAGGCTGTTCGAAAAAATAATATTTTAATTCATAATTTGTTAGTTTCTTATAAACGAAGAGATGAAAAAATTATTATCCCTTCCAGTGAATATTAAAAAGAGTCTGCTGAAGGTTTTTCTACTCTTTCGGAGAAATTAACCTAGACATTAGAAGACATATGACAAAGCAAGTCAAGTCACAATATAGTATAGTCCCAGTCTGTCTGATCATATAACACCATTTATGAATAATGATGATGCAGAGTGCCGTATCTCCTTGGAAACGTTGGGAACTACGTTTTACCAATATTCTTTTTCATGTTTTAATGATTTCAGTTGCGATAGGTTTAAGCTTGTATATTGTTGAATGTTATCCGCCCATGCTATTCGTTATCGGACCATCAAATCAAGTTGTTGTACTATAAAGTAGCGAAAATAGAAACCAATCCGCTTCTTTATGGTATAAGTTTCACATATTTTTTTATTTAAAAGTTTTATTTAACTTGCCTTATGTGGGTCAAGATTGCATGCTGCATTTGAATAACTTCCTATTATCCGATGAAATTAAATTTTACATGGTGGTACAAGAAAAAATAAAAAATAATTTACCTCCTCCCATTTCTTTGGAAAAAACTCCGAAATATCAAAAATCGAAAATGCGGATTTTTTAAATTGATTTGAAATAATAAAGAGAAATCAAGTTTAATGAGTATTTTAAATTAGATTTTTTTGCTTTTAAGAAGACCTTCCAAGAAATTACGTCTTAATAATTAATTTTATTTTTCATTTGACTTACTATATTTATATACAAAACACAAACACACTGTAATTTATAAAGTTATTGCATGTTTAAGTACACAGTCTATATAATATGTGTTTATTATTTATTACGATAATAATATATGGTGGATATAGAAAATGAAAATGTATATCTTCTATAGAAATTACATACTTTAAAGAATAAATTTAATTTAATTTCAAAACTATATACTGTTCTCATATTTGATAAAATGCCTTACAAGAAATTTTTACAATCTCTAAGTCATCTAGATAAAACTTATACATGATGACATATATTATGCAAGCGATTTTAATATTTTTAACGAAATTGTATGCGGGGAGTTTTAAAAAATCTTCTTGTTTCTTGATCTTCTTTTTGATAAGTCATACCCACTGATATTATGAAATTATGCACCCAGAAACTTGTTACATAAATTTTGATAAAATTTATTGAGCTCTAACTGGTTACAATTATTGATGTAATTATGAAAAATAGCACACAAACTGTTTCAAAAAGTGAAATAATACGATTTAAAAATAAACAATAAAAATAAAAAAATAAAAAAAAATAAAAAAAACATCGTTAAATAATAATAGCAATTGATGGGTCCTGTAGAGTACATAAATATAAGTGGCATTAACATTACAGCTGAAGTAAATACTCAATGAGAAATATATAGTAAGAGTCTTAAATTCTCAAAGATTACAATTGTTTGGCCATCTGCAAGGAATTGAAGACTAAAGAACGCCTAAAAAATCTTTACCACAAAGTTTTCAGATCATAACAATATGGATTTAAGACCAAGATCGTCATTGATGAATAGGTGAAGTTATAAAACACCTGTGATTGATGGGAGTGGCAGGATGGAGATATACTATGTATTATGTAGTTAAACGGATTCGAATAGATGAGGAGTTAAAGGTCCACCCTGGGCTGTGTGTCTGTTTGATAGGTTTATTGATTGATATTTTATACTATTCCATTTCTATGTACTCTAAAATTGTGAAGCTAACAAAAGAGCACTGGAAATGGAATTTACGTTCGAAATATATGAAAATACCACGATTCTTAAACAAAGAGAAAGGCCAAATACGAACTCCCTCAATCCCCTTCGCTTACCCTATAAAGACGTTATGTGATTTAATTTATAGTCACAAAGTGCATTGAAATGAAAGACTAAGATTGATCAGAGCCTTTCATATTTTGGCTGTTCTGCGTGATTTCATTTTCCATGCATACGTAAAGACGAAACTATATACTTTTAAATGAACTAGTATGAAATTTTTTTCAACGTGTATGGTATATAGAATGAGAAACAAAATCGATGAAAGCACCGTAGATGACAAAAAATATAAAACAAAATATTCCTCTTGTTGTTAAATATGATATAAATCCTACTAAAGTACATGCATATTGTAATTGTTATGTCAGCATTCATTGTAAAAACATGGAAGAAATAAACGTAAAATTGGAAAATGGATTAATACGATTAATTAAAAATTTTTATTCAATAAATGTCACTGCTAAGTTACATAATATGACAAAAGAACTTAAATTGTTGAAAGGGACAATTAGATGTTTAAAAAAAATATTTTTGTAATAATTGGAATTATGGTTATAATAAAACGAATTTTTTGTTAAAAGTTATCTCGAATTAAAAAAATTAAGATTCAGTTTGGAGCACACCCCGATTGTTCTCGGACCAAAGTTTAAATTTAAACCTTACCTGTGATGTCATCAGTATTGTATATTATCATATTTTGATGATGTCATAAATGGATACCCATACATAATGTAATACTTTCAAAACACAGGTATTATTATTTACAAGAAAATCATGGATACACTGATATTATTTTAACATAATAAGTCATACGAGTTTTTAAAGTTTTTTTTATTAATAAATTATCAACTTTTATTATAATGATGAAGATCGTCTGTGATGAAATATTTATTTAGAATTCCAGGATGAACGATCAATGAAAATAAAGACAAAGCTTTTACTTCGCAGCGTTTCGTGTTGTTTATTGACACAATTCATCAGCCGGTCTTCAAATTAAATATATAAATATGATGAAAATTATATGTTTGTATTTAAGTTGTAGACCGCCTGATGAAGTATTAAAGTAAGACCACGAAACGGTGCAAAATAAAAGCTTTTCTTAATGTTTCTCGTGATCCTTCATCCTCTAATTCTTAATAGTTATAACTTTTTCTTTCATTTTCACTAATTGCCTTAATATTGCGTTAAGTTTTCATAGGTTTCAACAGCCATCAGTTAATCCTTTTCAGTTAAATACGTTTAATAGTGTTGGTAGTGTCGTCCCTATTCAACAACAAACTGCGGCTAGTAAACCAGCAAATTGTAAGTGAAGTCTAATAATTTTAAATAAATATAACAATATACCTACTATAGCTAACGCAGATTAAATTTATTAAATATTTAAGATGTTGTTGTTATTGTTTTTGGTGTGTTGTATTGTTTGTTATTTTGTTATTTTTGTATTATTTTGACATGTATATTTATAATAAATGATCCATACATACATTATCAAGAAGATATGATTTATAAATTATACACAGTACGTTTTATTACAACCATGTGAAATAATGATTATTTCACGAAGGATATAGTTTATATTAGATTAAAAAAGTTTACGCAAAATATGGGACATTCATTTATAGAGAAGAATATATAAATTGAAGCGTTTATTGATTATTATAAACTCTTGCATTAAATCTGAATTTGTTTTAGAGGGCCTAAGATTTCTTTCTTTCTTTCCCTTATATTAGAGATATTCATCTCTATATAAGAGATAAAATACTAATAACAGTGATTATTTAAATGTTTAATTAAACAGTTTTATATTCTAATGCCTCTTTTATTTATATTTTATAATTATTTTTAGTATAACAAAACAAACAATACACTATTTTTGTTTAATTTGTATTTATTTTATTTCATATTTCTTAATTCGTTTTCACTAATTAAAAATTGTACCTTGCACATTAATGTTTTACATCTGCCGGGTGTTCCTTTTTTTAATTATCTTGATAGCGGTTTAACATACGAATATAGAATAATTATCAAATGGTGTGGTTCTATCAACACCAATTAAAATTATGATAGTATTTTTAATATAAAGACACGCTCATGGTAATGTACAGACATATTCCATTAACATTTTGCATTTGATTCCACAAAATCTTTTTCAATAAACATTAATATTGATATATTGTAACAGCCTTGTTACTAAAGATTATAGATTTTTGCTCTAATACGGTAATATGTTGTCTTTCAAAGAAATAAGAAAATATATTGATTAATTTGAGAGTAATAAACACAATAACGATGATTTGTAAAAATTTATCAATTAATATTGTTTTCAGCCCGGCACCGAAAAACACATATTAAGTGTAATGCAATTTATTAACAAATGAAAGCATTTGTTCAAAAATGAACAAAAAATGCTGAAATTTTTCTTTTACGTAAATGCCTCTGTAGAACGTAATACTGACAAGACTTAAAGATTGAAAGTGTTTTGATGAATTTTTAAAATATTATCAAATGGTATGTCGTGGTAAAAAATTATGCAATATTTTTCTTATAATATATATTTTTAACATATTTTGTAGGCTTTGTCACTCAGCATCTTTATAAAATTGGCCTATGATATATGCATTTTCATAGAGATAATGACATTTTAAACTACTTTTTTTCAATAACATATAGCTCTAGTAACGTTGATATAGCGTACAGATGTGCACGTAAAATTAATGCACATGTTTTGTGCGTAAAAACGACTCATCTCACCAAACACTTCCATTTTTGGAGATGTAGAAAAATATATACTACGTTTCATTTAAGATTTGAAAGAATAATATTTCAATCAATTAATAAAAAATCAATAACATATCGCTTGATATAGAGTAATATGTTGATCCTGGACTCGTTTTACAATAGGTAACCAACCCAACAATAGCCGTACTGTAGTATCAGTGCGTTTGGAACAACTAACACAACATTATGTTCGTTTAATATTTAAGCATAAAATATTCGAATTACAAGCATGTCTTTAAGATGTAATAAGTTCACTCATAGTATTTCATTATTTATTTTTGACAACGTTTATTGTCTGTACAAAATTAAATAATAAATTGTATATAAACAAAAGAATGAACTACCAAACGGATTTCTTGAGACTTGTAAATTCTGAATAAAGACCTTTGAATGTGATTAAAATTGAGATTTCGATACCTTAAAATAACAAATTAACAGTTATGCGAAAATAAGAAACAGATTTAATGAAATTACTATAATATAAATATATAGAAAACATTGGATATTCAATTTTCTGATATGAGAGAAAACATAATTTTTGTCATTTTGTAGACATTTCATTCAAATAAAATTAATCATTAATTTAAAAAAAATAATGCGATTCGACAATGTCTTGCGGTTTGAGTGAGTTTTGTGCGTAGGTGATTGCAAAAGCGTCTATTTGGAAATTTAAAAAAGGTTTGTCATTTAAAGCTATGTTTGACATAAAATATTTGTATCCAAAGTATCCAGTTTATAGCAGTTGTTTCCAAAAAAACGGTAACGTTCACGTAGGGTACATATATTTTTGGAATTTTTACTTAGGGGATTAGATGATTACCAGACGCGTGAAATAATGAAAGACGTGAAAAGGGGTTTTGTGATGACTAATACAACATCTTACTGGTTTATTTGAAATCAATCAAATCAAGGATATTATTATTTTAATAATAATTTTTGTCCTTAATTGAAGTTTATTTTCAAAAAAAATATTGTCTTCTAGAAGTTAATTCATTTTTAATCAAAAAATCACTAGGTTATTATTCTAAATAATGAAGTTGTCAAAATACGTTTAAATCTTTCGGTAAAAGACAAATTTTTAATATTGACGATAAGCTACATTTCATCTAAAATCGTTTTTAAGTTCCAACTGATTATTAAAAATATGTTTGCAGAGAAAAATGTGTTTGCAAAATTTAGCTAAGATGCGGGATTGACTGGATGTTAGTCAAAGTGCTGCAGTTAGCTTTCTAGTAAATGTGTAATATTGCGGATTTTAATTTATTTTTCTTAAACTTTTATCTTTTGATTCAATAAACTACGTGGTTTGTTGTTATAGAATCAGCCAGTAAGATTTCAAAAACCATCATTTTGGTTTTAAGAAAAGTATCGATTAACGACAATTTCTAAACGTATGTTTCTCTTGATTTGATTGATTCAAATAAACTAGAAAAATGCTGAGTTGTTCACCACAAATCGTCAATTTTTCCATGTATCTGACTCGATCTGACCGATCCCCAAAATAGACGACTAAACATTTGCAATCTTTTTAATTTTTCGTAAATTTTTAAATTAAATATGCGAAGATGGATGGCTACATTGTGCTTCTTGGAAAGGACATAAAGATATCGGACATAAGAATTATTAAACAAGTGAACATTTTTCGGAATTACAACCTTACCTGTAATATATTTAACTATTGGATGACAAGGTTTTGGGATATTGTTTGATCCATGAAATATTGACTCTCGATGTTTCTTCTCAAAACCAAAGATGTAAAATACACAAAATCGCCAAATTTATTTAATTATTACAGTTTAAAAGAAATTAAATAATTATATTGATGTTAATTGTACGTATAGGAAGAGTATGATAAGCTTTTTGGTTCCTAACTTCGGTCAGATAAGGAAACACATCTAAAAATGTGAACAAATCTCTCAGTTTGGAATTTTGAAAATAATTTAGGTAATTAGTCACTATCAAAGACTTTTGAATGAACACTATTTACAGCTGGTTTTTTTATGAACTACCTTGATATTAGAAAAAGCATTATTTAGGCAAATTATTTTCATGAAATATCATTTTAATGAATATAACATATTTAATCATGTTGACTGCCTAAAATTAGTTTTTAAATGTCAGAGACCATAATATAGATACTTGTGAAACTAGCAGAGCAAAGTAATCAAAATTGAATTTAAATATCCATGAAATTGGGTGCTTTTTAAATGCTAAAGGTGCTGCAAAATTAAATTAGGTGCTCAAATTTAAACATTTTGAATTTTGAATACTTTTTTCTGTTTTTTCAAGATGTCACCACTAGCTTGATACTTTTAAACAGTGATTCATGTTAGTGAATCAGTGCAGAAATTTTTATTGTAATTTGGATTAAATTGATTTTTTTATCACCATAAAAACACTTTAAAAGCACGTTATTATGGTACTTACATTATGTTATAAAAATTAATTTTTTCCCATTGCTCTGCCAGCGTGATTTCGCGGCTGCACTGACATCATAATGACACAATTTTCTCAATTAAAAATGTGAATAAAAAATTTATTAAAAATCTAAATAGTATCTAAAAAGTATATTTATAATTTTGAGCATAATTTTTTTTTTTAGCATACATAAATTCAATTTTGAATATTTTACTCTGCTAGCTTGACTAGTATATAATATAGCGTAATTATCCAGGGCGACATCAACATACCAATGTAACTAACTTCTGTCCTTTTTACGGAAGTATATGTATATACATACAGACACATCCTCATGTAATATACCACTACACAAAACCAGCCATCGTACTTTTTTTCTTTACTCATAATTTATTTAAGGACAATAATACCCACTAATTCGTATTTCTCTTTTTAAATTTTATTTTTTAAATGTTTATTTGGGTAATTAAGTGTAAATTTTCATTCCTACTTTTTGTTTCCACATTTAATTGAAATATATATTTAACCTAAATATTTTTTTTTTACATATTATTATTTTCACTTTTCATTCAATTTTAATTTATTCTTGAATTAACAACAATTTTTTATGCTGATTAATATAATGTTTTTTTTTTTTTTTATTATTCTCTTAAATAGTTCTTTAATTGACAAAAATACATTTGTGTTTAAATATTTGTTTGATACAAATTTTGATAATAGATCTGGATTTAGAATTGAAAACCTTTCACAAACGAAACAAAAACGGATTCTGATATTTCATTAGCTGACTGGAATTACTAGGAATGTTCTTCATAACTGAAATGCAGAAACACATTGTAGTGAAAGTATTTTCCTTATAAACTTCTTATTTTATTTTGTTATAAGCTAATTGGTTGATTTTTCATCAATTTACAAAATTTCTTACTGACTGTTTGCATAACATTATAAGAAATAACATTACTTATTTTATATGACAAAAGTTATTAAACCATCAATTAATTATGTATTTATTATTCTCATAGATGAATCAAACTGTAAAGATGCATAATACCATGTCAAATTATTCAGAAATCAATATGTTCTATGCAGATGGGGGGGGGTAAATGAAGTTATAAAGTGTGGTGAGGCATTAGGATATATTATTTTATACATAGCAGCAGTATTCAATTTATTTTTTTTGCTTTATACTAATAAATTCAGAAATATTATTATAATAATAATGGTAAATTTAAATTGGGAGAATCAGAGAATTGTATTCAATAAAAAATAATAAAAGTAGATATTTGTTTAAATTTTATTTTCCTTCCAATAATTAAATTAAATTCCCTAATTGGCGTTTACCATTTATGAAATTAATTATTTTTTGTCATTAAATAAATTATTATATCTAAATGTTTTACACAAATACTTATTTATATTAAGTTGGAAAATATGGTAAACATTTTGTGAAAAATGGTCAATGGTCTTTTAGCAACGCAGATTTATCATGAATATTATCATATTAATATTTCGGCCGTTGGTCCAAAAAAGAGTTCAAAAATTCGTTTAATTTACACAAAATAAATATTTTAAATTTTCCGTCATTGCATTAAAATTGCATTTTTTGTATACTCATTGAAATAAATTTTTTCATTTAAAATTCGACAAGAACCTGTATTTGTCAGTTGACATAGTTTTATATTTTATATACTTATTTCCAAAAAATATTATTTTTTAATTTTACTTTGAGCCTGCTCCCGGGGAGAAAAATTTTTAAATATTTATAATAATTTGTTAGAATATAATACCTATCAAATTTAAAAAAAAAAAATAAAATAAAATAAAATTGTTTAGTCACAAGAATGTTTAATCACAAAAATGTTTTCAATTTTAAATTTAGTAATATTTTTTTAAAATTTTTTCAAAAATTGTGTATTTCTAAGTCTATGTCTGTTGAGATCACGTTTATTGACATATAAATAAACATAGACACAATATGGCCGACAAAAAATGATAATAATTTATTTATACTTATATTTGGTAACTTATATTATATTTTCAGTTTAGACTTCAAGTATTTATTTACACGTCTTTCTTCATTGCCCGAAATCATTTTACAACCAAATTAATACTTTTTAAGCAATTACAATTCAACAGTCAAATGTATACTACTAACAAGATTAAATATTTGGGCAGCTTTTGAGAATCTCTTCAAACTCATAATCCTACATAGCTATAAGTTTCGATTTTTAGTCCCAATTTCCAAGATCAAATTGTTTTGTATTTTTATAAATACGCAGCTTGCTAATTCATACTGATGATTACTACTTTGTAGCCGAAATACGTATTTATAATATAAAAATACAAAATAATTTGATCTAGGAAATTGGGGAGCTATGCTTATTATTACTTTGAATGTAAGCGATTTATTGAAGTATGCGTGACTGTCCGATATTTTTACTTAAGTCTTGTTCATGTTGGTCAAGTTATTTAGTCAAGTAACAAGTAATTTATTATAATAAAAGTCACAATCGTGTGTTGTAGGTTCATATTACATAACCGTTTATATTGTATGACTATACTGGAAAAACAATTAAATTCATTCATTCGTTTATTATACCAGGGTAGATAATTTTTGAAAACGAAAAAATTTCAGTAGAATTAAACTATTTGGAAACGGAAGATAATATGTTCAAAATGAAAGGAAAAATAAATTATGGTCGATTTGAGTTCGAGAAGTAGGAATGCCTGAGTTTTTAAGGATAAAATACGGTGTATTTCGAGCTCCGACAAAAAAGTTAAATGGCAAAGTTGTATTTAATAAAGAACTGCAACTTTTGTATAAAACTTGTATAAAATTTATCACATAAATTTTGAGGCCATGTGAAAAATTCAAATAAGTTCTTGGTTTTTTATTTTTATGTTTTACAAAAAAATTATAATGCATTTTATGTTCCAAATACAGTGTAATTTTATTGATTTAAAATATTATTCATTCACCTTATGTATTATACAAAAATAAAACGATGAATATGTTGCAAAGCACTTCACTCGTACTTCAAACATTCGTTGAAGTACAAGGATGGTTCTTACGCAGAGAAAATTTAAAAAAATTGAAAATAAATTAAAAAAATTGCATGAAAAATTCCGAAAACTATACAACACTTTTCTATACATCCAAAGGATTCTTCATTATACTTAAAAGTCAATTTTAACTTTCATACCATACCAGTAAGTTCAAGAGCTAGTGCAGAGGTTCCGGGAAGGCAAAACAATTAGCTATAATATAAAAATAATTCGCCAAAAACGTTGCTACTACATCATCATAATTAATAGTCAGCTCCGTTTTATATGTGTCAGATCCTTTTTTATATGTGTAATGTTTCCAATCTCAATATTTTATGTTTGTATCAAACATTGTATTTAACAGTATTGTTTTATCTGTATTTACAAAGAAGCCATGAAAGTATAAAAAATAAAAACCTTGCACACCCTGTACACAATGTGTATGTAGCACGTACACTTAGGTTACTTTAACAGATAAATGAGAGAAAATGAGCCCAGCTGTAGCATAACTTAATCATCATTACTGAGGAAAACTGGTGTACATATATTTGGCCTAAAGAATCCGATGCATGTAATACACTTATATACATGTATACTCGTAGGTACTACATGTTTTGATATATATGTAGATAAATTTATGCCAGAAAGCCCTTATATAAACAAAGATATATTTGCTAGTTATAATATTTGTTAAATATATAGCGTGTTTACTGATATAACTGTTAAACATATACATTTGTTTTGTAAATTACTATATTAAAAAAAAAAAAAATAATGTAAATTTGCTTAAAAAAATTAAAAAGTCATAATAATTTTTTTTCCCATGTTACTTTATGGGATTGATTTTCCATTTCGTGGTATATCAGGTAATAGGAAAGTTTCAGAACGATACAAATTGAATTTTCGGAGAAATAATTTCCAACAATGAATATTCTATATATTACTTTGTAATTAATATTTCTAGTTATTTGGCCGATTGGGAATTTATATATCAATCAAACTTGAAACAGTTTAAGCATTGTTGCGGCAGAATATTTACATCGCAATCAAAATTTTTTCCAAATGTCTTACTTGCCACGAACAGGCAGTCAAAATCGAACAGGTTACAAAACCAGGTGGCAATTGAATAAATTGATTTGAGTTTATCATAGACTGATTAGCTTCATTATCAATTTTCATGTAATAGTTGAGAAAGAAATGTTATATTGGTACAATCTTTTAATTTTTTTAAATATTTGTAACAAGCAGCGACATTTCGACTGTAACTAGTTTACTTGAGAAGTTATTTTTATCTGTGTAGTTGCTGCGTCTTTTGTACTTTCTAAGAACAAATATTTTGGATTAAAAAAATGTTGAGTTAATTTTTGACGTTTGTCAAATCATCTTTTTGATTTCAAACTTTCTGATTTGTTTATATATTTCAGTCACTTTTTGCGACAATGTTACATTTTGAATTTAAGCAAGTTTTTGTTTATTTTTTTGTAAAAACCAAACAAATACAATTAAAGATCTTGATTAAAAAACGTTTCATAATACTGTAACAGCAACATGCATTCAAAGCAGAAAACAATTTACAAAATAGACAATTTAAAGTAAACATTATTAAATATTATTTATATAAGCAACTCGTAGATTGGAAAAATAATTCCAAATTTTAGAAGCACAATAAATACATATGCACAATTAACAGTCTGCCACAGATGCATAACTTCCTTAAATTCAGTTCACACTGAAAATAATTCGAGTAATGTAAAATATTTTCTTTGCTACAAGTTGAATAAAATTCACAATCATACAGCTAAAAGGAAGAAAAGCTATGTAAAGATGAAAACGCAAGGCCGTTGGTGACTTGTTATCGCCTGTCTAAGGTTCGCGTGCTAGGACCATTAATATTTAGTATATTTATTAAAGATGAAATATCTTTGAAAATTACTCTAAGCAGAAAATTACTGTGGGCCAGAACAATTTTACAATATAAGAAAACAAGTGTTATTAAAAAAACAAATGAATACTTCTTTATACTAAAATTCTTTAAACTTAAATGTGGACATAACCAACATTGTAAGAAACACAAGTAGTACCTTCAACTTTTGAAACAAATTTAAGTTTTAGTTGATGAAACTGAACTTATTTGTTTGGATTTAGTTAAAAAGCTAGTCTATACATACTCCAAATTTAAAAGAAACTGGCCAGTTGTATATCTATCTATGAAAGCAAATACCTTTAACAATGGTTTTGTAAACAACTATGGGTGGATACTATGAATGTTCTTTCCTTGTAGTAATTATGACTAGAGCTTCATTGTAGCGGTCGAAATTTGACTATCTTCACTCAAATGTGAATCTTACCACCTTTAAACAAAACAGAAGAGTATACATGCGTGTGTAAGAGTATATGTATTAAAATATACTCTTATACACGCAAAAAAGAGTATATATGCGTGTTTATGATAATATGTGTAATATAAGCCATGCCTCTTATATTAATATTTTTTTATTGATTTAATATTTCTTATATAATTTTTTAAAAAATATTACTTTTGTCCATTCCCTTATATAAAGTATAAGTTTGTCAAATTGCATACTCCACCGGCCGTCCAATTTTCGATTACTTCACGTATTTATATATAGATTAGCCCCATCTTCAAACTAAAGAGAAGAACGGTACGGAGCAAATTTTGCTAGGTACTAAACTTTATAATGTTTTTATGATGTATTCAAATAATTTTCAATTATTATTAAAATAATAAATTATTCAACATGAACAACATGATATTGATTTAATAATATGTTAATTATAAGTATATTACTTATTCATAATCAACAATTTCATTTACTTTCTAAATTCTACTATTAATTCAATATACTTATTACACGTTTGGTTAAGTTTCAACCTGTGTTATATTTCCTAATAGAAACAGTGTTTCTTTAAAATCACTAAAATCAAAAGTATTTTAGGCATCTAAAATTAAACTCTAAATTTATAGTATAATCTACTAAATAAATCGTAAAAGTTTCTAGAAAGAAGTTATTTATTTGCAATAATATATAATAGAACATAATTCGTATATATTATATTATAAATATATTTAAAATACATTTTGTTCAAACAGTATGTTGTAGTAATATATACGCTAAACATGAAACTAACTGTACCTGTATTATATAATATATAAGATTATAATAATATGCATATACATACATATTGCAGTACTATGTAGTGAATACACGATAGATCCAAATACAAGATGTGTCATTTTAGTCAAATATTGACTATAATGACACAGTATTTGGCTTTTATTTCACAGCGGTTGAAATAAAAGCTTTTTTTATTTCAATCGAATAGTAAACTTACCTTAGCTACCTTAATCTATTATTTTAGCCCCCAAAACAAACAGCCTGCTGTTCAGTTTAGTGTGTGATCTGTGTGCCTGCCTGCCTGCCTGCCTGACTATATCATCATCATTCCCGCTTAGATCCTCATGAATCTCACTTTAAAAATATAAAAATTGAAATTATTTAAAAATAAAACTTCTATGAATAATTTAATTTACTTTATGACCATTTAATTTTCGAATTCGGCGCCAATAAATCAATGTTTATGTAATAATACCTATAATTAAAGCCGACTTTCACAAGGGAAATGTTTATAGAAGCATAAATATTGAATGTATTTTTATTTTTTATGAATTTATACAAGAGAGGCTATTGCCAGCACCCTCATTTTCCTAAATCTGAATGAATCTTATCTTCGAAACCGGCTTTTCAGTTGGAAAACGGGATAAACTTGAAAATAAAACATTTCTAAATCAGTTTATGAGGCAGCTCTGTGGTAACCAACATTAAAAATCTATATTTAAAAAAATTTTACGTATTCTTTCATCAAAATTAAAGATGCTTTTAATGGCTTCTTGTAAATATTATTTTTGCCTAATGAGCTAGGGAAGGTTAAACATTTTTTTCTCTTCAGGTGGTGAATAGACAAATGGGACATATGGTACGTATGGTTGTTATTATAAAAATATTTTATGAAATATTAATAATAAGTAAAGAGTTCTGAAAATTGAAATGTTAAAACTAATAAATTTGATTTATATGATATGTTATTATTATATTGTTGTGTTCTGCAATAGTAACGGATTATATATGATACAGACCATTTGAATATATATTCGTTTATATAGAGTTTGTGCTATATATCTGTTGTTTACCATTTCATTAAATTTGAGAAAGTAAGAAAGTAAGACGATTTACGAAAATTCTTCTCTTAAAGACGCTGCTACTTTAACGGCCATTGGTATGAAATAAATGATAAAATAATAAATTTGTTATAAGGTTCATAGTACTCGAAAATATTAACGGCAGATTTAAATACAATTAATTACCTAAAAAGTCTTTTTTCGTCTATCTGTTTCTATTCTGTCAGTCATTATAATTAATAAAAAACGAAAAAAAATGGTAATCCAAAGTTTATAAAGATCGTACTAAGTTTATTCAACAAAAACATAAATATTTGTTTGAAAATGATCAGTTTTGCTAGAATTAATCCATAAACAAATGTTATGAATATAAAATAACAGGATATTTGGTAAGTTTTAACTTTTTTTTTTTTGTGGAAAAATCTTACATATTATATTAACGCATACACCAATTAAACATTTTACCTAATAAACATATATAAAAAATTGCAGATAGGTAATTGTAAAAAGCGTAACATATTCTTTTTCCTTATAATTTTCTACACCTGATTAAATTTTTACTATTTAAGGTCATAAATTTCGCTCGTATGATAATCTATATTGAATGTTTGCACGTCAATGATTTTGAACACATCTAAGGTTGACTGGTGTTATATATGCACATAGAATATTACGAACACACACACACACACTCCAACGTACTTCGTACAGCTCCTATTTACAAAAATAATAACATAAAAATATATATATATAACAGTAAAATTGTCTAAAAATTTTATTTATTGTTTCTTACATAACACCCATAGTGTATAAGCAACCAACGAACGAGAACCAACGCAACAAAATACAAATATACCCACACAAACATTCACACGAAATACAAAATCATATTTTACTTTTTTTTATTAATAATTTTACAACCTGGTGAATTCATAAAAAATCATATTTCTTACTATAAAAGAAAGCAAACCCTCATATATACATTATATATGATATGTGTGGTGGATCTTATTAAAATTGGACTTCATAAAATATGTGAGTACATTCATTTTGAAAAATATTCACCCATATTTGTGTGCTTTGACCACAAAAGAGTTTTTTGATTCAATTCAAATGAATTAATAATATAAAATAAGACACTGCAGTTAATAATAATAACATAATGTTAACTTGCATTGTTAAAAATACCGAATTCGTAACTAAATGCTTGCTTGTATTTTATGATAACAATTACAAAAACAGTAGTTTTTCACAACAAAAATCATCTTTTTATAGAATTTATGAAACTGAATTTTAATTAAACCAAATAAGCTAGAAATTTGGCAACGTCATAGACTTTAAAATTTTAAAATTTGTTTTGAACTGTAAACAATAATAAAAAAAAAAGAAAGCTTTTCATTTTATTACATGAGATCTTAATATTCGGTCCGAAACAAAACCATATTGAAAATTAAATTGAAAAGGTCCATTAAAATATACTTTTTTAAAAATCGAAACTACTTATAATTGTATGTAGTTTTGAAATATAAAAAGCCATTATAAAACAGTTTGATCCTTGCGGAACAAAAGCGTACCGATAGAAGTGAAAACATTAAGAGAAGACTTATCTCAAATCACCCCTTTTTTCTAGTAATTCTTTGGCTCAGTGGCCAAATGAGTAGCGGCATACATACCCTCACCTATTTGATTACTAACACAAGAGGTTGCGGATTCGAATCTAGGCACCGACAGTGTGATCAATTCTATTATTTTTTTTTAATGGAGTGGTTGATTGATTATATTGTCGTCGCTTGAAGAACGAAGTAACCGGCTCCACCAAAAACATAATAAAAATATAATTGGTACCTTGTGCTAGAAGGCCTCTTGGCCTTTAGGTGACGAAGTGGCTTAAAGAGGGTACAAAGAACCAAAGGTCTAAGTACAAGGGACCGCGGTTGTTTATATACTCGAACTTTACCGAAAATCAGGCATCTAGATATCTATATTCACAAATTTAAATTAGTTATTGGATTGCTCTTGGTGAATCATCGTCTTAATATAGATATGATTGAAAATTTTACATGAATACTGTCAATATAACCGACTTAGTCACACCTATTTATATAAAAAGCAGCTTATGAAAAATATAACTTTTTATATTGTTTTTTAAATACAATAATATCAATTTATCACTGTTTTGAGGGATGATAACTCGAATTATTTGATAAATTTTAATCGGATATTTTTTCTATTAAATCTTACTTACAGTTGCTGTCAAATACAGTTGGATATGAATATTTTTTGTATTTTTTAGACTAAATGAGTGATATCTCAGTAAGTACGGAGATTGCTAACAATTAACTTAGTTACTTGTTATTTGTTATTTGTAATTATTTTAGGTTTATTTATAAAAGTTAAATTTCTGAATAAAAAATAGTGACACAGTTTTGATCCTGAATATACATTTTGTCACAAAAATACATACAAAATATTAACGAGGATATAAAAGCACACCCTGCCATTTCGTAGTATTCCCTTTGTGATTCTATACAAAATAATGTCATAAGTCATGGTCAAAGGAAAAACCGAAAATACTTTTCAAAGTAAATGTTCAATTATTTAAAAATGTTATGAATACTCTATTTAACCTGATATTTTAAGCAATTAATAATTCATCATTTCTTACGGTTAATAAATAATTAAATTTCCGGAATTATAGTTTTAATTTCTGCAAAAATTATTCTAGTGACCCAATTTAAATTAATGTAAAACTTTATTATATATTTATAGATATAAGTCAAACATTTTCAAAGGATATTATTAAATATAAAATGTTCAGCGACAAAATAGGTCAAAATACTAATCCGGGAGGAGTGTGACAAACATGAACCACGGATAATGACGAATTGTGAAATATTGAAGTTTTTATCAAGAAAAAATTTGATTGGAATTATTTTTATTCAAATACATTCATTTCAAATTTTAATATGAAAACAAACATATGTATGTACATTTTGCGGCTAATTTACAATACTTGATTCTGAGACCATTCTTAATAATTTTCCGACTAATAATTTAATTGCAGGTTATTATATTACTTAAATTTATATTTGAGAGTCTTTAAAGATGTTTAATAAATAGTGTTTTCCTAGATAAAATTAGGCAGTTAAGTTGGAAATATAGTATTACTTCAATTGTTTTTGTCTTAAATGTTGCTCTATATTGGTTTTGGGGGAAATTGCAAACAGTGAATTTTTGTTTAAATTAATAATAGATAGTTACGAACCTAGATGTTACAACTACTCTATATATAAGTTTTAATATTACTTTTTAATTATAATTTAGCCTTTCTAATTGTTTAATGAAATTTTAATATACGTATTATTGCAAAAGCCTTCTAGTTTTTATGCGAATGATAACCAGATTACTAATGAGATAATGAACTTTCATTCAAATAAGAATTTGAATATTTATGATAGCACCAGCACAATTTGAAACTTTCCTTAAGTGTTCGTCATTCCTCTGATAATCCTTCGTTTCTAGACATGTAATAACTTAAATATCTTGATGTTTTACTAAAATAATTTATATTTTAAGCCTTAAATCATTTAGAGCATCTTTTTCTGAGAACAGATTATAATAATTACGATGTCTTCTGTAGCTAAACTGCGAGAAATATAGAGAAAAAAAATACTTAAGCTTGAAAGTAAGAAATAAAAGTCTTGAATTTTACATTCTCATTTTACTATTTTTGAAAGTTAAGCACTCGTACAATACTATAAATCCGTTTAACATACTCTATAACATAACACATAACACCTATTTTAAATATCACCTATTTATGAGTTTTTTTTTTTTTTTAGTCACTTTTCAACTTCTAAAGTTATATAGTGACTGCAGTGAATATATATTCAATCTACACTACAATAGTGCTCGGTATTTTTTTTTTTTTTTTTATAAATTGTGTTTTTTGGAAATTATATTACGTCGAGGCGGAAGACGAGTCCAGCACGCTAACACTTAGCCACTCCAATGACTTTAAATATTAAACAAATATATCATTACATTATAAAAAATTATACAATTATAATAAGAACATCTTATTTGAAAAATATTATTCACTTTATTGTGTTGTTTTGTTGGGTTGGGTTGGGTTTAAAATTAATAAAATTTAAAAAAAATTAATTTTAATCGTCGGTAGAGCCGGGATCTGAACGCGTGACCTCTGTATAAGAGACTCGCACGCTACCACTTAGCCATTCCAATGACTATATGACTATAAATATTAAACAAATATATCATTGCATTATAAAAAATTATCGATAAAACACAAATAAAATGACATTTTCTAAAAATGATTCCTAGCTAGATTGATTTACGATATTTGAAATTATATTCTTTATTGCAATAAATATATCTCCTTAAAAAATAATAAAATTAAAACAAGAAAGAAGATGAAACATTGATAAAAAAAGATATTAATTCAAAGACCGAATTATAAATATAGTTTCACGTTTTTCTCTACAAAAGATGATAAACTCCCAAGGGAAATGATATAACACATTTTATCACGTGGCTAGACTGTAGTCGATCGATCGGGTTCATAATTTTGCGATATTTAGATTATAGAAACGACATAAATTTTATTTAAATTTGTTTAGTGTCCGTTTGTCAATATCATCTGACCTTTTTTAGAAAATACAGTAGTAAATAATAAAAATAAAACGAATACATTTTTTAGGACTTTCCGCTAGTATGTTTTTTCGTCAGTGCATCTGGGGTATAGTGGGATAGAACAAAAGATATACACCTGAATGACAAAATTATTAAATCCTACCAATAATAACAACCAATAGATAAACAAACGAAAGAAGAAGAGAAGCTGAGGGCCTTAAAATATCAACGAGAAACTTTCTACAATAAGGTATACAATAAGATATTCCCGGTTAACGTCAAATCGGTTATTTTTAATGACTACCAAACGTAGAAAGTAACAATATCTGTAGCTGGAAATCTTCGTGAGCTTATGTCAATGACGAATTTTATACATCACTTATAAATTAGATAAAACTCAAGTTTGGAGAATATGTAAAGATGATGAAACAGGTAAAGTCCGTAAGGCCAAAAAAAAGGTCTATAATGCAGATTAAGCTTAAATCATGTGAAATGTGAAAAATGTTTGCTGCGGTCATAAAAAAAACGTCTCTTTAAATTAATCAAAATTTGTTTTTTATACATTACTAATATTTCTTTCAATAATATATGTTATAATTAAAGTGCAAATATACAGTGAACATTGTTGTGAATATTATTGGCTCCATTGGCGGAGCTTTGAGAAATCCTGTAACAAACTTGCAATATCAAACACAAAATAAACAAAACGCAATGTATTAGTGAAGATTCAAAATTTTTTATTGCACTTGGAACAATACGCACAAATTATTTATAAAGGAAAATTAAAATAAATACTCAAATTCAATTAACTTACCAGTTCCGTAAATAAATTAAATTTCGACAAATTTTCCACCAATTTGGAATTAAAAATATTAGTTGAATTTCAATGAATATTCTTTTACAAATTGTTATTCTATTGAATTATTAGTTATACTTTTATTCAACGCCACTGACGAAATACATCTAAACTAAAATAAATAAAACTAAACTTAACTCTCTCCCTGTCCCCTATTTATACTGGTCGAAAATTTCGAGAATCAAATGTTATTATTATTTGTTTTTTTTGGAAATTTTTTAAATAATTATTAATCAAATTATCAATGATTGAAGATTTCTCTAACTAACTTCAGATGTGAATTTTAATTTAATCTAATACACTTAAGAATTAAATACATTAACCGATTTATTTTTCATCATAATAAATAAAATAATAATTGTTATATATCCGTTCATTAATAAATTTTTATTTTCATAAAGTTAAGTTTCAGCAGCGGGCGCATTTGAATTTTGATAAGTAAATTGAATAAATATCATCCATCATAATTTAAAAAAAAAAAGGTAATCAAATTTGCCTTTTACATTTTTTAAACATGAGGAAGTAATATTTACCGGTAATATTTATCGAGTAAAAAATATCTCTAATATTTATAAAGCAATAAAATACTAATTCAATATAGATTAGGTAGTTATTAGTTGCACAGAAAATCTTTCGAGGTCTAATATCGTATTCACAAGAGAAGCGGTTAACCTCCAATATAATACCAACTATTAAGTTTTGATATTCCATAGATAGAGGTGTTAGGTATATTCCATTTATATCCTATAAATATTGTAATGTTTATAGGCGATATATCAAAAATTGTAAAACTTAGAAATATCGATAATAGAAAATGAATTAGGTATAAATGATAAAAAATTCATAATATTAAACTTTACGGTTTATATTTAACAAGTGAAAATTACTAACAGTTTGTAGCAATTTTAACACTTAGATAATTAACATTAATAAAATACACTAAACACGAAATCTATTAACTATGAAAAGTTTGTGTCATAATATGTATTATTATAACGTGTTAATGAATTACACTTTTTTTCTACCTGGAATTGTTTAGGAAACAGTTTATGAATACAGGGGTCTAAAATCAGCGATTTCATATCTTCCCAAACATGAACTATTATGAATATTATTAAAGAGAAAATTTCCTTCATCACAATGTTTTAGATTTTATAAATATTCATTTTCACTACAAAGAAGTCATCATCAGTATGAATAAGCTAGCCGTAATGATTCTCCGAGGAGATGTTACTAATTGCTTATTCGCATGTTTCACGGTTTGCATGTTTTACGTTGTAGTCGAAATAAGTCTTTATAAAATACAAAACATTTTGATCTAGAAAATAGACTCAAAATTTATATGGACTTACTACTTAGTTTAAGAATATATTTTCCAAGTATCTAAATGCATAGGTACATATTTTTCTCTGAAAATGAACTTATTAAAAATTTAGTATGTATATCCAAGTTTGTAAGTTATTTTAATATTTTCAAGCATCACTAACATTTTACTTCACATTGATGATAATTGTTATCATCACATGTAGTTTCTGATATTACGTAATATGAAAGCAAAAAACTTTAGATGAATGCCATTTTTTCAATAGGTTAGGATTATTTTGCATATTTTATGAACTATTATTCTCTCAATTTTAATTATTCTAATGTGCCAGTGCTGTGTGTTTCATCAATGGTGTTGTTATTATACATAATATAAAATAATAATAACAACTAGAGTTATATCTATCTACCAACCCATAATATTTATAATATTCTAAAATAATAATCATAATAATTTTCAACCATTATTATTGTCATTATCATATATTATATTGAATATGTGTGATAATGTTGATCATAGCATAGGTGAATTATTACGTGTAATGAGGTGAAGTGAGCCTATTTACAGGGTGGACTTAACAGAGAGGCATCACATTTAATACATCTTAAAATAAATCGGTGTATTAAAATAAACTTACGTGGATTTAAATTTGTTTTATTTGTACGTTATATGATCTTGAATTTTGAAATTATTTCTTCGTTTTCCATTCATTTGAATTGAAGTACAATTCTGACTCACACCCGACTGTAAATTTGATATTTTTTGCATCAAAATGTAAAAACCTAAACAATACCGATTTTTTTCCATAAAAGCTAATATAATGCAGTTTTTTCAATCTATGAGAAATAATAATGAGCTATTCAAGATAAATGAACATTTTTTAGTGGCACAGCTTCCTTTTAAGAAAAGCTCCTAAAATAAAAACTAAGAGAGTTAGGACGGAAAAGAAGTTTAAAAAAAAAAGAAAAGAAAGAAAAGAAGGAAAAGGAGTTGGGAGTGATATGAGTCGAAAATCATAGCAAAAACTGTAAAACAAAAATAGGAAACATAAATTTAACATAAAAATTTTATTTTTTTAAATTCAACTGCCGTAATAAAAGTTGGAAAATAATACAGTTGATAATTTGGACTGTGATAACAATTATCTAGAACATTTAACAGACTAATGTGTAAACTTGTGGCATCCCAAGGTTCAACTTCACAAAAGATGAACTTTAAATGCAACATACGTTTTTATGGTGGTCTGCTAGAGGGACCAGATTATTGACACCAGATATGTGAAGATACCACAGTATTACACGATTTCTAGCCAGACGTCAGAATCTTAAGAAGACCCAATTTTTTATATAAATAACTTAGTAGTTTAAGTCACTTTTAGTAAACAAATTCAGTTCCTTGTTCGTGAACTAAAAACGCTTAATTTGAAGTAATGAAAACAATTAGTTGTGATTGCCAGCCATATCACACAACTATTTTATCGATTAAAAATTGACATCAAATTTGTATTTCAATCCAAAGGTATAGAACTAGAACTGTAGAAATCAAGCCACCCAAGGATGTTTGACACTATAATGCAAAGTATAACATAAACTCGTCACAAAGAATAAAAACACTTATAGAAACTGTCAAGTCTAATTTTTTTGTATTCCAAAACGTTAGTACCTACGCCGACCATTAGCTCGTTAAAATTGAGATTATTAGCTGTGGCCAGCAGATGGCAATTGAAGTTCCACGTCGGTCAAGAATAGGCACCTATAATTCTTGATAAAACGAAACCCATAATCAATTAAGAATGACGATGAAAGAAATACACATATATAGATTTTTACACGTTACATCTTACAGATATTCAGTTTTCCAATATATAATTACATTCGTTTTATCAAAGATAACAGATACCCATTCTTGCCAGCATGGAACAAATATTTTCATCTATCGGTCACTGGTGGCAATCACATTCAATACCGCTATTGCACACCTATAGCCTACTGGTATTCAAGATGAGTAGTGAAGTTTCTTGAATACCTACACAAAAATTGGACTCATGAGTTTCTATGGACTCCTGGTTTCATTGCTAATAGCCTTTCTTAAATATTCACGAGTATTTATTTATTTTCTTTAACAAATAATTTTGTTTTTTGTTAAAAATATCAAAATTAAAACTTCGTTTATTGCCCAAATGCAGGAATAAAATTATTTCGCCTTACTGAAGATGTTTTGATTCGTACTATTTGGTAGTTCATTTCTTTTGTACAATCTGTATATGTTATAATGTAGTCATGTTGTATATTATTTGGTAGTACATTATAGATATACATACAGGTGTATTGTATATATGATATTTTATGTTCCATCATAACATGGATGTTTTGTTTTATCAGTTTGTTATTTAGTTTAATGTTTGAGAGTTATGCGTTCAATGATGTATAATATGATGTTGAAATGTATGTCATTTCATTAATTTAAATGCCTACCAAGTGTTGTTCAATAAATTAAGTATTAGCTAATTATTAATGACAATTAGCTAAATATTAACTAACTTTCAAGTATATCTCATGGAGCAAAACGGTCATAATGTCATCTAAATTAATAGACGGCATGAATGTTCGGAATTATAAATAGGTAAGTATAAAAAATCCTTACTTTTTTACTGTGGAATTATGTTTTTCTAAATTATATAGGTTAAGTATAGTCACGAATATACCATAAACTGATGATATCAAAATTTTACATGTGTAATTAATTACAGGTGAAAAATAGAAAAACTTAAATTTGATTTTGAAATACTTGTTAAGGTCAAAATTTTGTTCTGTATTAGAGTGGAGCTAATACAATAAAGCTATGGAATAGGTAAAATAAAGCTGCTTCTTAAAGAGAGATCCTTTGGAATTGATATTAATATATCCGGTTGTACTTGTTGCCTGTAATACACTACGCTACAGAGCTTTGACTCGACTTCAGTTTACTTTGACATTAAAATTTTAACTTCCCTTTTTTTGAGTTTTTTAACAATGTTCTTTTGACCTGGATTTTAAAAGTGCAAGGAACCTATGTAAAAATTCCAAGCTTTCTGTTCTGGTTGTTTGGGATTGACATTGATCTGTGAATCAAAATTTCTCCACGTCCTTGGGAGATAAACTTCATAAAAAGGTTTCATTACCCTTGTCTTTTTTATAACAAGGGACTCTATTTTACCCTTATTGCCTTATATATATTTGATCAATTTGTTTCCATTACTCCGTTATTAGTTTTCACTTATATCTCATAAGAAATCCTCATTCAGAATTTGATTTAATAGACAGCATTTCTTACGCTAATTATAAACATAAACACATAAACATTAAAAATTAACAATTTCCCAATACATACTTGAGATTTTTTACTAACCCGCTAAGGGCCGTTCCACATAGTCGGTTGTTTGCTACATCATATATGGGTATAAGGGTAGACGCAAATTAATGATAAATTTTCTAATCAGTTAGTTTGCTGTGACTATCCATGTATTTTATAATAGACCCCGCATACGGTAAGAATTATGCACATGTTCAGATTTTCTGAACAGTGTATACATATACAGGATGCAGTCTGAAGTAGCTTCAGAATTTCTTAATATGTCATCTGAATTTAGCCGACTACTGTTGGTCAAAAAGGTAATTAATAGTATTTGTAGAAAGTTCATCGGTTCATTATACTTTTGTCTGATATACGATATGCTTTTGTCTGATATATGATCAGAATGTCTTATGAGACTATCTGATGGTGTGTATTGACCATCAGATTTTCTCGTAAAGATTTTTGATCATACAAATCTTATAGTGTGATCATGCAAATCTTATGAAATGCGCCTGTATATATCTAGTCAACAAACGACTACCGATTATGTAGAACAAGTCTAAGTGGATTCATTACAATATAATAACAGAATATTCAGTATGTGAAAATTTTGTTGGGCTATTTTCCGGAAATAAAATCCTCTTTATATACTTGAAAAAGAAATCAAAGAGCACTGAAGTATATAATATTATATGAATATATTGAAACATGCATGAAGATGAAAAATTATTGAAAAAAGTGAAATGAAATAAAGAGTATAAGGTTACATTTCAATTAGTTACTATAATATTAATTTCATAATTCAGTTAAAAATACGTATTTCTTAACAATAAAAAACTACTTTGTAGCAACTATTGCATTCTAAGTTTAATTTTATTATTTACTGTCACAATAAAGAAACTTACTCAAACACAAATTAAACTATATTGATTTAAACTTTTACAGAAAATACTTCATAGTATTAAAATATTGGTATTCATAATGTTCTTTCGAATGGTCTATTTAGAATACAAAATATAATAAGCCATTTTTTTAGTTAATTAAAGTTTTAAATTCTATGTCAGTTGTGTGGTTTCATATTTACATTATCGTAAATTGTATGGGTTTTTAAAACAATTCCCACATGAAACCAAAATGTTAACTTTAACCATGCTATTATTTTTCATAAATATTTTTTAATAATCCACAGACGCTTTCATTTCATTTTAAATTATTTTTGAAAATACAGAGTTTCTTCTAAATTAAAATAAATTGTAATTATCTTGATGTAACAGCAGTGGTATACCAATTCAGGGTGTCATGGAGAGCCTGGAATTATCAGGGAATAAAATTTAATTATAAAAATCGTAAATTAAGATTTCAAGCAAATTTTACGTCATGAAATTCTCACGGATCACCTAATATTCTCTTAAATAAAGAATTTTGTCGAAAAAAACAAACTTTTTTTTATTAATAATTTTGAGATCCTAAATGTTACAAAAATTTTTTTTTGATATATTACATATAATAATATAATAAAAAATAATATATAATAATTTTTTTTTGAAATATTACAGAAAATTTTTTCTCATTTTTCGGGATTTATAAAAAAAAAACACAAAAATAATAATTATTTTAACTTAATTTATTGTAATTTTATTAGAAATTTATTGTAATCTCCCCGAAAATCAAAACTGAGTTTAACGTCATATCTTCATGTTTTGAAGTCACCTAAGGCTTGAAAGCGACAATTTACAACAATGTGGTTGGTTATTCATAATTATTGTTCACCCTATAGACAATTTTATCAAATTGTATAAACTGAAAAAATCGACTTGGAAATAAAATATCATTTAAAACTTTGATAAAATTTCATTTTAAAGCAATTTTGACTTTCCAAAAACATTCAAAAAGTTTGTTCTATTTATCAATTGGAAGCGAAGCGTGATATCTGGGAGTTGTCTCAAGCAATATTTTTGAAACCTTCCAATTTATATTTTTTTTTTTTGGTAATAGTACCTTCCAGTTTTAAAAAAAAAAAAAAAACTTGTTTTTTACCAAAATTCATCTTGAGTTCGGATTCTTAAAAAACTTCTTACTTAAAGGGTACCATTAAAATTAGGATTAATTGTATTTTGAAGAAGTATAGGAATATCACTTCAATACCAAATGCTTATTCGATTATACTTGATCAATCGAATATTGTTACGTTTTCTGTATGCCATAATATTTCATGTTGGAAATATGGTGACCTTTTTCAAAACTTGTACCTGTCCAGCTATTTTTTCAAATATTTGTAAGTGGCACGAACAAATTAATTAAGAAGATAATCTTTATAATGAACATTTTTATATTTTATGTTATTTTCGAATATGGTGTCATGTTTCTACTCAGTAGGGCTTACGTTTTTAATCAAACTTTTTAAGCATTCTTATTATTCACTCATGTGTTAGTGAATTAGTACAAATCTTGTTACGATCATCCCATTTTTGTTTATCTGTGAAGGGATCCTAAATTTAAAAAAAAAAAGGAATATGACAATAATGACCATGAGAATAATAAGATATGAGAATAATTACTTTTAAAAATTTGATGTTTTTTTTTCGTGAGGCTTTATGCAGAATTTCCAGTGTTGATATATTATAGGCTTTTACCAAGTTTAATGCATAAGCGAAATCAATTATTTTTTTATAATGGACCAAGTGTTCTTGTCGACGTAGTTCGATAAAAGATCTGGTCTATCTCAAATAAAATTTAAAACAATTACCACAATCATGCTTTTTTTTATTCCCTTTCTATCGCTTTTTAATGAGAAGACTCCATACTTTTTATGAGAAGAATTTATAATTTTTATCTTTCTTGCAACTTTAAAAATTAATTTTAAACCTTACCGGATCAGTGGTTATGTGAGTAATGGCACTAATTGCCTATATAAACTGCAGGTTACGGGCCGAATCCAGGCAGTGGCAGTTTGGTCAATTATAAAACAAGAGAAGGAGCGGTTGGTTGTCATTGTTTGGAAAATAATGAAGTAAGTAACTCCACCACCAACATAATAAAAATATAATTGTCACCTTGTGCTAGAAGGCATCTTTATCTTCAAGTGATGGAGTGTTCTAAAAGAGGGTACATAGGACCAAAAAGTGTAGGTACAAGGAACGCGATTGCGGTTCCCGTCTTAAAATAATCTACTTCCTGCAACTTACTTGTTAAGTGATATTTAGTTTTCATCAAAAACTGAAGTAACAGTATTAAAGAATTCAATCATTGTAAAAATATCATACATGTAGAGCTTGATAATGTTTTTTTCTGGCTGATATAGTTATGTAAGCCTATCTGTGTATAAATTTGTAAAAAAAATAATAATTTAAATTTTATGGAAAGTCCCAAAAGATTCGTTAAATTTTATAAAGTGAAATTAAAAAACAAAATTATGATATAATCCATTATATATTTGAACTAAGTATAATATATAATGTACGAATAAAACAAACGAAATATTGTAGACAATTCAAAATATTAATGAAATTTTAAAAGAAAATTAAAATTTAGATTTATTCTTTATTAAATATTAAACATGTCAAAACAGACCCCTCACATGAATATTTTTTATACATTAATAATTGTCTTGTAGAAATTTTACATTCTATTCTTGGCCATAATTAACCCAAATAAGATTATTTCACATTGAGCAAAACATGTGTTCATATATTACATATACTCTTACAAATAAAATGTAAAAAATTTCTATCGATACTACATTTCCCAAAAATTGTATTAAGGAATTTCTTGCAAAGGATATGGGCTTATTTTTTGAGATAATTAGTGATAGGCGTAAAATAAGGTAGATAATAAAAGTTGATTTCTATAAAAATTGTTTTGAAAATTTCCAAGTAATCACCCACCATTGCCAAGATATTAAGAATTCAAATATTTTATAAATAATAAACTATAATATTTGTGGAACTCGTATACCCAGAGGTTTACGGTTTTCATTGGTACGATATTCTAATCAATAGAAGTTTGGGATTTTAAATAATTAATGAAATCAGTCGTGTCTTCTTCTTATATATACTGCACCATTGATATAACGAAATATAAAATCGTATTATAGACATCGTGGTTTATCAAATTCAAATAATTTTAGATAGAAATTAACTGTAACCATAAGACTGCTCTAAATAAACGACTTGGTAAAATTTAAGACCGACAGAAAGGACTAGGCTTTGTTTATTCTATACTCATAACCTAGCTCAAGCGTTTGCTTGTTTGAGGGTGAATTTCTGGAGAACTAAAATTTGAAAATCGTATTACGGTTACGGTAGGATTCTTAATTGCCAAACTATGGTAGGTAGTTGACAAAAATCAAATACGTATCTAAACAAAGATAGTTTAAGTGCGTAAAATTTTTCACGAGTAACCGTTGTGAAGCATACAACGTGACGCACTGGTTTTTGTCAATATACTACGACTTTTAAGTATACTACGACTTTATTCACTCATTATACGAAACTTATTTTTTTTTTTAATAATGTGTACTGCCATAGCATCTTCCGGTAATGATTGAATCATCAGTGACCTATATGATATTTAAAATATGATATTTAATGAGCGGTTTTGCGGACAGCTTCTACCTGTGAATTTTTTGTGGCGGTGATTCACGCTCATCTTTAAATTTCATTCTCATCATTTTTTTATAACAAGTTTAGTATAACTTCAAAAATATAAAACACAGCAGATCAAGAGCAAAAAAAAAGTGTATTTATAAATTCTTCTTATACAACTACCTATCTTTTTTTTTTTTCTGGCTTCAGCTACTTTTAGCTATATAGCCATTAACCAAAGGGGATTATTATTATTCTTATACAACAACAGTACACAGTACTGCTAGGTGGTCACCCATCCAAATACAGATTGTGACTGCTGTTGTTTAACTTTATTGATTGGTCTAAGCCTGTCAGTCCGGGCTCTAACTCTATCTTCATCATGTCATCTATGAGAGTGAAAAATAATTACTATTTGTATCAGGAGAATTTGGCTTTTCAATGTGTATAAATATATTCTGAGTTCCTAATAAACCTACAAGTCATTTAATGAAATATAAAAAATTAATTAATTAGTCTGCTATCTAATCATATCTATCTAACTTTTTTTTTTCATCATGCCGTTTTTAAGAAATCGTGCGCGCGCAGATTTCATATTTACTTTCATCCAAAAGAAGTATAACTTTAAAAACTGTGAACGAATAATGGTTGTGAAGTTTTGAATAAGGCTAAATTAGAGCGAATGGATAATAACGAGGGAGTACACTGGATAGTACCGCACTGGATAGTACATACATCTATCACACTAAGCTAAGATAACATTAATTCGTATCATATGTATGCCAAAGTTAAAAACCTTAAAATTTGTACTGAATGATGTTGTTATTGATGTCAAGTTGGTTTATTTTTAAATTTCAAGTTTTCAAGTCACTAGTAAAAATTTTTAATCCATTAAGATTGTGTACTGATTTGTTTTCTACAATTTTATTTTTAATTATTCTGATGTCCCGATTTTCCTTAAACATCATTATTACGATTATAATTATCAACACAAATATCAGATTAAATATAACACATGAGGATATTTAGCAAAATGAAAACAATACAACAAGAAGATGTAAAAGTCAAATTTATACTATTTTAAGTGGAATTCAAAGAAAATTATAATTTTCAAATATGAACAATATTAAATCATTATAATTTCATCATTACCAATACTCAATTTTATCAATCAAGAGAGTTCTAAATGTATATCAGGATTATTTTTATAGGCAATTGCATGACAGCAGCCACAAAAGGAATCGACTGTGTATGATTTTCTCGTTAATGAATCCGAGAATATTGAATAACTAGTTTGTGAATAACTAGCAACTTTTAATTTCAGGAATATTTAATTAAATTTTTCAAAACGATTATATTAATAGCTAAAATCGATGAGCATGAATGTGGTTAGTAAACAAAAAATTTGACCGGCGAACAATTTTTTAAAAACTGTATTAAGCAAATGTATGCATTTTGTATGCACAAACAACATTAATCAATACCAATTATGTCGTTTATATTCCGATTTTGGCATATAAAATTAAAATGCTTTTCGAGATAGTGGGTAACTTATAAGTAAGAAAACCGTCGCACAACTAATTCTAATTATTGTATTCCAATCCATTATTTAATATCGATGTGATAAGATGAAAACTATCCATAAATTCACCATCACAAACTAGATCAATGATTCAATTAGATATGATTAATATTTCATACATATTTTTAACATATATTTTTCATGAAACATATTTTTGTTTCCTTTTTACCATATTGTTGTATTAAAGCATATCTACATGTAACAATGAATGTGTTTGTACTTATTAAATATACCATGAAATCAAGAGTTGTTGTTGAGATAGATATACACAGTAGACAATTAAAAACAAACAACAATTTGTGTTGATCTGTTAAATACGTTACCAATCTTATTTATATCTACACAATTATATAATACATTATACATACAAACCAACTTAATAAAATAAATTATATAAATAATTCATAATATGCAAAATAAGTTGTGTGTGCGAACATGTATCTATTAATGTTACAACATACATACATACTTATTTATATACACAAACAAAAAACCATAAAGAGTCTTTCATTTCTATTCACCATGTTGGATGGTTATTGTTGTAAAAGGACTGCAAGCGATTTAGAAGATATATTATTTAAACTAGCTGATACCCGCAATGTCGAATGCGGCAGTTTCATAATGTGGAGAGGATGTTAGCTTTACCCGTGGCGTCACACTCGAGATATTCAATTTGCAACTACAGTGTCAGTGAAAAATTATATTGGTACCATGCAGGTCGAACCGATATCAATCGGCAATAACTTTTCATGCGCTTGATAATATAAAATTGATACATTATAACATTGAAAATAATTAATTCACAGCTTTCTTGATAACATTTATATTTTTATTTAACAGTTTTTTTTTTTTTGTCTAATATTTACCAAAATGGTTATGAACAATTATATAAACACTATACAAACAAATATGACTTAGGTATGAACTAATTACTTGTATTTGTATTTTATTACAAATGAATTACAACAATTTTTTAATATTATTGCAATAAGTAGCTGTGGATTTATAAATGTTCGATATTTTACAATCTTTCGAGATATTTTATAATCTTCCTTTATCGTTAAAAGATAATCGGTGCTCTGTCTTCTTAGGATACTTTAGCTTCAAAGTGATTAATACAAAAATATGATTGCCACTGATGGTATCAATTAATTTTCTAGACTCTTCAAAACTTTAGCTTCTTGTTGAAAACTCAAAATTTTCATTTATTTCACTTATTTTAAAATTACGAAACAACGCTACATCTACAATTTACATGAATTTTAATATAATTTATATCATGTTCAAGAACTAAACGAATGTTTTATTTCACAATTTTGGCTACTAGCGTCACGTCAATCGATTGAGCGTCTCCTTCTATATGATATGCACCGTTCCGATACAAACTTTTATCACTCTCCTTATTATCATTTAAGTTTAAAAATTTGTAATGTCGATTTTTTGCTTTTCTTATACAGTCCCTTTTTGGACCACTTCGTTCGAATAAAAAAATTAAATGTTAGTAACAGAATCAGAAATTTCGCAGATTACCATCGACATCTAAAAATATATCATTTTTATGTAAATTGTCTTAAAAGCTTAGACAGATTTAGTAGTGGGTTTCACTTTATTCTAAAATAAATATATTAGTGTGAATTTTCAAATTAGCAAAATCTAAAATAACAAAACAGAACGAAATCAATGACATTACACTGACACTTCATTTAGTAACAAACCAACCACATGTTTATAATTTGGAATTTTCAAATTATTTGGTCTATAGTGAATTAAATGAAATTCTTTTAACCTTTTAAAGCTGCTTCCAAAGTTGCTCTCCTGTTTTCACGTGTTTTAAGATAAATTAACCGCATAAACGTATGATATCGGCAACTTGTTAGGACATTACTCATTTAAGTAAACACTTAAGTTTATCGGTAGGCCCCGATTGGTGAGCTATATTGGCAAAAAAACACTAGGCATATCTAGGCCTAGAAATTATCAAATAAATACGGATGAGGACTACCTCCAAGTGGTTTTCATTGAAAAATATGTGAGCAAAATTAGAGAAAACATTTGAATTTCTGTATGTATTGTTGCATGTAACGAATTAACTTATAATTTACTGAAACAATTAGAAAAATTCTTTTATCATTGGGAAGCTACACTATCTCCAGGTGACATTTGCTGCTTTTTTATTCCTGTATTCCCTCAGGAACGGGAACTACAAGGGAAGAACATCCACTGTTCTGTAATATAAATAGCTCAAATACTTCTCAAAATTGGTAACTCAAATAATAAATAGTTTAATTAGAATACACATTCTAAAATGATATCCAAAACATTGACTACACGCTATAATATTTTGAACAAATGTTTGTATTTACAGTTTTTCCATACCTCTTAAAATACGACCCAGACTGTATTGAATACGTAAATGATAAATTTGTCCAATCTGTCGTTTAGTTGGTTCACAAACAGGCAAACAGACAGATAGATGAAGAGGCAAAAATTTAAAAAACTATTCTTAAGATATTTTTACCATGTAGCAACTACTTGTTTTTTTTTTTAAATATATAATGTACAGATTACTTTTCTCTTTACTACATTACAGTAAGTAAAGATAATATGTTGTCGGTGGATAATAATCCGCTAACCTATATTATGTCAAAGTGAAACAAATATACGTACTTTTGATCCATAAGGTTTAGAATAAAAACTTCTTAATTAAATTAAATATTACTTTCAATGGTAAAAAGTTGATATTTCTTAATTAAAATAAATTTTTACATTGATTTTTTTATAAGAAAATCATTTCAGTATATATTTTCCATTATAAAATATAAAATTTGTAAAATACTATCCATTTACGAAACGTGTTTTCCAAAGCTAAAGATAAAATATTGCATTTTAATTATAAAAAAGGACTTCAAACCCAAACTTGTACATGCATACCAAAAATACAATAATATGTAAATAGTGGCCTATTTTTAAGAAATAAAATCTGTCTCTTACATTTGATCTTTAATTACAAACCGGTCACTATTGACATAGTATTTTAATTTTCCTATATATAGTATCTAGGGAGATTCTAAGTTAACATTATATCTTTTTAGTTTCGTGTTCAACAAAAAATTAGCTTCTAAATAGTTTTTTCAATAAAATTTGACTTATGTTAGTATCATTTAAAAATTGAGTCAACATCCCTACTAAATGTTAGCATTGCATCGAAATATATATATATATATATATATATATATATATATATATATATATATATATATATATATATATATATATATATATATATATATATATATATATATGCATATATTCGTAAAATAGAGGAAAGTTCTTGCCCAAAAATTTTGGCCAATAAAAAGAGAGATGAGATCAACAATTGTACCCTAATCAAAAATTGTTTTTTGTTCAAACAATCTTCATAATATTGTCACAAATTTCTACTCAAGATGTTTCTAACTTTGAAAAATATATTCATTAATACTAGAGTAGTGCGTCCTTCAATAGTTGATTCTCTTCAGTTTGGAGATGCAATGCTAACATATGCTAGGGTAGTATAACATTCTTTGCGAATTTCATGATAATCACTTAACCGGAATGTTATAACGGTGGTGAAAAATATACACTGTATGTGGTAGACTAGCTCTCGACCGTACGTCTTATTGCGTAAATCTAAGCATTTTGAATCATTTTACTAAATGACCAATTCGTTTTACTTTCTAAGTTATGTAAGTGTAAAATTTATATGTAATACTACAAAGAATTATTGTAATATTTAAAGCGAACAATAATGCTAAATCCTATTGTTATTATTATATGTGATGACACAAGTAAGCATATAAACAACATATTCAACGATACTGTTACCATATACCAAGCATAAATGTTAGCCTTACTAAATCATGCAGAAAACAAATTTTAAAAACATACAAAAAAAAACTTCTTTATTTTATTACCCACTTACAACAACTAAATATTTAAAAATGCTTACATATAGTGTACTTTCTTTGTGAAATTTATTTCAACAGTATTAGATTGAACTTCGGAGGTAGTTATTATATGTTGCATAACACTGTAATAATCGTTGTAGAATTATATTATATTTTAAATATCAAATGTATGTTATAAAAAAAAATCTCTTAATCATTAGTTTTTTGGACAATCATTAAAACTATTTACTAAAACACGAGGTTTATCTGTACAGTTTATAAATATTATCTATAAACAGGGGCGTAGGAGCCGTATGGGCAGGGTGGGCAGCTGCCCACCCAGGAATTTCCCTGGGTGGGCCATGCCCCTTTGTTGAAGAGATTAAAAATTTTATTGCTCTATTACAATTTCGTGTAGGATAATTTTAAGGGCAAAACAATAGTTTTTCACGAAAAATTATGTAACAGAAGTTTGGCGCGATCCATGGCGCGCACGCCACTTATAAATTTAGTCAAATAGAAGAGACTTCGGCAAAACATTTTAGTAAAGGATTTAGGTATAAAAATGCTACTTGTTTTCATTAGTAAACATATTCAGATATCATTTAAAACAAAAATACGTTAATAAAAATTAATTAAATTATACCCGACTTCATTATAAAATAACCTACCACCACCTACCCTTCAAAAAAGTGTTTCAGTTTTATATTCCTAACAAAGAAAAACAGATAAAAGTAGTATAGTATTTTTGAAGTTAATTTTTTTGGTCAAATGGCCTATGACCCCGCGAATTATTATTGGATTATGCAATTAACATGAACTGGCGTTGAAACAAACAAATTTCGTAAAATTTTCTTTGTCGGAAAACTTTCTATAACCACCCAAAAAATTCAATTTTTAAACTATTTATATTTCAGGTAAAATGACTTGTGACCCCTCAAATTATGATCAAAATACTCGTTTATGATCAAAAAACGCTAGTAAAAACCATTTTATCGAATTTCACCCCATCGGAAAATCGTCTATAACCCACCCACAAATACAAATTTTTTTTTTAAATAATTTTTTCGGCTTAAATGGCCTATGACCCCGCGAATTATTATTGGATTATGCAATTTACATGATTCAAAACGTTTGGGTAATTATTTTTTGAAGTTATATGTACGCCAAATTTGAAAGATAATGAATGACATTAGGTATGAACACATCTTTTCAAAACTGATACCAATATGTGTAAACTTTTTTGTCGATATTTATCGATCGAGTTGACAATGGTCCTAATAGATAAGCATTTTCATAATTTTGATTTAAAATTCACAAAATATTCCCAAATGTAAATACAAAATATATAAGAAAAACATTTAAAAAAATAATACTTTTATTTTGAGCTTTTGAAGTTCATGTAATCCTTTAAAATATCTGAAAAACAACACCAAATTTATGGTTGGGTTTTGTGAAAAAGTTGAAATAGTGTTTTCATTTGTATACTAAATGGTAGAAAAGAAATCAATATGCCAAATTTGAGGAAGCATTGTTTGCAACTTCTAAATAAATCGATTTTCAATATATTTTTTTTAATCATCCTACAAGTTTAACACAATTATGAAATGCATAAATTTTATTATCAAACAAAAGCGTTTTGCACTGAAAGACGTATAAAAATCAAATAGAATAAAGTCGAACACTTCTGAATATATAAAAAAAAAGCAATTTTATAGAAAGTATTTGTAAATATTAATCAAAATCTAACAACGAAATAAAACATTAATAACTTTTCATCTTAAAATTTGCATAATATATTAATTATTAAAATAATTGTATAAAATAATAGTTGTATAATTCAATCAACTGAGAATTATTTTAATAATTAAAGTAGGTTTTTGTAGAGCTTTTTTTCTATCTACGAATAAAGAGATAACACTGAGCTTTTTTCGTGTATATTTGTATTTTGAACATTTTTTTCAGTTAAAGGTTATCAAATATGTAAGTAAAACAATGTGTCAAAATATGGGGGGCTGGGCGAGTTGAATTTTAAATTTAAAAAAATAATTATAAAATATGGTTTTGAAACAAGTTAGGATTTATGATTTTGGATTTTTCTAGCAAGCTTATGTGTCACAATTGGTTAGTGTGTAGAGTTCTCAGTTGAAAGGTCGGTGGTTCGAATCTAGAGGACGGTTTCTACTTTTTTTATTCAGATTAATTGATTATTGATTTATATTCTCTATTCTCTTTGTATCATATAAAGAGACAATTTAGCGTTATTGTTTAAAGGCGTGGGTTGTCAACCGATAGGTCAGCGGTTCGAGCCTATTCCGGGATGAAAATTTTTATAATTAGATTAATTGATTATATATGTATATGTCACTATTGTTTTGGAGTCATTGTAACAAGTCTCTGTGGCGAAATTGGTTACAGTGTTGTGATGACAACCAAAAGGTCGTGGTTACGAAACTATTTGGCGGCGCAAAATTTTTATATTAATAGAGCAATTGATGATTATTTATATGTCACTACTAATTTGGATCACTGTAACAAGCCTTCGTGTCGCAATTCGTTATGTCGTTGATCTATTAACCAAATAGTAGGTTGTTCAAGCCTATTAAGGGGCGTAAAATTTTTAGTTTTAAAGTTATTATTTCATGATATTTCAGTCCTGTAAAGCCTCCATCAGTAGAAACTTCCCCTTGAACTTAATCAGTTTCATAGTGACAGTTGAAGTGAACACATCAATAATTAAAAACACTGTTAGAAATATTTAACAGTGACATTGTGAGGTTAGTTTTAAAAGACGCGGCAATTCGGTGAGCCAAATTCAAATATTTCATAATTTGCAAATTTGAACTTAATCAGTTTCATAGCCACAGTTGAAGTGAACACATCAATAATTAAAAACAGTGTTAGAAATATTTGACAGTGACATTGTGGGGTTAGTTTTAAAAGACGCGGCAGTTCGGTGAGCCAAATTCAAATATTTCATAATTTGCAAATTTGAACTTAATCAGTTTCATAGTGACAGTTGAAGTGAACACATCAATAATTAAAAACAGTGTTAGAAATATTTGACAGTGACATTGTGGGGTTAGTTTTAAAAGACGCGGCAATTCGGTGAGTCATATTAAAATATTGATTAATTTAAAAAAAATTTGCTATTATTATTATTATTTCATTGTTTTTAGGTTCTCTAAATAATTTAAAACAGTGTGACTGACTGTGACTAATGTTAGGTTAAATTGACAAGACGCGGTAATTCGGTTAGACGGTTTGAAGGTTCGAATTAGATTTTATACTAATCATAAAAATCATGTTTTTTCCGATGATTGTGTGTGTACTAATGAAGTAGTTCTGCAAAGGATGATTGTACCAAGTCATGATATTTGTAAGCCCGGACTGAAACTCCGGCAGTTATCTCTATGGCTTAGGTATATAAAACATACAAATTATTGTTGAGAATGTTTGGTTTTTATTTTTAAAAGAAAATCAATTCGACCTGTAACCTATAAACTGAATGACTGACCATACTTGAATAGGTTTTTGTTTGAATTAGATTTTATACTTATCATAAAAATCATGTTTTTTCCGATGATTATGTGTGTACTAATGAAGTAGTTCTGCAAAGGATGATTGTACCAAGTCATGATATTTGTAAGCCCGGACTGAAACTTCGGCAGTTATCTCTATGGCTTAGGTATATAAAACATACAAATTATTGTTGAGAATGTTTGGTTTTTATTTTTAAAAGAAAATCAATTAAGACTGTAACCTAAGTGACATAAAACTGGATAGTGTTAGGGTTTGACTTAATATTTGTGTTTAATGGAGTGCAATGGAAGAACAACGGAAGGTTGGCTTCACAAGAGGCGGCAATTCGGTGAGTCATATTAAAATATTGATTAATTTTAAAAAATTTGCTATTATTATTATTATTATTTCATTATTTTTAGGTTCCCCAAATAATTTAAAACAGTGTGACTGACTGTGACTAATGTTAGGTTAAATTGACAAGACGCGGTAATTCGGTTAGACGGTTTGAAGGTTTGAATTAGATTTTATACTAATCATAAAAATCATGTTTTTTCCGATGATTGTGTGTGTACTAATGAAGTAGTTCTGCAAAGGATGATTGTACCAAGTCATGATATTTGTAAGCCCGGACTGAAACTCCGGCAGTTATCTCGATGGCTTAGGTATATAAAACATACAAATTATTGTTGAGAATGTAACTGAATGACTGACCATACTTGAATAGGTTTTTGTTTGAATTAGATTTTATACTAATCATAAAAATCATGTTTTTTCCGATGATTGTGTGTGTACTAATGAAGTAGTTCTGCAAAGGATGATTGTACCAAGTCATGATATTTGTAAGCCCGGACTGAAACTCCGGCAGTTATCTCTATGACTTAGGTATATAAAACATACAAATTATTGTTGAGAATGTTTGGTTTTTATTTTTAAATGAAAATCAATTCCAACTGTAACCTAAGTGACATAAAACTGGATAGTGTTAGAGTTTGACTTTATATTTGTGTTTAATGAAGTGCCATGGAAGAACAATGGAAGGTTAGCTTCACAAGAGGCGGTAATTCGGTGAGTCATATTAAAATATTTATTAATTTGAAACATTTTATAGTATCATTTTATTATTTTTCAGTTCCTGTAAAACATATTCAAGCAGCAACTTCTATTATATAAAAGAGTTATAGAAATATATAATTGTGAACAGAGTAAGGTTAGTTTTACAAGACGCGATAATTCGGTGAGATATATTAAAATATTTATTAATTTGATTTGATTATGTAATTAAATTTCAGGTCCCATTTACTTTTTAATTTTATTTTCTATTAATAATTAAATCAATTTTTCTCTAATATTGGTGTATTTATTTTGATAATAAAATTTGTTTATATTTTTGTTAGTATAAGACTGTAAAATAAATAATTAAAATCAATGTTTCTCACTTTTATAAAATTTTGTAAAAAATAAAAAGTTTAAAATTAAAGTGTTAGTCATTATTTCATTATATTTCACTACTGTTTTGGATCGTTTTGTAATATGTACTTCCCCTGTTATTAAAAAACCAAAGGTATCTTAGGATCGTGATAATATGCGGTTGAATTTGGGATTAAATTAATTGGTATTACATTAATTTTAAACTAAAAACAATCATGTAAGGATTATTTTTATTTGAAACTATTTTGATAAGGAGATATTTTGTAATAATTTCGATATTTCACCGTTGAAATAATTGATCGTTTAATTGGGATATTTTAATGTTTTTATTATTGTCATGGAACATTTAATCATGTAGAGTAGACAAATGAAATGGCAGAAAATACACCAATATTTTTAGGTATTAGGAAATATCTATTAATTATTGGTAGGTATAGTAGATACTGGAGGTACCACCAATTCACATGAAATAATATAAATATTTTGACCTGATTTGAATGTTCCGATGGAGTGAAATTCGATAAAATGGTTTTTAATAACGTTTTTTGATCTAAAACGAATATTTTGATCATAATTTGAGGGGTCACAAGTCATTTTACCTGAAATATAAATAGTTTAAAAATTCAACTTTTTGGGTGGTTATAGAAAGTTTTCCGACATAGAAAATTTTATGAAAATGGTTTGAATCAACGCCAGTTCATGTTAATTGCATAATCCAATAATAATTTGCGGGGTCATAGGCCATGTAAGCCGAAAAAAGTTTGTAAAAACTAAAAATGTAATTACATACAAATAAGAGATACATGTAAATAAAATTGAAGAAAATAAAAAGAAAAATTTTTCAAAAATTACTTACAACTAACAAAAACTGTCTGGTATAATATTAATTAACAATCACAAACATCTTTCATACAAAATTATTATCATCGAAAATTTAGGTGGGGGTTAAAATTTCGTACCTGTCCACCCAGCAAAAATTTCGTTCCTACGCCCCTGTCTATAAATGAATATTACCTTAGACTACACATTATTTTATATTGGAAATTTTAATAAAATTTTAATTCATGTGACATTCCATATTAAAATTTTGAATCGTTTTTTCAACAGGACAAATGTAAGGGACCACAAAATTCAATTCATTTTAATTCAATTCATGAAATATTAATTATCCCGATCGTGGTATTGGAAATATCGTAAGTTAAAAATTTTAAGTAATCATTACACATTGAACTCCATTTTATAACTTGTAAAAATTGCATCCAAGAACCTGTATAGTTGCTGAGATAAACAATAGGTAATTAATGTAATATTATCACGGATGTTAACGTCAAAGCGTTAAAGTGGAATCTGATTGTTCCGACTAAAAAACAAAATATGTATAATTTCCTTCTATGTATGTTTTTACAATTCTTCCCCTTATTTTACACATCCAATGAAACCACATTGTGTATTAGGAATTAAATAAAACATAAATTTTGTAAGCAGCGATTACAAAATGCATTAGCAATGCTACAAAGTTTGGAAAACAGTTTTGTAATAACATCAATTACCAATTAAATGTAATGTAAATAAAAATTTTATAAATTATTACATCAAACTATTACATAGTCCACATAAAAAGTTGAGTGTACTATAGATAAAAACATGGAAAATGTATTATTTGGATCATACAAATAATCATACAAATATTTCGAGACATAAATATAATTGAGGAAAACTGGCAATATGATTTTAATTGAAATCAAAGTTTATATTTTCTAACCAAAAATATAAAACAATGGGGATATACAAAAATGATGAACGATATTGAGAAGAAATTTCTCTGTATTATTTTAAAAGTCTAACACACTATATAACAGGTGTAACATACAAGCATTCTCTGGAGCTGAAATGGACAGAGAGAGAGTTCATCTGATTTAATTTTGATACAGAGACATTTGATTACAGAGTGCATGTAATACGAAGAACTTGATAATAGATAATAGGAAATAGGAAATGGAAAAATTAAATTTCTGCAAAAAGAGACTCAGTTAGTGATGTCAATTTTTGAAAAAGGTGATGGAGAGAATGAAACACATAATATAGTCAATTTCAACTTTTGAGATAAAAATTTGAATAAAAAAAACGAGATACAGGACCAAATTCAGTTATATACGGTTTAAATTTTTAACCGATATTCATAAACTAGCAGACCCACACACGCGTTTCTGCGACGACTAGGCAGCGTTTTTGATGCAGAGCACGTTTTCTTTGTGTGCGCACGTTTTGAGCCCTAGCGAGATAAGTTACAAAAGTTTCTAAACAAGAAAGTTCAACCAGAGACGGTAGTAGAAGCAATGTTGTCAAGTGAAGCTACCTGGAGCGCCACAAGGACTTTTGCCCCAGAATTCCTTATAGAGCTGCGTTCCATTGAAAGAAGAAGAGCAAAAAACAGAATCAAGAAGGAAGATAAAAATAACACCTTAGCAAACCGAAGAAACACAAGAGAGAGCGACGGCTAATTCCTCTCCCTGTTAAGTAATGCCTTGGCGATGATTTTCGTGGGGGGTGGGAGGATAGAAAATAAGGGGCTTAGGGTGTATGAACGCTATCGTCGAGTTTTGGTATTATGAGAATCCGTAAAAAGGATTCCCCCGTCTAAAAAACACACACACATACAGTATTTAAATGAGCCTGATTCCTTTCTTGACAGTGAAAACAAAAAATTTGTGTATTATTTCAATGTTATTCGACAGTAAGTTTAAATAGTACAAACAAAATATTCGTCTCAAGGGTGTCTACTTTATCCAAATTATGGAGAGTTATCATGTAAGGCAAGAACATAGTTTTAATTATTTAATTTAAATAGTCACTTGTTTTATTGCACTAGACATATTATGTGAAATGATCTCATTAAGATAAGAACGAATTTGAATGTGTCCGGTATTCGTACAACTAACCACAAAGCCAATTACATTGAATATTAAATATATTTCTCAAAAGAGCAGTTTTCTTAGAATCATATAGAAAAATTAAATATATAAACTCAGAAGTATTCTCTATGCGTAGAAAAATTTTTAACCCTTCCTTGCAGCAATAAATTTTTTCAAATTGTCTGTTAATAGTGTATATTTAACGTGTGGTTCTTATTATGACTAATTCGAACATTCGGAACATTTTATTTAAAAACAAAAGCAAATAACTCAAAAACTTGAAAATTATTGATTACGTGTATACAAATTATGCATCTTTAAAAAAAGTTATGATAAGCGGCATTTTAAAAATGAAAAAAAAGTTAATTTTGATACCTTTCAATTTTTTTTCGTGGCCTGAAAAGTAAAAGATAACGATTCAGAAAAATAACACAAAGAAATGAATTTTGTAGTCAGCGCTAAGAAAAGTAATTGTAGGAGCCTAGCAAAAATTTACTTTGGGATTATTGACCTCCAATTACCCATGGGAACGTCCTAAAATCTGTCTTTTATGATAATATAATTTTCAACAAATTATAATGGACACTGTTGGTATAGCTTTTTCTATCAGTAAAATAACTTTTAGAACTAGTTCAGTTGACCTAAAGATTATCCCGTGCAAAAAAAAAAAAATTAAATAAAATAAATAAATCTTTGCGTATGTAATGTAAGCATTTATTGACATCATTAAAGTTTTTGCATTGAAAATATAATCTGTAGATAGATTTTTCATAAGAAAAATCTATTTTTATCTTTAGAAACGTCCTTAAGTGTATTATTGAGTATACTAGGCTATATAAAATTAATATTACAAAGAAAATTGACGACTTGAAAACATAGTCGACAAAATAAAATTACCATATAAAATCACAGTACTCATAATGAAACTTTATCGTGATGTATGAATATGTTTACTTAAATGGTTGTATGACAAAATCGTCTTCATCGAATGAATTTTATATGAAGTTAAAAAAGCATTCTCAACATTTGAATCTCCAGAAATTGTGACTGTGACTTAAAATTTAATTTTTATTACTTATATCCATAATAATCGTATAAATTCAAATCAGTGATTCATTTACCATGCATGTACATAGAAAATCGTAACAGATTCTGCTGATTGGCTCGTAATATTTAAGTGAAAAACATCGAATATATTACTTAAATACGAGTACCTAAGTAATTATCATCTTGAAGAGTTAATTGCATCAGTAACATTTTTTATCAGTAACTTTTATCAGTTTATTGTAATGTTTACACCATCAGAAAGTAGAGATTTCAACGAACAAAAAGCCCCCAGACTTTTTGGAAAAAGCTGATATTTTGACGCGAGAATTTTTGATGGAAAATTAGGGTGCTTTTTTGATATTAAGTTAAAATAAGGCAAAAAAATAAATATTTTAAATCAATTAATTTACAGTGTATTTGGGACATAATAAGGTATGTTTTCACCAAATTTCGTAGAAAAAAAAAATTTTTGGAAAAAGATAAAACTAAAAAACCAAAAACTTGGTTATTTGAATTTTTTACCTAAATTTTGAGATTATGTGAAAAAATTGTTAATACAAAAGATGTTGATCTTTTTATTACCTACAACTTTGCCATTTAACTTTTTTCCATAGGACATTTTTTACCCTTAAAAACTCACCCCCTCCCACTTCTCGAACTCGGATTGACCGTAATTTATTTTTCCTTTCATTTGTATCATATTCCCCTCGTTTTCTAAAGGGTTTCATCCTACTTTAATTTTCTTCCACTTTTTATCATTTTTTAAGGCTTCTACTCTAGTCTAAATAGTAAAAAATTACAACGATTCATTATTAATTACCAATCTGAATAAAATGAGAATAACAGGACACGAAGAATAGCAAGGGCCTTCGAAGAATATAATTTGAGGTATTTGGTTGAACAGAATACCCTTATGAAGCAAAAAAATAATTTGAAAAGTTTCTAAATTATTAAATACATAATCATGCAGAAAATTGAATATAAAATTTCACTTCATTTCTACAAAAATTTAAAACATCATGCGAATGGATCTAATAATATCTTTAATTCAATAACGGTTTGTAAGAATAGTATTCTTTTTACACTCTTTAATTGGAAGTGGGTAACTCCGGAGCACTCTTTTATCGAGAGTGAGGGCTCAAAATATTTTAAAGGAACTTATGGATTCCAATTAGATAATGCTAGTGAGATCTATTTATTATTTGACACAAAACAAATAAACGTACATATAAGGACTATCGGCGGATTTCAACAATGTGATTGTGATGGTATCACCATATATACTAGTATATAAATTAGACTGCCTTATCAACTTGTAAAAACAGTTTATGTTTTTTGTTTTTTTGTTTTATATTTTATTTTTTTAAATTGATAAATCAATTTGTATTTTCATTCTTGTATATACAATTTACATTTACTTGTAATGCAAATGTCCATTAAATAAATAAATAACGAATTCCCAGAAAATAGTAAAATTTACATAGCTAGTGTAATATCGGTTTCCCAGATCGGTTTGCGATATACATTTAAAGTGCAAAATATACAGAAATATGTATTTATATAAATATGAATGCGTTTTTAGTTGATAATGTGTTATTTCTACTAAAAATGTCAGGGCAAAGATGGATGCGATGTATCCTCAATAAATATGAATGCGATTTGGTTTACTATTGACATATAAGTATTAGGAATCGAAATAATACAATTAACCCTGTGGGATCACTAAAGTTAATTTATACACAAAATTGTTTCCTGTTTTAATATTTAATTATTTATTTTCGTCATACAGGTAAATAAATTAATTTATTAATTCATACCTATGAATTTATATTTTCTCTATACAATTAGGATAGAAAATAAAGGATTACATTATACCTAAACCTTTCAAGTACTGCTTGGAATAATTTATAACTCTAAGAAATATCCTTATATTATCCAACAGACACATTTTTTTTGATCCAACCGTGATAGTTATGCAATTGGTTTGAGATTGTCATGGGCCACTTATTTTATCTTCCACAACTTTGTTAATTTGGTTTTATTTTATTGGTTTTATTTACCCACATCTCTTCATTAAATTATTATATTGGTATCGCAATTTATACCACTGGGCTTAAATATTCGTTAATATTATTTATAATATCTTAAGGAATATAATTCATCCTGTAAAGATGTTTCAAAAAAGGGACTATTCCAAACCACGATTGTTATACCCGAATTTATAAATATTCGTTCAGTAGTCTTGGAATATTTCGCGTTCGTCTAAAATAGCTTAACTGACAGGTAGATTTTCAGATATAAAATAAAAGATGCTCAGAATGTTGTATCGGTTATTCATCATTGAATATATATTTTAATGATTTTTAATAGTAACACCCAAAATTTCCATGCATCATTCATTTTAAAAATATTTCATTCTATAATTCCTACGAATCTTAATTATTGTTTTCAGTTTTATGAATTATTTACAGAACTTTTAAAGCGGATTAAAAATACTATGCATAAAATATTAAGTATTGGTAAATATAATCTCATTGATTCTTGAAAACAATCATAAAAACATTTTGTAACAGATTCGGCTTAATCTCAATATAGGGTAAGTGGGGTGTTGTTAGAAAATAGGTTTTTTTTCTACGTCCATTAAAATTATTATATACTTTTCAAGACAGAATAATAAAAAAGTCTATAAAAATCCCAGCCCCTGAGCAAAAGCACTACTAGAGGTTCCTACTTGGGTCTAACAGCTACCGATGTTATCCACTGCGGAAACTGTAAAATTTTGTCTAGTTGTAAGATTTTCTTCTCAAATTTTGTTTGACTCCAAACCTTTACCTACTTTATATATGAAGTCTATACGGTACGAAGAACCGGCCAACGATCCGGAATCCTAGTACTATATACAACACCATTTTATTCTTTTAATAGTCTTATGGGGTCTTAATTAATGATTATGCTTTTGGAACAATCAATGACTGAGTATCCTAGATCTGACAAAAAGTAAAAATTAAAAACATTTATCATGATTAATAATGGAATATCTGCTTTTAGAATGAACTTTAAAAACCATTTTCGTTAAGCATTTGTTATTCTCTGCTATATCTGAAACTTAATAATAACTACAACTTAATCGAAGAGCCAATTTTTATTATTTGGCGAAATTAACTAGCGCCGTGAACTATGAGTTGTTTTTTATTAATATTAATTTATGTACTGAGAAAAAAAATTTTCTCAATTTTTAAATAACATAAAAATATTATTATTTGAAGCATTCTTTCAAACGAATTACAAATTGTTCTTGCCTAGAAATATAGAACCTTAAAACTTTGTTTATTTGAAGGGATCATTATTTACTCAAAATAATAACCCGAAAACAGAACAGTTAACGACAAATATAATGTATCATATTTCATATAATTATTTATTTGTTGTGATAAGTTTAGCATTATTGATAATAATTTCTGTCATCAAACTTCTAATAAATCTCAAAGTAATCAAATTTATCGGTGTATAAAAGCAACATGTTGTAGAATTAATGATAGTATATAGTAAACATTATTTATATACTGTCTATAAGATAAATGCATTTTGTAAGCCACAATCTATATAAATATATAATAAATACATATGAATCGTATTTTAACAAAATTGTGTATCTTGTATTTAAACAGGGTTTCATGCTCGAAGGGATTCATTCAATAAAGAGAGCGTATCTCATCTATATCTACACACAATATTGTATTTTATTTTATACACTCACATACAGAGAATATAATGTTTTCTATGAATACTCGAATATATAAAAAATTGAACCTAACCTCATACAAATAACACACACGTCTAATTTTAAAAATAAGTAATTTTTGATATGGTTAAATGTACAAACGAATGGTGCACATTTGTTTTTACAACAATCCTAGAAACTCTCAAAAAACAAAAACAAAAAACAAAAAAAAAAGAAACCAATCAGACGGTCAACGACTTCTGTAAACAATTATTTTCATGCACCGTGTAATGTAAAAACGATCAACTGTTTTTTAGCCTTAGAATATCAAAAGTTGCTTCCTTAACGAGAATAATATAATAATAATATTGTAGTATAACCGCCGTTCTTCAAACATTTACTTCTATAACGGAGGCTAGGCGCATCATTATTTTTAGTATTCATTTATTTAAACTAAATCCGATATTACATTATAGTTTATGATATGGTAGGAGTCGGTTACGTCGTTCTTATCCAAGCGACGACAGTGCGATCAATCAACCACACCGTAAATTATAATCGATCACACTGTCACTGTATGAATTCTCAACCTCTCAGTCTTAGTGGCCTAGCGTGTTGAGGTGTTAGTGCCTTTATGTGCTCCGTCACTGATAATATAAATACTAAAAAACAAACAAAATCATAATTACGTGAAATTATATTACAAAGACCGGGATATGAACCACCTGCTTGCCTGTATAAATGTTTTAAAACAGCTAAATTGTATAATATCTGCTAGTAATAAGTAACTTTGGGTTTTTTATGAACCGTCGAGAATTTCGTTTTAATAAAAACGGTGTTTTGTCTTCTTCAGTAAAAACCATAAACTTCATAAACGTAACCGCTATATTTTTATGTCAATGGTGTTTCATTAGAAATAGCAATAATATTTTTAAAAAATGTAACATCAAAGTACTTTTGTATGAAATTTGAATAATCAAGCTCTTTCGTTTGTGGTAAATTTTTTTGATGTTATTTTTTTTAATGCACTTATAACTCTGTTTTAATGCATGAAATTTGAATATTGTTGATATACTAATACAATCGAATAAATGTTTCACATATGAATGAACAATAAACAAAATTAATATATTAATTAAAACGCGAGACATTATGTTGATTGAATGCAGGAGCAATTATTTATTAGAAAGCTTTTGATTCAGTTAATTTGATCGATTGTGTATATACATATTTGTTGCTCTTTCAAAAATAAATATTATTTGGCTTTTATTTATTTATACTGTGGTATTTTTTTCAATTATTTATATAAATATTACACAATAAATTCTATGCTATTGTTTAAATATGTATATTATTTGTGTTATTATATTGTAGTATCTATCTACAAAACAGTATTTTTTGAACATTTTTTTTCCATATATACATATTAAACTGAACGAATACAAAAATTATTGTTTTTATTGTCGTTTTGCTTTGATTTTAATAAATTAACAAATAATGGTAAATTAGCCAATTATGATTATAATGAACATACACAATAATTAACGATTAATGAACATAAATAAGTAATGTTTATTCGAAATTAGGTATATAGAACAGGTTCTCCAAGAATATCACCAATCGTAGGCTTCTTTCCAATGCTTAGAAAACTACAAAATTACTAAAAGTAATTAATAAAAATTTTAACAATTATTTTCGTGACCATCGTTATTAACATTTTCATCCCAAGCAAACGAAAGTTAATTATTAGAACGAAGTTCTTTAACAACGGCTTCGTAGAGTGAATTGGTAGAAAAGGACCGTAACATATCTACCATAATTGCCATAAGTCAATTAATATACTGACTTTAGGTACAATATAATAATAAAATTTAAATAGTTCATATTTCAAATAAATATAATATTTACACGAAATATTACACAGGTAAGTAATGAATAAAAATAAACCAACTGTATGTCAAACCAGCAACACGACAAGTTCGAGACATCTTGTTGTATTGCAAAAAATACATTATCTAAAGAAAAAAATTCAAGCTATTTGACAATATAGTTGATTTTTAATGAGATTACGAAGAATAGATCAATGAGTTATTCAAGTTTCTACAAGCATAAAACCTGCTACATCACATTTAACAGTTTTAAATTTAAAACAAATCTAACAGATCATTTAATCACATACATTTATAATACTACCGCGTATGACCTAAGTTGTTAAAAGCGTAGTTTAAATAAATAAATTAAAGAATAATAACGATATTTATAATTCACTATTTTATATTCAATATTTTCATAAAATACAATATGGTATTTATTGATTTTTTAGTGCAAAAAATACTCGAATATAATTAATAGAAATGTGCAAAATAAATCATGTTTAGATTTGATAAACTAACGTAACGAATTACGTTCTTGATGGGGATCTTAAGGTAAAACTGACCCTTCTTGAAGATAGTTCAGATTAAATGTTACTTCACTCCAATATATTTATTCAATTAAATTATATTCCGTAGCTTCTTTGGAAGTTAATCTACACAGATGTTTAGAGAATTGTGAAAATTATTAACAGACAAATAAATTTAAAAGAATATGCAATTAAAATTTGTAGAATTAGTTTTTGTACAGTTATTAAACTTTTTTAAATTATTCTACTATATCTTAATAATATATCTACTAAATCAGTTTAATCAGGACGTATGCGTCAGGAATGAATTTGAGGTATCTAAGGTACCAAGTGAAAATTTTTTATGAATCTTAACGTCTGTGTTTTCATGATATACATAATAATTATTATAACTAAGATACACATAAAAATAACTACCAAATAACTATAATATAATTTTAAATTGATTGTAAAATATATATAGTTACATTTCAACACTAATCGATAGAATTTCCTTGAACAAATAAAATATATTCTCAAAATAAAGTAAGTAATTGATTAAAAGAAAATCATAAATAAAAATAGTATTCTATTACCCCCCACAGATATGTATAGTCATTATTATCATTACCATCATAGCATCATCATCATATCCGAAGCTATGTGAATGAATATCCAACAAACACATCAACGATTGATGTATTATAATAAATTTATGTCAAATTCAGTTCAAACTTAAACGAAACAAATGACATTTTTCGGCATACTATAAACATTCTGTATTGGGTGTTTCAATTTATATAAAAATATTAAAGGTATAAAGTTGATATTATAAACGATCCCGAATTTATCTAGCTGATTCTATGTTTATGGTTGGGACGTTTTAGTTTTCAGTTGAATTAAAAAATATTGGCAAAATTTTTCTAAGCCCCCCAAACAAATTCCTGCAACAATTTTTATTTTTTTCATTAAAACCGAAAATTATTATTGTTTCAATTTTATGTGTCAATTTTTATATTTTTATTTGAACTTTTAAAGTAATATATTGTAAAAATAGATTAATAATGAAACTAAAAATTTGTCAATCTATAGATTAAATATTAAAGAATCGTGTAGGCCATTAATATTTAGTGCCTAAAGCATATGAATGTGAATACAAATGAATTATTAATTTACATACTTATCGACATTGAAATTTATAAAAATGCAATACCAGAACTTTTTTTAATTTCAAATCATTTTAAAGTCGTTTTTATCTGTTTAAATAAACGTGTATTATTATTATGTTATTCTCTCATCAATACATCAATACGACAATTAAAAAATTTAAATAAATCATTTAAAAATTTTTAACCTATATTTTTAAATAATAAATATGTTTTTTATAATTTAAAAACAGTTAATAGATAAAAAAACTTATATACTTAAAGCTATGTCTTCAATCAGACTGGTCAACGATTTCTTTCTCCAGTTTTTTTTTTTTTTTTTTGTATTGTATTTAATGTATGAAAAAAATTAAAAATACCGTTTACTGTTTTTTATGTTTTCTAAAATAATTTAAACTATAGGATATAGCTTAAAAAATAAATTGAATATTAACTATTATTCCATTATAAAATTTATTGAAAACAGAAGAATCGTGATTATAAGGTAACTTAAGAGTTTTAGATTTATTGCATTCGATTTTATTCTTCTCTAAATAGGATTCAAAAATATAATTACACAATATTTTATGAGCCTCGAACGCTGGTATACGCCCTAAACGCTAAACAATGTAGTATCCCTTATTAATAGACTCATAAATGTCGATATTATGTTCATGAATTGGATTACTATATGGGAGCGGAGTCGAGTAAACCATGAAGGTGACAACGAGCTTGATGGTTCACTTACATTTGTTGTTCGAAAAGAGCGCAAAACAAGCTGAAAGAAGTATTAAAACAAAAGTGCTTAACAATTATTTAGATATCTTGGTAGATAGCTATTGGAAATGTGTCGATTTACTGCTGTTTATTTACACACATTTTTTTATAAAATATTTATAAAAATAATCCAATAGTGAATGTAAATTTTTGAGTTTATGGAGTTAAGTAAGTGTATTGGAAAATAAATATGTGAATAAATGAAAATATTTTCTTTTTTTGTAAAGAGGGAAAGTAATTTTTTTCAAAATATTAATTTTTCTAATGATGTTCTACGTATTTATGTCTTTCTTTACATTTTGTTGGAAAACAACTTCTTATGCTGCCTTATATACATTATGATTACAACTCCCCCATCTACATTGAAAACATAATTTTAAGAATTGAATATAAAACTGATCAGACTCTTAGCATATTTGTCCGAAGAAGGACTTGAATATACATGATACTTATCCGAATTAAAATAGTTAAATTAACTGACATCTTCCTTCATGCACAAGAATTTACTCGGTAAAAATTTCAATACATCAATATGGTATTCGAATGAAGAGATTGAAATGGTTTTGTCTTTCCAAAAGTTAAGAACAAACACAGACTTAATTTTTAGGAAATTCTGAACATTATAAAAAAAAACGCCTACACAAAACACAAAAAATAAATTTATCAATAAATTAAATGTAAAAAAAAACTAGGAGAACATTACTGAATAAAAGAGCTAGTATGATGATTATTCAAATAAAGGTTATGTAGTAGATACCATAATAATTATATTTCCTATATATATATATATATATATATATATATATATATATATATATATATATATATATATATATATATATATATATATATATATATATATATATATATATATATATATATATATATATCTAACAAAATGTTTCAATTGAAGTGTATAATAATAATAATAATAATAACTATTATAATAAGTTATCGATAAAACATTATATGAGAAGTAAATTTACATAATATTATGTATATTAGATAATTATCGTTAACAAGGATCAAATAAAATGCGTCATTAAGAAGATTCTCAAGTCTTTAAAAGCTTATATTTATGACTTATTTATTTTTATGAAAGCTTATTTCCTTGGGTAATCATTGAACAAATTATGTGTAAATATTTATAATAATGGGAATTTCTGGTTCCAAAAACAACTAGTAGATATTTTCACTATTTGATAGAGGTTTTTCATCAGTTCTTTTGATCTATCACTTATCGCCTTTACCTTCTTTATAGTAGATTAAAGAAGCATATCAAAACTTAGTTTTTTTCCACAACGTGCAATTTTGAAATATTTAGTATATTTTCAAACCTAATATTGGGTGAAAAACTTTTTATGACAAAAAAATTGTAAAATACAAACCTCTGTCTCTAAAAATATGCACAGGAATTTTTCTCAACCCATAAACTTACTGACCAAAACTATCGCAACATATTTCGGTGTTTATAAACCTACATGAAGAGGGAAATTTGGAACTAAAAATCGAAGTCTGGTGAATTTAATAAGAGAATTAAATAAGAATTTAATCGAGATTGATGCTAGACTAGTCTCGTCTCGTGTGAAGACCTAGAAATGAACTTTGTATCCATTATAGATATCTTATTATATTTGTATAAATATTATTCAATATGTTATTATTCGTTTTTATTTTATGTTTATTTCAAGAATCGTATAACAAAACTGATAAAAATACAATTTTTTCATCTCTTTTATTACAGTTTTCCCAGAATTACTAAATATGAAGATATTGAATAATGATTGATTGAATTTATTATTTATTTGTACAGAAACAGATCATTCATTTTTTCCATTTTTTCAAATTGTACTCGTAAAAAAGTATAGTTTATGCCTTTAATAATGTTTTTGAATCTTTAGTAACATATAGCAATGCAAAAGATAGTAACTTTAATTTCATTTTAATTTGTTAGTGGCTGGATGATAACGTATCTAATACATTTTAATTAAGAAAATTTGTGGAACAATTGCGTTTTTTTATGGTGGAAACAATATATACGTCATTTCGCATCTGATTGTTATTCCAATTTAATGATAAATTTATTTCTGTTTCTTTCAGTATTCAGAGTCTATAAAATACGGCAAATAATTTTCATTCCATTAACAATTCAAATATCTTCTTATAAGAAAAACAAAACTGGATTACTTTTGAATTTGAAAGTAATTTTTATTTAAAAAAGAGAATTTTTGTACTCCCTTATCCTGGGAACCTTTAAAGCCGATAATCCTGTGAAACTCTTATAATAATTTTCTATGTTCACGAATAATATAGGTTAGTAGCTTAAAATCGGTTATTCCTGTACATCATTCACCCTATTTTGATAAAATTGTTATATGTAAATACAAGTAATTTTATATTAGTGATTTGAGTGTCCAAAATTTATATCAAAACATTCATCATTTTAAAAAATATAATTATTTGTTCAATCGTTTTCATGTAAATTGTATAGCAAGTGTCAAACAAAAATAATTGAAGAATTTAAAATAATTACATTGAATTGAAGTTATTCGATTGTAAGAAAAATTTAAGGAAATACATATACAATTATTTTTAAGTAAAAATATAAATAATTATTCATTTAGAATAGTAAATAAATTTTCAGAAATTTCCGAAATAAAGCATACACCATTCACAGAATTATATAATATTATTTGATTCATAAACTAGTATTTCGTAATCATAAATAGAATGAAAACATTTTGATCCACGGTGGCAATACTAAAAAGTATTTGAAACTATTATCATACTTCATATATGCCTGTCACAGTATTATTTTGTGTGTAATATGTACACATGTCCAATGAATATGGTATTCATTCGACTCTTTTATTTACGAACCAAAAATATTTTATTAATTTATATAATCAATTGTTTTTGTTGATATGCAATCGATATACTAATATCAATTCATAATATTAATTTAACACTCAAAAATTTGAATGGTAGTTTTCATGTCATATACACTAGAAATTATTAATTAAAGTATTAATTAAAATTAACTGCATATTTTATCGCATGAGTTTTCACAGTTTGAATTTATTTATATTGTTGTCGTAAAGGAAGAACATACAGGCAATATAATTATATAGCCAAAGAGTGTCCAATGTTCAAAAATATTGCAGCAGTTAAAGACTAGGATAGAAGCATTTAAAAATGGTAAAAAGTGAAAAAAAAAATTATAGTAGGAAGAAATCCATTGGAAACAGAAGTGAATATAACAAAAATGGTGTTTTTGATGTAGCAAGATAGGATACTTTTTCTATTTATATAGACCACAAATGCATAAGATCTACGTTACCATTCTTATCTCCAACACATTTACTATCAGCCCGACTAGAAATTTTTGACTGCACCCATTTGGGGCCCAATAGGGTTTCCCAATAGGGATTCTACGTTGGGATGTAACGCAGTAACGTACTTGGGCACTGATTGGGAAATCCCTATCTGTTCCCTGTTGGGCTAAACCTGTGTGTGTCTCTTAGGGCAATCCCAATCTGTTCTTTATTGAGTAATACCTATGCGTTCCCAAATGGATATTCCATATCAGTTTGACAATAGATTCGTAATAAAACAAAGTGCAAATTGACTTACAAGTATTTTTTTATTAATAATTTTAATATTTTTTTTTATAAATAATTAATTTTTATAAAACATGTTAAAGATTTACCTGAAGTCACAATCAGGTTTTGATCCAACATTTTTACAGTATCTTTATTATTTTTCGCGGTGCTGAGTGATAACTTGCTATTAAATAATTGATTTTCAACAGATTTTTCGAAACTTTTTTCCACAGATAAACTTTTTGTTGATGAATTTAATGAAGTATCAACAACACAATTTTTTTCGGAATCAGAACTAGTGGGTCTTGTTTTTTTTTTTTTTATTTTGGTTTAATTTTTAATTTTTTTATTTATCATTGAACTTCCTTTAGAATCAATCGATGAAGATTCATGTTCATAAGACGAAACGCCAGTATTAGAAGAAATCTTGCTTTGAATAGGCGACAATGATGAAGCTGAAGATGGCGACAATGATAATGATGATCGATTAATTAAAATTTTTCCTAACCGAGAACTTTTTTTTATTGGAGAATCAAACTCGTTCTTAGTTTCTTCTTCGTGAAGGCCTGTAAAAAATAACCATATTTTGTAATTTTCGAAATTTCAGCACATCATAGGGAGGTGGCATGTATTTACAATAAACCGCTTGGTCGTGTTTGTTTGGTCGTCAGCGAAGAACTTGGAACAATATCGATATCATTATCGGAATTTTTGTCCAAAAAAAGAATTAACTGGTATTTAGATTTGTTTCTGAAACAAAACAAAATTCAAAAGATTAATATATCAATTACAAGCATTTTAAATGGAAGTAAAAAAAATTTTTTGCAATTACTTACACAGTATCAGAAGACATTGAAAAAGAAGTTATTTCTTTTTCACAAAACACAAAATTATTTCTTAAACAATCACTAATTTTTTAATTAAACGTTTAAAAATAAACAACAATTTGTTCAGAACTTATTTATTATATATTTAATGTCCAAATAATCTTAATTTTTTCGTTTTATTTCTTCACATTAATATTTTAAAAATTTTCACATAAAAATACACATAAACATTTATTAAACAATATCAATTCAAAAAATTAATTGCTAACGCTTCCCAAGTTCTAATAATAATAAATCAAAATTAACTTTTTAAAATCAATTTATGCAAGTTCGTTCACTGCACTACGACGTACAATCTACAGATTTAGACTGGTTAATAACTTTTTTTGTTGGACATTAAAAATAATAAACATTATTTTTAGACTAAGAGCCCGTGATCGCCAGTTTTACCACATAGTATAAAGGCTAAAAAATTTTCTGTGCAAGTACCCTACAGCAGGTAATAATAGTTAGCAAAGGCGAGCATAACTGATGCCCAACAACATTATAGCTTAATCCGCAATTTTTTAGTATGTTCTACAGGATACTAAATACTAGAATATCCGAACTTCAACTATGTCTGGGAGAGTGTTAGAACTTTTGAAACTGTCTGGTCGATTGGAAAACATCTTTGAATAGTTGACCAAGTAACATACATAAAACTATTTATTAGAATATCCGAACTTCAACTATTTCTGGGAGAGTGTTAGAACTTTGGAAACTGTCTGGTCGTTTGGAAAACATATTTGAATAGTTGACCAAGTAACATACATAAAACTCAGATTTTATATTATGACGTAAGTAGAATTATTATTTATTCAAGTCGTCTGGCAGGGAGTTGCCACCCTACAAAATGTCTGGCAACGGGTGGTATGGTATTCTAATAGTATCCTGTAGAACATGCTAAAAAATTGCGCATTATGCTATAATGTTTTGGGGTAGCAACTATGCTCACCTTTGATACCTGTTACCTGTCAAAGTCACCGCGGTTCGAGATTCTTAATATCCAAACCTTTTTACCTGCTGTAGGGTACTTGCACAGAAAATTATTTAGCCTTTATACAATGTGGTAAGACTGGCGATGACGGGCTCTCCCTCTATTGTTTTTGGGTGACGTCACTAAACACGTGTGACTATATATATAGTAACCTTGAAACTATATCACTGCTTGTTTAAATAATACTTAAAAATACTTGTATATTAAGGTTTAATTTACATTCAGAGATTATTCTTTTAAAACCATTCGATCACTACAGCACATATGTCAATCAACACTATGTTTTATACACATCACATAAATAAAAATAGTTTTTTTTTTTTTTTTTAAATTAAGACATGTCTTTTTAATTTAGCATTTTTAGAGATGTGCATATTTTTTTTTTTTTTATTAAAGAAAAGTTTGTAATTATATAACTCTCAATACACTCCCGAACGCTATCTAATGAGTAATTTTGTAACACTCCAATATTCAAAATAAAAATTATAAAAGAAAGGCGAAAAGTACAAAATCTTTCACATTGGGCTATCCCATTATGTTCTCAAAAGGGTCAGAGTACGGTAAAACCAAAATGTTGTCATTAATTTTTACATTGGGTTTTCCCACTCAATTCCCAATTATAGCCCAGTCAAAAAAAAATACTCTTAGCATTACTGATTTTTACTTTGGGTTTTCCCAATAAGTTCCTAATTGAATCCTAGTGGAGTAAAACATATATTAAATTATTTTTATGGATTGGGATTTCCCGATCAGTTCCTAGCTAGTTATCATTAAGGACAAACTCAACTCCAATTATTTAATTTTAAATTGGGCTATACCAATAAGTACCCAATTAAATCCCAACCGGGATAAGTATTTTGGGTAAGCCCTAGCAACTCCCAATCGGGCCCCAATATAAGTATTGGGATAATTTCTAGTCGGGAGCTTCACAAAACATAATTTGAAACATAAATGTTTCCAACATAGCGTCACATTTTGGGGGCATTGGAAAATAATTTTCATAAATAATCTTATTTCCATTGTCTCTGTTCTAATTGTTTTATTTTATTTTTATTTTTATTTTTATTTTTGTTTTTTTTTTTTTTTGTTTTGTTTTTTTTTTATATTTCGCATCCTTTTCGTTTAAAG